>JAFFST010054177.1:350585-372858 GCA_022414735.1 Noturus placidus
CATTGCACAAATGCCTGATTAAATAACTGCATGAATGAACAGGTGTATGAGTGTTCCTAATAAAGTGGCTGGTTAGTGTATAATTTAAAAAAATACTTGCTTGATTTTTTCCATGTAGTTCCGTGTTAAATACTTTATTATTTTAACTTCATAAATGTTTTTTTTTTACATCACTAAACTATTTTTTTTCTAAGGTTTTGCCTTTTCCATCTGTTCCCTTTCCAGAATTTTCTCCAGACTTACAGTAGTTTTATACAGTTTTCCAAGACTTTCCTTGTTTAGTATTCTCGCCTTTTTGTATGGATTGTCTAAAGACTACAGATAAAGAGCTTCACTGTTTGGGGTCTATATTATTGAATTTTATTTCTTACCCAAATCTTATCCAGAAAAAAATATCCAATCTTGTCTTAAACCTCTATTTTTTTATTTTCTAGTTTTAAAAAGTTTATAACTAATTAACAATTAGTTGTATTAAAAATAGTTTAATATTTTTAACAATAATTTTATAAACAATATTAGTCATTTAAAATATTGTTTATTATATAAAATATTTGTATTATTATTATTAGTTGTAATAGTAGTTGTAGTAGTAGTAGGTATTTACCAATTATTTGCTATTATTTATTACCTTCTCCTTTTCAGGAACCTGGAGCCTATCCCAGGGAGCATCGGGCACAAGGCGGGGTACACCCTGAACAGGGTGCTAGTCCATCGCAGGGCACAATCACATACACACTCACACACCCATTCATACACTACGGACACTTTAGACACGCCAATCAGCCTACCATGCATGTCTTTGGACTGGGGGAGGAAATCGGAGTACCCGCATGAAACCCCTGCATCACGGGGAGAACATGCAAACTCCACACACACATATGGCCTCGGCAGGACTTGAGCCATGGACCCTAGAGGTGTGAGGCGAACGTGCCAACCACTAAGCCACCGTGTGCCCCTTACATTAGGCATGCATATACATATATACATATACACATATACATATATACATATATATATATATATATATATATACTGTATATATATACTGTATATATATATAAAAAAAAAAGAAGTAGAGAAACTACTAACCTAGAAAAATCGAACCCTATCATCGCTAACACTAACTCTAACCTGAAAAAAAACTAGGATTAGTTTGTGATATAATAACCCTTGACATATTGCTCTCTCTTACCCATAGACTAACCCTTCCTGTTACAGCACAGCGCTCACCTGCCGCTCCCCCGCCCCCGCTCCTGCCGTGCAATGGAATCTCCCACCTCCATAGCTGCAGGGCTGGGCCGACTCTCCCAACCGCTCGGCGCAGGGGAGACCTCAGGCATCAGCTGACTGATTTATGGCTTACTAAACTCATCTTTCCAGATAACTGCAGGTAACCACAGAGGTGTGTGAGTTTGTGTGTGCTTGTCAGGGTGTGTGTAAATGTGCTGTAATGTGTTTCAGTGTTATTCAACATGATTTCATTGTGCATGATTATTTTGGACAGCGTTCATAAATTTTGATGTCGCTGCACGTGTGTTGGTTGGGTTGAAGAGATGGGTTTCTTGATATATATGTGTGTGTGTGTGTGTGTGTGTGTGTGTGTGTGTGTGTGTGTGTGTGTGTGTGTGTGTTTATGAGGGAGAGTGTTGAGTGAAGGAGAAAATAGGATGACATGGAGAATGTTCAGTGGAAGTTAATGGGAGGTCTGACATGCTCACTGGCAGCATCTCAGATCCCTTAAATGAGCAACACAAAACAAAGGAGCAGAAAAGGCGGGAGAGTGTTAATATGAAGTGTTATATGAACTCTGTCAATAAGAGGGTGTTAGCCAAGTCTCTCTCTCTCACACACACACACACACACACACACACACACACACTCTCTCTCTCTCTTACACTCATGCACTCTTATGCACAAGCGGGTTCATGAGGACACTCACAAAGAGCACTGTGTGTGTGTGAAAGGTAAATAAAAAGCTTTTAGTGTCCCAGACGGGACGACAGAGATTACAGTCCCAAAAAACCTCCCACACTGTTTTACACACACACACACACACACACACACACACACACACACACACACACATATTTATCTGTTCTACCATTCTAATCTCTTCTAACACTCTTCCCTCCCACCCCCTACTCTCTCTCTCTCTCTCTCTCTCACTCTTTCTTTCTCTCTCCCACTCTCTCTCCCACTCTCTCTCACACTCACACTCTCGCTCTCTCTCTCTCCCTCTCTCTCTCTCTCTCTCTCTCTCTCAGTTGGTCCTATTTTAAGAGGCTTTTAAAAGTTCCAAGAATTTTCAACATAAACGAATGAGCCCATGCAGTCCAGGTTCCATAAAATCCGGATGAAAGCGGAAGGTTCCTTCATTCCTTTCTGCTCTCTCACTCACTCTCTCTCGCTCTCTCTCTCTCGCTCATTTCGTCCTGTTGTTTCTCATTGACCCAAACACGGTGTGACAGATGAAGACTGGTTTTCTCACGCTGAGAGAGAGAGACAGAGAGAGAGCGAGGGGTGGGGGGAGGGTGAGAGAGCAGAGCAGGTGATCACTTGGCGCACTGGAAAGCAGAACTTGATGGAACTGGTGTGCGCGCCCTGGGAATAGTTCCCCTCATTAACGGCAATTTGAAATGACACTGGCGGCGTTCCATCAAATCGTCAAAGAAGCACACATCTGAAAGAACACTTGCGTTTCGTTCATCATCAAAGAAAAAAATGACGGGCCTGTTTGTTCCTGATTTAATGAGGCATGAATAAACAACACGAGTAGGCCTAAACAGCTTTCATAATGTAATTCTCAGGTGGGATGGATTTATGCTTCCCTTCACGTGGTCTTATTTCATGGCCCCAGTTCCTGCATGTAAGTCGTAATTATGAAGTAGCAATATGGCCTCGAGTATGTGTTTTGGTATTTTTATGTCATTCTTACAAAGTAGCCTACGTAATGCAACCAGCAGTCACAGATACAGTATTAAGCCAGCAGCTACGGCATCAGTCACAATCGCAAATAAGTAAAAAAGTACAGCTTTTCTACTTTGTGGGAATCTTTTCCCTAGTAAAAGTTCCAACTGTGTATTTAAAATCATTTTTAAAATCTCTTTTTATATTTCCACATTTCCAGGTGAAAAATATATATAAGGTATGGTACAAAAGAGAAATAATAAAAGGTTTAGTACCATTTTTTCTGACAGGGTGATTACAACTTGAAGGAAAGTTTATGTGTGATTTTCAGGGTGTGAACCTATAAAAACTCTGATATTACATGAAAGAATAACATTCTGGAATATGCCGCAAATCTTTAATTACTTAAGGGACGTTATTGAATATTCCCCAAGTCTTTAACTGCTGTATATTAACATTCTGGAATATTCTCCAAGTCTTTAAACTGCTGTATATTAACATTCTGGAATATTCCCCAAGTCTTTAACTGCTGTATATTAACATTCTGGAATATTCTCCAAGTCTTTAACTGCTGTATATTAACATTCTGGAATATTCTCCAAGTCTTTAACTGCTGTGTATTAACATTCTGGAATATTCTCCAAGTTTTTAACTGCTGTATATTAACATTCTGGAATATTCTTCAAGTCTTTAAACTGCAAAATGAAAGGCTTGCAAGCACTTTTGGTGTGGATAGAGAGTTTAAAAAAAAACCAACTGATTTTCTACGAAAAGTGATGAGAAATAATAATACATTTACATTTATTCATTTAGCAGACGCTTTTATCCAAAGCGACTTACAAATCAGACACACTCACACACCAATGGTAGCAGAGCTGCATGCAAGGTGCTAGCTTGCCATCGGGGGCAACTTAGGGTTCAGTATCTTGCCCAAGGACACTTCGGCATGGGATCACACGGGCCGGGATTCGAACCACCAACCCCACGATTAGTTGATTAGTGGATAACCCGCTCTACCGACTGAGCCACAGCCGCCCATTTAACATTTAATGAATTATTTAATTATGGTTAGGAATAATTAATAATGATAATTGCTACACTTTTGAATCTCTGGGACTGGTATTGGCTTTGTCACATGATTTCTGTACAGTCGGGATAATTCACAATAGACAGTAAATCAGATTAATTTTTTTCAGATTTCAGAAATCACAAAGCTCCTAAATTTACCAAATCAGTTCAAAATGAAAGCCCAAAGCACTACATGGAAGACTTAGCTCTTCACCAAAACTTGACTTGTGTGTTTTTCTTGTTGTACTCTCTAACAGGGTTTTAGCATGCTAGTCTAATTTGTACTAGGATAAGAATTTGCATATGATATAGACTATTTTCTTAAAATAAGTGTGTCTGCTAAATACCGTAAATGTAAACGTACATGTTTTACGTCTCTAACATTTGCCCTATTATTACTGGGAAGCATTATTAGCTACAGCTTGTGTCATAGTTGTAATTAGCTGCAGATAGGATTGTTGCATTCTTGCTTAGCTTCTAGATTTTTTTGCCTTGTTAAGCACCATGGAAACAATTAGTTTATCCAGAACTGTAAAGTTTAGGAAGAATTAAACCCCATGAAACTTTTAATTTTACAAAAGAAACTATAATAATTTGTTGTGTGCTCTGCTGTCCCACGTTTCCCAGTTAACTAGCATACATTTGTGTTTTGCACACAAATGCGCAACAAATGTTCCCTTGTGGTTAATAAAGTTATTTCAAGATATTTCATGAATGTTATGGGAACTTTCTTAAAGAGTCATGGGAACTTTTTTTTTTTTCTTACAAGTTTACAAGAGCACATGTCTCCGATTTATGCAAAGTATCAAAGAGATCCATGAAACCGTGTTACACACCACCGTAGGTTTAAATATTTTTATTAATCTACTGATCATTTGCTTTCAGAAACATTGCAGTTATTCACTGGAGGGATGTGAAATCAGTAGGGCTAATTGATTTTAAGTTCTTTGTGTTTCACATACTGATTTTTGAAGCATTTTAGTCTGTCAAATGTGGCTGTTTACATACGGTAGCTGCTGGCATTAGGGATTTGTGCAATTAAACTGTTCAGATTTTAAAACTGTAAGATCTGATATAGTTCCTGCCTTTTGGTGTTGTAGGACATCTGCCTCATGGTTTTGGCATGTTGTGTGTTCTGAGATGCTTTTCTGCTCAACACGGTTGTAAAAAGTGGTTATTTGAGTAACCATAGAATTCCTGTCAGCTCAAACCAGTTTGGCCATTCTCTTCTGAGCTCTCTCGCCAAAAAGGTGTTTCCTCCTGCAGAACTGCCGCTCACTGAATGCTTTTTTCTGCTGTTTATCTGACCACCAAATCCCAGGAGATCAACCAGGAGATCAACCTTGGCACCAACAACCATTCAGAAAAGCTTAGTAAAATGTCTGACGCCCCCTGTCATTAAGTTAGACACTGAAATCTTGCACATGTACATATAATAGATTTATTATCATATTATTTAATGAAAAGTGAGCATAAAGTTAAGCCATTGAGAATTCACTAATGCACTGTATCTGAGCTGCTGCTTCTGTGTAAATGGTACATGACAGAATACAATATCCAATTGCAGACAGTATTTATTTTGTGTGAACGTCTGGCTAGTCATCTGATGGCCTAATTAGGAAGGAATTTATCTAAAACTCAGCATCTTTCCACAACCCAGCCGCAGTCCAAGAAATGCTCTGTTCCATTTGGTGAGAGCTGTCAAGGTAAAGATGTGCTGTTAAAATAATGAAAAATGAAAATTCTCCGGAATCTTCCTTTTAAATGCTTGAATGCTACTGTTTAGGGGAAGCACACCTGCTTTTGGAGTAAAAAACACACACACACACACACACACACACACACAGATGGGTTTCAGCACAGCACTGCGGGTGAAATTGCAGACACATGTTGGCTCTCAAGGTAAGAAATCAGACCCTACAAGGGCTTGAAACCTCTTCTGTGACCTTTAGAGGATGCAGACTGGGGGCCAGGGTCAAGCACACAGAAATGAGACGGATGAGATGGGACAAAATGTAATTCCATATGGTTACAGCGATACCATTTCATCTTCGCGCACACTTTGAAAAATAATCACAGCAATTTACTGGTAGCAGAGTGTTATTACTGTAGATACTTGTAAATATAATGTATGTATGAACTAAAACAGAATAGAAGATAAAATATAACCTACTGAGCCACCATGTCTATCACCATCTGCTTGCGTTGATTCACCCACTTCCACCACTGAATGAACTCACGCTAAAAGATGAATTTCCGTGCTTTATCAAACCAAAGTTTTTACTAGCATATAAAACTCAAACAGGGTGTGTATTCACCTAAAATAGTTGATAAAATTAAGTGATCCATTAATTTGCAGATGTCAATAGAAGGAGATTTTATTTTTGTACTATTCTCACCCCTAAAAACTTTTGATAGCCCACTATGCATAGTTTCTCTGGTATTTTATTGTAAACCAGAACACTGCTTTATTTGCCTAATTTTTTAAAAAGTTTTTAAACTATAAATGAGTATTTTACTGTAAAACCATCACTGTACATTTACAGCATTTATTTTACAGTGTAAAAGAGTTGACGGGCCAAAATAATAATCCACACAAAGAGAATCAATACATACTTCTCTTGTTAAAGGTATTCTTAAAGGCTATCTGGAAGAAAAAAAAAAACATATACAGTAGACTGCACTAATATTGGCACCCTAACAGTAGTAAATACGAGTAAAGAAAACTGTGAAAAATTGGCTTTATTTTTTAACCTTTTGATCTTTTATTCAAAAAGTTCACAAAAATACTCTGCTGCCATAGATGTCAAACAATTGCAAACACAACACACTGTCTTTCTGACAAAGAACTTGGACATTTTGATAGGACACATGGCATCAAGGACTCTATCAAATATCAAAAGATATTAAATGAAAACCTGACTGCCTCTGCCAGAAAGCATAAAATGGGCCGTGTTTGGATCTTCTAGCAGGACAATGATCCAAAACATACATCAGTATCAACACAATTATGGTTTACTCACCACAACATCAAGGACCTGCCATAGCCATCCCAGTCCCCTGACATCAAACCTATAGAAAACCTGTGGGATGAACTGAAGAGGAGAGTCCACCAGCATGGACCTCGAAATGTGAAGGATCTGGAGAGATTCTGTATGGAGGAATGTTCTCAGATCCCTCACCATGTATTCTCCAAGGCGTTATAGGAGAAGACTCAGAGCAGTTATCTTGACAAAGGCAGGCAGCCCAAGGCATTGACTAAAAGGGTGCGAATAATAGTTGCACACCTATATTTAACAAATATATTTTTTATAAACCTGTGTTGTGTTTGCAATTGTTTGATATCCATGAGAACAGAGTATTTGTGATTTTTTTTAAACAAAAGATCAAATAGTTAAACAATAAAGACAATTTCTCAGAGCCTTCTTTGCTCATATTTACCAAGGGTGCCAATATTAATGGAGGGCACTGTATACTATAATGTAAATGAAGTAGAAAGTGTTAAATTCCCCTATGTATGGAGACTTTTGCGACATCCTGTAGATTTCTGGCATTTTACTGTAAACCAGTGCTCGCCAACCCTCTTCCTTGAGATCTGACTTCCTACAGGTTTCATCTCTGACCAAAATCTAACACATCTCTTTTTGTTCATCAAGAACCTCTTAAGGCAATGATTAGATGGTCATGTGGGCACGATTATGGTTGGAGCTAAAGTCTTCAAGGAGGTAGAGCTCCAGGAAAGGAGATGGTAACCACTGCTGTAAACCAATGCACTGCTTTAAATTGCGCAACCACATACAGTACAATCCTGTAAAATAATAAAACGGTATTTTGCAAATTTCCTGAATTCCCTGAAACAAAATTCCCTGGAACAAACATGAAACAATATTCTGTGTGTAAATTGTTATCACTCATATCACAAGCTCCTTCGAGAATTGTAAAGAGATTGATTGGCAAGATTGTTAAATGTGTTAAATCATTCATTCATCTTCAGTAAGCCTTTTATCCAGGTTGTGGTGGCTCTGGAGCCTATCCCAGGAACACCGGAACAAACCCTGAGCAGGATGATAGTCAGACCACGTACGTGCTCAAATACACCTATTCCGGCACGTTTTCTGAAAGTAAGAGGAAATGGGAGAACCCAGAAGAAATCCAGGCAACACAGAGAGAACATGCGACAGTGACCCAAGCTCAGGATTGAAGCAGGGAGCCTGGAGCTGTGAGACAGTTGCACTACCACCAGGCCACCCTTCCACTGTGACAATTCACGTGTTAGATTTGTGTGTGTGGTAGGTAGCTCGTGTTTTAGAAATTTTATTCAGAAAAAAAAAAAAAACTAAGAACAATATCCTGTTTTATATCAGTATATCAAGGAAATACACAAACTGGGGGAAAAGTAAAGATCGAAATCACTTCCTGGATGAAGTTTCATCATTCTGAAGTGTGTTTGGAATGTAGAAGATACAAAACGGTGCAATAAATATCTCTTTATCTTATCACTTGGAAAAATGGTTATCAACAAATGAGCAGTTAGGACAAAGAGAGATCTGTTTTAAATGATTGAAATGCATTTAGAGGCTAATTTCAAATAGGAGAAGAATTATAGCATGCAGTGACATAATGTGTTGGTGTTTTTGATGTTTTCAAGCCAGGTTATTAATAACAATTAATATTAATACCAACCTTGCTACAGACATCTGTAACTGATGTTATGATTGTTATGATGTTATGAAATGTGGCAATTTTATATTTTAATGTAAGTATTGTAATACATTTCCCATTACAAGTTCAGGGATTTCTATTTATTCATTCATTTATTTATTTATTTATTTATTTTTTGCCACACTTAACATTAATCACTGTAAACTTACAGGGTCCAAAATGTACTAGTGAAAATGTTTCTATTTTGCATTCTTTTCTAATTGAATACAGCTATTTTCATTACAAATTATATTACTGATAATATCCTGAGTGAAAAGTACAAGCTTTGAAATGTTTGAAATAAATCTGACCTTTTGTACAAAGCAGTTAACATGGGAAATTGCACAACTTTGCTTACATTATTATTATTATTATTATTATTATTATTATTATTATTATTATTATTATTATTATTATTATTATAGCTTACATAATTTAGAGACCTAGAAATAGTGCAGAATCTTGATTATTAAAAGATATTAAACATTAAAATTCATTGTTTTAAATTTTTCAAAATTCTAAAACATTCGAATTTTTTTTCTGTCAAGAAAAATCCCAGATTTTCAATGTGATCTCAGACCTCTAGACCGCGTTGTAAACTATATACTGTATATATGTTGTAACTGTTTTGGAACGTATTTCAAAGTGCAACTGAAGAGGTTATAAACAGGATAATTTATAGTTCATGTAGGTCTCATGATACCAAACTTTACACCCCAGCGCTGTTAAATTCTTGATTATGATAGAAGTTGATCAGTTTTCTATAACAGTCGCGCTGACTGTACTGCTGGATGGTGATAAAGTCCCATGTTTATATTAATGTGCATGTTCTAATATGTTATAGTTTCTATGGTAGCAACTCTTTATATAATAATAATAATAATAATAATAATAATCTTTATTTTATAGAGCACCTTTAAAAGCAGCTCCTCAAAGCGCTACTTCTCTGGTGGACGCTCCACATAATTGTAGTCTAATAATAAACAAATTAAAGACGTGCCATTAACAAATTAAATGTATAATTGATCATTGTTGGTATGGTGATGTTTTCTGTAAGGAGATAATTATTTGTAATTTATTTGGAGGCATGTCCGCTGTGTTCGAAGTTTTCCGCCACAGGAAAGTCTTCAGGTCAGAGAAGTTTATGCTTTCCAGTTTTTCAGTAACACGACAGGCTACATTTGCCTTTTTGTCTTATTAACTTCAATAGATACAAATTTTCAACATTAAATATAACTATAAATAGTTTAAATGTTGGCTATTTTGTACATTCATAAATAAGAAATTGCCATCATTGGAAAATCGCTGAGTCATATTTCAGAATTAGCAAAACAGTCAACTTCAGGGTGGTAATATATATATTTATATTTATATTATATAACAGCACACCCGCAAGTGCTTCCTTACTTACTTAAGCCATTGAACATAATTGTTCTGTGCAACTGAACCTTGAAATCAGCTTCTTCCCTTTTTCTTTTGTGGTTATCAATCATCGTCGTCGCCGGAGGTCCCGACACATTTTCTACTTAAGACTCACATCATTCAAAGGATGATAATGTTTTTTTTTTGACACTGAACCCGCCACAATCCTGAACTTATCCCACGTTTATTTGTAGGGGACTTAACGACAAATTCCCTTGAGGCCTACAGTGTCTAGAGGAATTTGTTCTAACCCTCTCCATTCTCGTACTTATTAAATAGGAACTGCATGTCAGTAAAATCTGACGGTAATTACAACTAGAAATAAAACTCATACCGTGTTGTCCTCAATGAACCAAGCTGGGAAATTATTGCTTTATAACAGATGATTGGCACGGCTGACTTATAAAAGTCAGAAAGTGTGTCCTTTTTAACATGAACATGTTTATCTGTTTATCCATGTATTCATTTAGATCCAAAGGATTTCCCAAGTGAGACAGAATCCAATCCAAGCACAGAGCACCTAGAGGAGTTACAAAGGAATCATACTTTTATATGTATATTAAACATACAATTTTACAAGGTGGAGACAGTTAACCTGCAGCAAAGTGCTGGATAATAATCATCATCAAACATCATCAATCACCTCAGCACGTAACAGAACAGCAAAAGGGAACACGCCTAGTCATATACACCCACACGCACACTCAGAGGGTGTTCCGGTATCGACGTTCAAGTGCTCTCAAAAGAGCTGAGTCGTCACATTGGGCAAACGTTGTAAAAAAAGAAAAAAACAACATTTTTTTAAAAGGGTTTGGGATGAATGTTTTTAGTTTTCTAAATAGATCATACAATGGAAAATCAAACACAACATTCACACAAGTGCTGTAGGACGCCTGAATTTCTGTCTCATTTACTCTTTTTCCACACACACCGGTGTCACGTTTTTAACTTAGTTTTAACCACAAGTACTAAAGTTTAAACACAGTTTACTGAAGTTCAGTGCCAACACACACTCCCGAAAACATGTTTGGGGGAAAAAAAATTGAGCCAGACAAACACTAATGGGCTTCTTTGTACACTTCGGAATAAAAATGTCACTTTCTGTAAGCAAGATAATGCAAAAAGAAACAGAAGACACATCTGTGAATGGAATTCTTTATACATAAAAGACACCCAATACAGTTTTTCATGAACGCTTATACACTGTTAATGCACACTGACACATGATTCTTAACAACTAATGCTTGTCTGTCTTCTACTTAAGCACTTGCAGGGAAACACATTTTACTGAAAATTTTTCTCATTATAAACTCCTTGCTCATTTTTTCCCCACTTGTCCTAAGGACAAATTTCTTGATAATTTCTTGTTCCATATTTTTGGAAATGAGAACAGGAAGACAGACATTACAGAACGTCTCACTACAGTTCTACATCTGGACACTTTGGACACTTATAAAAGAGTCCTTTGAGGTTTCTTTGCTTTTCTTTTCTTTTTTATTTAAAATGGATTTTACTTGGAACCCATTCAATGTGAATTAAAAACCCTTTGTTCCAGTTTTCTATACATACATAAAATAATCAACGCTTCTCTCGGTGGAACAAGCCAAAGATTTACAGTAGTATATGAAACTTCTTTTTGTTTGTTTTTTTCAAAGTGATACCAAAGTGTGATTTTATATTAGCATTATATTTAGAAACGCCACTGATTCAATACAAATGGAAACAAATGGAAAAGACTGGAATTGTGTTTGGATTTTTTGTTCTGTAATGTTTACATATACAGAAACTAAATTGTTAGGGTTGATTTTTAAAAAAGGAATATATATATACTGTATATATATATATATATATATATATATATATATATATATATATATATATATATATTATATTTGCCATGTACAATGTTTTTATACGAAAGCTGCAGTCTTGTGTAATTATTGTGTCTAAGTATTTTTAAGCGATTCAGTTTTTTGAAAATCATTTTAAACCTTTTTTAGGCTTTTTTTTCGGTATTGGGATCGGAAAAGAAAAGTGTTCTTGTGTCATCTTTAATTATAACACAAAACTGCAGAGTCAATCCTGCGTTTTTAAAACGCTTTTATGCCAAATATATAGTGTGAATCATTCACACAATCATCCAGTTTTTCATGTGCCGAAACCAAGAGAGAAGCGTTAGCTAGAATGAAGATCGAGCTAGTAGTGGAGGTATGCAGGTAGATAACGTATGAGTACTAGGTTCACTTTAGAAACTTAAGCATTCTTATCTTTTTTTTTCTTTTAAATAAATTGTTCTACTTTGAACCCTTTCCAATAAGGAAATATTTTGTTGTGGAACCTTTTAAATAGTTCCCCAGAGGTCCAACCAGACATCTGTCCTTTTCAACAATACAATTCTTTACATGGAATTCTGGTTGCATAAATTTAGAGAGACAAAGTCATTTATTTTACAGTATTATTCGAGAACATTGTATATAATGTGGAGTTTGCATGTTCTCCCCGTGTGTCGGGGGTTTCCTCCGGGTACTCTGGTTTCCTCCCCCAGTCCAAAGACATGCATGGTAGGCTGATTGGCGTTTCTAAAGTGTCCATAGTGTATGACTCTGAGTGTGTGTGTGTGTGTGTGTGTGTGTGTGTGTGTGTTTGTGCCCTGCGATGGACTGGCACCCTGTCCAGGGTGTACCCTGCCTTGTGCCCGATGCTTCCTGGGATAGACTCCAGGTTCCCCCGTGACCCTGAAAAGGAGTAAGCGGTTGAAGATGGATGGATGGATGGATGGATGGATGGATGGATATAATGTAGACAACAAAGTGTAACAAACAATCTTGCTTAGTTCTTTTTTTTAGTTCTACAAAGCAAGAATTTCTGTTTTTTAGAACGTGTTCACGTGTATCACGTGTTGTTGCCACATCACAGCTCCTGGGTTTGATCTTGAGCTGTCTTGAACAGGCTACTGTTCGTGCATGTAGAGTTTCACAGGTTCTCTCAAGTTTCATCTGGGTTTCCTCTGGGTTCTCCAGTTTCCTCCTACAGTCCAGAAATGTGCACGTACACGTACACAAACCGGTTTTGCTGAATTAGCATGTGAATGTGTGTGCTCATGGTGCCCAGTAATGGACTGCCGGGTATTTACTCCTCAAGCCCAGGGTTACAGGGATAGGCTCCAGATCCACCGCATCTCTAAAGACGAATAAATGAGTTCTGTAGACATACAGAACATTAAAAGTGTTTTCTGGAGATTCACAGTTTTACCAGTTTTGCAATTTTATCTGAGAGAATAAAATGAAATGAGGATGAATGAAATGAAATTCAGGCTGCACTAGTTTACCATGGCTTCAGTCATGTACAAGAATCATTTTCCCAACACTGTTTGACAGAAGGTATCCTTTTTTAACAAATGGAAAATCTTTTCTTTATTTTTATGTTACATTAATTAATTATTAATGACCCATTCCTTTATTCCATTTCCTTTATGCTGTAGGTGGCATAGTACAAAGGTTTTTTCTTTTTCATGTCAAAAAAAAACATCAAAAGTACCTCCCGCCTTTACATAAATATTTCATAGTATATCCTTGGCTTTCCTTGGCCATTTATTTTTGTCACAACATAGAAAAAAATAGCAAAATGCTTATATAGTTTTGAGAAATAAATGCGTTTGGTTTATTTTCATTTTTGACGTAGCCTATATTGTTGTTAACATTACGATGTGCACGTGCAAATGTTCAGTGCTCTGCTGCCCCCTTTCGGTTTCTGTTTGTATGACAGCTGAGTTGGCGCACTTGCTTTCTTACAGAGTTTCCTTTATGTTAATGTCTCTTTACATCTTCAGCACACCCTCCAGCTGAGGAAAGAACAATAAAATGAAGGCTTTGGAGGTGGAACCCCTCGAGATTCGGGATGAAACCCAAGTTCAGTCTGACTTCAACCACTGCCTGATGATGAAAATTAAAACCACATGAGAGAGCCAGGGGATTTAAAGTGTTTGTGTGTGTGTGTGTGTGTGTGTGTGTGTGTGTGTAAGAGAGAGAGATGTCTGTTTATATGTTCATACTGATTGCACTGCAATTATCCAGAGATAAATTGAGGAATGATAATGAGATCTAAATTGAACTGATTTCCAACAATTCCCAGATAATCACATTAATTCAAACCGTGTGAATAGGCCACACACACACACACACACACACACACACACACACACACACACACAAAGCAAAATAAACCGAATTACTACATCCTTCTTTTAAAACCAACACTGTTAAAAGAATCTCAAAAGTAGTTCTCAAGGTGTTTTGTCAGCCCAGGACTATTTTGTATGTGACAGCGTATACATTGTCCTTGAAAGTCTTCTCACATTAGATATAATGAGAAGAATTTCTTTATAGATAAGTTTCACCGCAAGCCGAAATTGGAAGCTTTGTTCAATAGTATCCGCTGAAAGATATAGGAATATTATTTCCCTGTCTGAAATACACCCAAAAATTTAACTCACTCAAAAATTTCTTAAATGTCTTTTTCAGTGGATACTTTGGATGCTCATGTAAAGTATGTAATGATAGACATAAAATGTTTTTTTTTTAATATCTATACAATAATTTTCCTTATATAATATAATACACAGTGCTGTGAAAAAGGGTGGCTGTGGCTCAGGCGGTAGAGCGGGTTGTCCACTAATTCACGAATCGTAGGGTTGGTGGTTCGAATCCCGGCCCGGGTGATCCCATGCCGAAGTGTCCTTGGGCAAGACACTGAACCCTAAGTTGCCCCCGATGGCAAGCTAGCACCTTGCATGGAAGCTCTGCTACCATTGGTGTGTGAGTGTGCTCTCATTTGTAAGTCGCTTTGGATAAAAGCGTCTGCTAAATGAATAAATGTAATGTAAATGTAAATGAAAAAGCACTTGCACAAAATGTGATTTCGTCTGGTTTTGTGTAGATCTCATACTAAAGTGTTTCAGAAATTAAAACAAAATCTAAGACAAAACAAACAAAGGCAACCCGAGTAAAGACAAAATACAGTTTTTATACGATAATGTTATTTATTGAAGCAAAAAAGTTATCCAATACCAACTGGGCCTGTGTGAAAATGTATTCGCCCCCATAGTAACTAACTCCCCAAATCTGTGAAGCTGTATTCATAATGGGATTCAGCTGGACTAGACGGAACCAGGCCCGATTACTGCAAACCCTGTTCAATCAAATCAACACTTAAATAGAACTTTTTCAACAGTGTGAAGTTGGTTAAAAGGTCTTACCCAGTAACACACTACGGCAACATTGAAAGAAATTCTCCTCCTGAGATGTTGATGATGGCAGTCTGGAACTGCTGATGCCTCAAGAGATGTTGATAATGGCAGGTCCACTCAAAATACTCCTGAGACAGAGATGTCGACATCACTCCTGGTCTATTCTGTAATATTTTTAATAACTTTCAACCGGATTGTAAACATGTAGCTTATGCTATCAGCCGAGAAAAATTCTGGAGCTACAATGACTCCAAACAAATCAGAAATGGTGCTGCTTACACCATGGAGTAACCAGAAGAGTATGCTTTAAGCTCTTTACATGTGCAATTAATCCACTATGAAAAATGGCACAATGTCTTGCCCAAGACACTTTAAAAGCCTTGAAACAAATCGATACTCAAATCATCCTGATTGGGGCTTTAGATATATTTATACAGCTGCATAGCTGTACACCGAGAAACTGTGGGAAAGAAGGACACAGAGTGGCAGATTTACAAAACACAAATGAATATTAAGGCCACAGTTTGGCAATGTTTGTGTTCTACAAAATAAATGGAGGATTATTGAATTGTGGTTTTCCATACACAAATGAAGTGTCCCGAATACAGTCAAATTACTCCACCCTTTATTAGTTTGTGTAAGGCATGGGCTCCTGCTGTGGAAAAGAACCGTGTAGCCAAAACTAAAATGTGCACAATTATCCCCTAACCTCAAGTGTAGTCAATCAACCAAGACATGTGTAGTGTCCAAAATCTGAACTGGAGTTATGAAGCAAGTAAGGAAGCTTATACGTAAACTGCACATATAAATCATCACACACTTGTCTCAGAACGTAGAACAGGAACCACATTATCATCCAAACTGATTACATTGCAAAACATTATGAGCTAAAGGGATTTATTTATTTGTTTTGTTTGCTTAACTACTACAATCTCTTTAGTACTCATAATATCTTATAACTGTGTTCAGAGTTAAACTTAAAGTAGGTGTGGGAAAAATGTCTTTTTTCATTCACAAATTATACCAACTATTACTATTCAACCCTTAAACCTTTACAGTTCCTAAACCTCAGCTACATCACTCAAGTCGATAATTGGTCTCAGCCAATGGCCTGTGAAAAATAAAATGAATAGGGCACATAATATTCATCTATGTGTATATATATATCTAGATTTGGATCCATTTAGAGTGTATTATCTGTTCTTTAGTTACATCCCAAGTGGGAATATAAGCGTTAAAATATGAACTAAATGAAATTTGGGGATGAGTCTCCTTTTTTTTTTTACCTCTCCTCTTGGCTAGCAGTAAATTATCAACAATTTGAAAAGTACATGCTATGCAGTTTCTTATGGAAGGCTATAATAATAGTTCTCAAACTTTTTGCAGTCTTTCAACTGTAAAAGAAATTCCATGGACCCCATCAGTACAGAGCCATTGGGGCGGCTGTGGCTCAGTCGGTAGAGCAGGTTGTCCACTAATCCACTAACCGTGGGGTTGGTGGTTCGAATCCCGGCCCGGGTGATCTCATGCCGAAGTGTCCTTGGGCAAGACACTGAACCCTAAGTTGCCCCCAATGGCAAGCTAGCACCTTGCATGGCAGCTCTGCTACCATTGGTGTGTGAATGTGGTCTCATTAGTAAGTCGCTTGTAAATGTAAAAATGATATTTCTGTAAAGCTGCTTTGAGACAATGTACCATTGTAAAAAAGCGCTATACAAATTGATAAATTAATTAATTACAGATGGATTAGAGCAGCTACCTCCCTGAAATGAAGTTCTGCAGGGTTTGATGTCTGTGATGCTTAGTTGAACAGTTCACATGGGTTTCTCAGAAAATCTGTCAGGTTGTCTCATGTTAGCTAGCTGGCTTGCATTAGAAGTACAAACAATTAACATACATGAATATGTACTACAAATTCTCTCAAAAATCCTGTCAGGTCAGCTAATTCTAGCTAATTGCCTAGCTCTAACAATGAAAATTATAGACATTAATGAAATCCCCTCAGAAATCCTGTCAGGTTAGCTCATGTTAGCTATCTGCTAATTTAAGATTATAAACATTTAAGAATATGACTTAAATTCCTCTTAGGAGTTCTAATGGGTTATTTATCAGCTAAAAAAATTCTCTGGAAATGAATATGCATAATATGAAAGTAAAAACCGCCTTCATACTTCCATATATGGACTTAGTCTTAAAGGCAACACAAACTCAGAGCTGCTCTTATTTCCATATATGGACTTAATGACATTCTGTTTATGCACCAAAGACATGCTAGTGGTACATTAGTGGTTAAAGTGAGAGACTAAAAATATTAAGAGTTTATTTTCAAGCAAAATTGTCTTAAGAAAGTCTTCTTATTAATTAAATGTTTTAATATTATAGCAAGCAGTGCTGAGGCTGGTGGGTTGTAATAAATAATCCAATACTACTTTATTGGAGATTTTCACTTTCTCTATTGTACAGAAATAATAACTGAGATGCAGTGACTGCTTATATTCTTTTTTTAAAGAATTAAGTAAAATGCCATTGTTATTATTCCATAATTCCTTTTTTTATTTTTCATGTTTTCTCTCAACTTCATGGTTGGAACTAGCAAAAAAAAAAAAAAAAGAAAGAAAAGTCCAAATACAAGCCAATTTAATTTGAGGATTAGTAAAACCTTAGGATTTGTAAATATTCTAAAATTCCTGATATTTGACAGAAATGTTTTCATGATAATAAAACTGAAATGAAAGGAACAAGAAAATACGTCCCATGTGAATATATTGAACTGAACATACGTCCCATGTGAATATATTGAACTGAACATACGTCCCATGTAAATATATTGAACTGAACATACGTTCCAAATGTGTAGCACAGACATTATCTTGGGAGTTGGGACATTATCATAAATTGGAACCCGCCTCTTTTAAGCTATCAGGGAAATTGCAGCACTTCTGAAAAAACTGAGAACAAAGGAAACTGGAAACGAAGCATGTCATTGCTGATTGGGAAGATATTGTCTTTGCCAAAAAAAATCCTGTGGGTGTAACGTTAACGCACCCCTTTTTCTAATGTTGGGGTATTTTAGGAGGCATTTAATTAGAAGTGTATAGTACTATGAAATGTTTGTGACAAAAAAAACTAGCAGTTAATATTTTAAAGCTCAGTTATGCAATGTATATTACACTCCAAAAGCAGTGACACACAAGCGATGGTAAATATCTAACATGTCTGTCACGTTAAATACTTAAATGCACACTAAACAGCAAATTCATTGAGCTGACAGACTGTAATTTAATCCAAAAATGACTCAAACCAACCAGTCATATAATATGTAAAGATAATATTACTTCCCCTGAAACAAAATGTAATCAGGTGGAATTTGATATTGTAAGATATTCACATAAACCCAGTAATGAAATAAATGTACTCATATTTCATGTTTACATATGAAATCAAGACTCAGGAGCATCATCAGGGCCTTTATAACTGATGCAGCTACATTAAATATAACATAAAACAGTATTTCAGCTTTCATTTCCTAATATTTACATCTAGAGGTCTTAAACAACTTACTGTAGTACATCACACCTTTTTTTTTAACTGACTCATTTTTTAAGTGATCAGAAATACTGGAACACGTGGTGTATCTTGTTGTCCAGGTGCGCCCTGTTAAATTGATTGTTTAAACAATTAATATCGCTGAATGTCTACTCTTGGTGTGTGCCCTGGGTTTCACTGTGAAGACTGAATTTATTGTTAAAAAGGATACACCAACATGAAAACCAAAGAGCTGTCTATGGTTGAAAAGCAAGGCATTTTGATGCTGAGAAAATAGGGAAAATCTATCAGAGCCATTGCACATCATTGGCCAAAGGCAATACAACAAGAATGAATGTCCTGAAGAAAGAAAGAAACCACTGGTGTATTAACAACAAGACATCAAACAGGTTGGCCAAGGCAATTGATACATTTTGAAGCTTTGAAGAACCCCCCCAAATAACAGTTAGTGACATCACCAACAACCTCCACAGGGCAGGGGTGAAGGTAGCACAATCTACTGTTCAAAAAAGACTTCAAGTTCAGACATATAGAGTTCATACCACTCACGAGCAGTGAGAATCAGAAATACACAAAGAAATACAGAGATGAACCACAAAAGTTCTGGAAGCAAGATCAACCTCTACCAAAGTGATGGAAAGGCCAAAGTGTGAAGAAATATTGGATCTGCACATGATCCAAAACATACAGTATGAGCTCATTGGTCAAGCACAGTGGAGGTAGTGTCATGGCTTGTATGGCTGCTTCTGGAACAGGCTCACTAATCTTTATTGATGATGTAACTCATGATGGTAGAATCAGAATGAATTCATACAGTCTATAGAAACATTCTGTCTGCCAATTTACAGAGAAATGCATCCAATCTAATTGGGAGGAACTTCATCGTGCAGCAAAACAATGAACCGAAAAGCACTGCCAACTACAAAGGACTTTATCAGGTGGAAAAAGTGGAAGGTTTTAGACTGGCCAGGTCAATCAACAGACCATTAGCCCAGTTGAGCAGCATTTACATTTATTCATTTAGCAGACGCTTTTATCCAAAGCGACTTACAAATGAGAGCACACTCACACACCAATGGTAGCAGAGCTGCATGCAAGGTGCTAGCTTGCCATCGGGGGCAACTTAGGGTTCAGTGTCCTGCCCAAGGACACTTCGGCATGGGATCACCCGGGCCGGGATTCGAACCACCAACCCCACGATTAGTGGATTAGTGGACAACCCACTCTACCGACTGAGCCAAAGCTGCCCTATTCAGCCGCCCAATTTCAGCTTCCGAAGAGGAGACTGAAGGAAGAAACCCCCAAAAAACAAACAACAACTCAAAGAATCACAAAAGAAGAATGTAAGAGTTTGCTGATGTCAGGGAGATGCTAGGTTATGTAGCTATTGCAAGCAAAGGAATGTGCAACCAAATATTCCTACAGCTAAAGATTAAGATTACAGCTAAAACATTGTTTTTTTTAATGATATAAATAATATAAATGAATCTTCCACAATCTGGCCAAAGGACATGAATGAACACAGCACAAGTTTTCATTAAGGGGTATTTCAGACAAGCTGAGGATACAGTCGTAAAGCTCTAGTCTAGTCTAGGGAAAACCAGGAAAATCCTCCAAATCAGGGAAACTTTTTGAATAAGTCTAGTATGATGAGCATACTATTTTCTGTAAATATATACTGTAAATAATAGTATATGATACTGCACGTCTTTATTTTGAACGTTAATTGAATCTTTCACCTCTGGAATAAACATGAAAAAACATGAACATTTTGGATTAATTTGCTATTATATATGTTCCCAAAACATGTTGGCCACATAATATATGTTTAACATATAGGTTTTTGTTTCTCTTTTGAACAATAAAGCAAAAGAACCTCTCCAAAAGAACCACAGTCTCAATAAAGAACAAGAACCCATCTGTCTAGTATTCCTGTATTTTCTGCTACATTTGTATTTCAGTACTTTAACCCTAGAATCCTTATAGGTAAAAATATTATTATTATTATTATTATTATTATTATTATTATTATTATTATTATTACCCTTATTAGTATCTGTGGCTCATCTGTGGCCCAGTCCACATGCCTCCACATGTCGAAGTGCCACATGTTTAAGACATTGAAACCCAAATTGTTCCCGGCAGGCTAGCGCATTGCATGGCAGGATGTGTGTGTGTGTGTGTGTGTGTGTGTGTGTGTGTGTGTGTGTGTGCATGTGCATGCGTGCGTGCGTGCATGTGTGTGTGTGTGTGTGTGTGTGTGTGTGTGAATGGGTGAATGAAAAACAGTGTTAAACTCGTTAAAAGGCACTATATAAGTGCAGACCATTTACCCTTTAATAACAATAACAATGAACTGATCACATTGTGTGAGTTTAAAATGGCTGTATAAATTCTGCACCTAAAGGTCGCTTATATGTTTTGCTTACTGGAAATACATCCTACATCCAGAATATTTTGAAATGAACTTTGATTGGATTTAATAAAGAAACACATAGATATACACAAACAAACATACTGTATAACGAAGAGATGTGTTCTCTTCACCAATCCAATGAGGATTTCTGGTCATGTGACCCAGATACTCTAAACAAAACAAACTTTGGCAAATGTCTACAGGACTGCTACTGAGTGATGGTAAAAGGTTATTGGCTTGTCTTTCTGGGACATCCCTAAAGAGTTCTTCGTAGAACCCAACAACAAAAACTTGTCTTTTAAAGAGGGTTCCAAGGAAGCTATTTCATGGAAGGGGATGTAGGAAAAATAATGCATCCATCCATACATTTTCTATACCACTAATCCTACTGGGTCACAGGGAACCTGGAGCCTATCCCAGAGAGCATGGGGAACAAGGGACGCTCTGAATGGGAAGCCAATCCAACAAAGGACACAATCACATACACATTCACACACCCATTCATACACTACGGACACTTTCGACATGCTGATCGGCCTACCAAGCGTATCTATGGACTGGGGGAGGAAACCAGAGTACCCGGCGGAAACCCCTGCAGCGCGGGGAGAACATGCAAACTCCGCACACACGGGCCAATGACGGGAATCAAACCCACAATATATTCACGTATACTTTGTGAATGGTTTGGGAATTGCCCATTCACTTTTAGTCAGAAACCATTCACTCTGATATTAACAATAAAACGTGGATGTAACGGTTGGCGTAGAGGAGGTGGATGCAATCGCAGATTTTTAGAGTTTTAATATGTAATATAACAACAAAACAAAGACACTAAGACTAATATAACTAGACACTGTGGCATGAAACTAACACTAAGACTAAACACAGACAACGTGACACAGAGACAGGAGTTTAAACACAACAAATGGGAAATGGAGTCCAGAGTCCCTAGAACCGTGACAGAACCC
>JAFFST010054177.1:372878-385876 GCA_022414735.1 Noturus placidus
TGGAGTGCCCAAACTGGGTCCCTGCCCCCAGGCGGTCCAGGCCCATCGGGCAAAACGCGTCCAGAACAATCAGGAGACAGCACGGTCCCCACAACGGCATCGGGAGGCAGAAGGACGTCCATAGCATAGTAAGTAAGCAGAGCAACGTCCACAGCAGAGCACAAAAGCAGCGCAAAATCCCAAGAAGAGCACGAAGGCAGCGTGACAGTCACAGCAGGCCAGGAAAGTAAAGCGACGTCCCCAGCCGCACGGGAAGGCAGGGCGAAGTCCGCAGCCGAACAGGTAGGCAGAGCGACGACCACAGCAGAACAGAAGGGAGGCACAACGTCCCCAGGACGAGCAGGAAGGCCGAGCAAAGTCCACATCTGCACAGGAAGGCTGCGCGAAGTCCACATCCGAACGTGAAGGCAGAGCGACAACTTCCGCCGAGCAGGAAAACAGCGCACAGTAACCAGGGGTGCAGGAAAACAAAGCGAGGTCCACCGCGAGGCCCGTGAGGGGAGCGTGGTCCTCCGCGAGGTCAGTGAGGGGAGCGAGGTCCACCACGAGGCCAGTAAGGGGAGCGAGGTTCCCCGCAAGGTCCAAGGGAGGAACGAAGCTCTCCGCGGAGCAAGAAGGGGGAACGATGTCCTCCGTGGAGCAGGAAGGGGGCGCGACCCACTGAGCGTAGCAAAGAAGGGGAGCGACGTCTTCAGCACAACAAAGAGGCAGGGAGACGTCCTCAGCAGAGCAGGATGGCAGAGAGACGACCTCAGCCGAGCAGGGAGGCAGAGCGACGTCCACAGCCGAGCAGGAAGGCAGAACGATGTCCACAGCCGAGCAGGAAGGCAGAGCGAGAGTCATAACAGGGGAGGGAGGGCGGGAGATGGCCTCAGGCTAGAACTCCGCGGCTGCCATGCTCACCTCTGGCTGTGGCGCCATGGCTGAGACCTCCTCATAGGTCTCAGGCTGGAGCTCTGCTGTCACCAGTGCCCCCCCCCACAAAATGTCCGGGTCAGCCGTCACCTCCTGGCTGGGAAGCGTGGCACAATTCACCTGCAGGCACGTAAGCCTAGCCAGTTCCATTGGGACATATGCAAGGAACCACGTGTATATCGGAGTGGCTTCCTGGCCGGCTTGATTCAGCTGCTCTAGCAGTTCCATTTGACCCGCCAGTCGCTCCAGTGCGACGGAAATCTCCTCCGTGTACCGGGCTTCCGGGAAAAAAGTGGAGGACAGTGGAGGACTGAAAATTGCCACTGAAGAAGCAGTTAAAACTTCCATAATAATAATATCAGTGATTTTCAGTTGCAGCACTCATTCATTCTGCCAGCAGATGTCACACAAACATCAATTTAAAAAAAAAAAAAGAATTGCGTAATTTATTTATTTAATTTTCTTTACAAAAGAATCAGTGTGTGGTGAATGTTAGAGCTATAGATAATGTATGTGAATGAATACAGTGCTTATTCACATGAGGTGATGGCAGAGTTCAACAATGCTTATTATGTGTAATTAACAGGTGGGGGGGTGGGGTTTGCTTTTTTAACTTAACGCTAAACACAGTTAGGTTGCACAAACTTAATTTTCCTTACTCTTTTGTTTTAAAGGGCGTTTAATCAAATTATCTCAACAAGTTCTGCATTTCGTGTAATCTTTTCTCTGTTTAGTGCCTTTGTACGCTAACAGTGATGACAAAAGTGCAGAAACCAATCAATCATTCACAATTGCTATGGAATTGGCAATATTGTTTTAAAATGGCTGATAATTTTAACCCCAGAGTAATATTTTACAGTACCAATTACAGGTTTATGCACTACAAACCCACCAAAAACCAGTATTCTTACAATACACGGTATACTCTAGTGATTTAGAAATTTGCTTTATTACATAAATTTGTTTCTAGGGTTACCAAGTTTCATCTTTAAACAATTGTCATGTTAATTTCATGTTGTCTATGAACAGCCGTCAGTTAATTTCCTTAAACATTCCACTGAAAATGACAGAGGTTTTATGAGGGAAAGGAAAATCTTAATAAACCTAGCTTAATAAACACTAATCTTATTTTGAAATAGATGGTGCTTAAGGTCTTTTTTGTGCAACTCACTGTATTTTTGTGGCCCTTTGAAGTTTTTTTTTTTTAAAGAGAAAACTACTTATGTTTTATCCAACTGTGCAGTGGGAAAAAAGAACCAGTTTCTAATTTCTTTTCTTACCAGGCGGCCAGTGCAATGAGTCTAGCTTCCACCACCACTGGGAAAATTATTAAACAGTTCAGGTACTAAAGTTTTGCTGATTAAAGTCTGAACAACATGACAATATGTTAGGATTTAACGCATGTTTGCATCATCATAAACTGGAGGCTAAAATTACCCCTTAGATGTCTTGCTTTTTAAATATAATAGCCATGAAGCTACAATATGAAAGTAAAAGAGCACATGTCAGACATCAAACATGTCCTGACTGATCAAATACTTTTATGGTGAAGGGAACGTTCATGGCTAGCTGTTATTCAGTAACACAAGAGTTGATGCTGATGTATTATGACACTGCTTTTGAAAAATAAACCGTTCACACACTGATAGGTGCTGAAAGAAAACAATAAAAATGAAAAAATTATTCTGTTTACTCGTATTGGTGTTTTAATACAAAGTAAAACATTCAACCTTAACATTTACTCTAGTGTTAGAGAGGTATGTTGTGAAACCTGAGTGAAAAGTTTCATGAACCTTAAATGTGCTAAAAATTTGGGGAGAGAGAATGCATACAAAGTGACATCGAAATGAATATATACATGTACAGTATCTCAGTGAGTACACCCCTCACATTTTTGTAAATATTTGATGATATCTTTTCATGTGACAACTTTTCTGCCAAGGACGTCGCTCTTCTTTCCTGTTTGGCTGAGGACGTCATTCTTCTTTCCTGTTCGGCTGAGGACGTCGTTCTTCTTTCCTGTTCGGCTGAGGATGTTCTCTTCTTTCCTGCTCCGCTGAGGCCATCGCTCTGCTTTCCTGTTCCACTGAGGACATCGCTCTGCTTTCCTGTTCCGCTGAGGACGTTGCTTTGTTTTCCTGTTTCGCTGAGGACATTGCCCTTCTTTCCTGATCCACTGAGGACATTGCTCTGCTTTCCTGTTCCGCATAGGACATTGCTCTGCTTTCGTTTTCTGCTGAGGACGTCGCTCTTCTTTCCTGCTCCGCTTAGGACGTCGCTCTGCTTTCCTTTTCCAATGAGGACGACGCTCTGCTTTCCTGTTCCGCTGAGGACATCGCTCTGCTTTTCTGCTGAGGACGTCGCTCTTCTTTCCTGCTTCGCTGAGGACGTCGCTCTGCTTTCCTGTTCCTCTGAGGACATTGCTCTGTTTTCCTGTTCTCCTGAGGATATCGCTCTTCTTTCCTGCCCCACTGAGGACGTTGCTCTTCTTTCCTGCTCTGCTGAGGACGTCGCTCTTCTTTCCTGCTCCGCTGAGAACGTCGCTCTGCTTTCCTGTTCGGCTGAGGACGTCGCTCTGCTTTCCTGTTCCGCTGAGGACATCGCTCTGATTTCCTGTTCCGCTGAGGACATCGCTCTGTTTTCCTGTTCGGCTGAGGACGTCGCTCTGCTTTCCTGTTCGGCTGAGGATGTCGCTCTGCTTTCCTGTTCTGCTGAGGACATTGCTCTGCCTTCCTGCTCCGCTAAGGACAGGACACTGCTTTACTTCTCCGTTGAGGATGTCACTCTGCTTTCCTGTTCTGCTGAGGACGTCGCTCTTCTTTCCTGTTCTGCTGAGGATGTCACTCTGCTTTCCTGTTCCGCTGAGAATGTCACTCTGCTTTCCTGCTCTGCTGAGGACATCGCTCTGTTTTCCTGCTTCACTGAGGACACCGCTCTGATTTCATGCTCCGCTTAGGATACCTCTCAGTCTCCTAGTTCAGCCAGGGACATTTTGCCCAGGGGGCCAGGACCGCCAATGGAGGGGAGTGTTTTCTTGGGGGGTTTCTGTCATGTGACAGCGCTGCAGCTTGTTTCCCCTTGAGACAGGGCTGCAGCTTGCAGTGTGCTTGGAAAGCCGAAGTGCACGTGCGTGCACAAGCCAGGTGTGCGAGCGCTCAGGTGTGCGAGCCCAAACGCACACTTTTTGATTATTGATGACTGTGACTTTGTTTGCTATGGACATGTGTGTTTAACCATGATTACGTTAGTCATTTAAACCCCTCGTGTTTCTTTGCAAATTGCGCGGTATTGAGTTATCTCTATACCTAGCTCTCGTTTCTCATGTCTTGTTTCTCGTTGCCTTGTTTCATGTTTATGACCTTGGTTCTCTTTTTCTCATTTGTGATTCCAGCCTAGCCCACTTAATGCCTGTTTGCAAATCGCCTGACCCATTGCCTGTTTTTGATTACGTCTCTGCATCACGTTTTGGATTTGTCTGCCTGCCTTCTTAATAAAACGTCTTTATCTGCACTTGCATCCGTAATCAACTCCCTTACGTCCAGGGTCGTTAGAAAAGTACTGAAAACACTAAGATAAGCAGTTCTCCAAGGCAAAGTAAGGCAAGGAACCAGCTGAAATCTGTAAGTAATTATACCCCCATATCAGCTAGGATAATAAATGGATGGTCTATAAAAAGGCTTTTCATTGCCAAGGTGTCACACAAGAAACATCTCATGATGGGTAAAAGCAAAGAGTTCTCCCAAGACCTTCGCAAGCTTATTGTTGCGGAACATATTGACGGAATCGGATACAGACGTATTTCAAAACTTCTGAATCTTCCAGTAAGCACCGTTGGGCCATTATCCACAAGTGGAAGCAACATCACACCGTTATCAACAGGCCACACACAGGAGCTCCTCGCAGGATTTCTGACCTGGGAGTCAGTAGAATAGTCAGCAGAGTAGCCCAAGAGAAAAGGAACACCCGGAAAGAGCTCCAGAAACACTTGGAGGCAGCAGGTTACCATCGTCACAGAGAAAACAATAGGCAATGCACTCCACTGCTCACGCTCACCCTACAAAACTCCATTACTAAAAAAAGGTATGTCAAAGCTCGTTTAAAGTTTGCTCCAACTCATTTGGACAAGCCTGTGAAATACGGGGAGAGTGTAGTCTGGTCAGACGAGAGCAAAATTGAACGTTTTGGCTGTCCTACTACACACTATATTTGGAGAAGAAATGGCACTGCACATCAACCTTAAAACACTACACTAACTGTTTTTCATCACATGGTCCTGACAGACTTCATGTAATTGAAGGAACGATGAATGGAGCCCTTTACTGGGAGATTCTTGAGAAGAATCTGCTGCCATCCACCAGGATGATGATGAGACGTGGGTGGAGCTTCCAGCAGAACAATGATCCAAAGCATACAGCAAAGGAAACTCTCAATTGGGTTCAGAGGATAAAAATCAAGGTGTTAGAATGGTCCAATCGATCACCTGACTCGAATCCAACTGAACAAGATTTAAAGACAATATGTTTAGAAGAACGGACCAAAATCACACCTGAATACTGCGGCCCATTAATTTCTTCATACAGGAAGCTTCTTAAAGCTGACATTACAAACAAAGCCTTCTCCACTAACTATTAAATACATTTCAGTTAGCGTGTTCAATACGTTTCCCCCACCGTATCATTCCACTTTATTACACACAACTTAATTTATGGACTTTAATGTTTGAATTTCTTTATATTTGCACATTTCTTGACTTAATACCAGTGTCTGGTGAAAATTTCATGTGAATTACCTCATTGGAAATATATTTACTGAAAATAATGTTGACGTTCCATACTTATTTCCCCCCACTGTATATACATGGAATATCAGAAGTCGATTCCATCCTTCGGACAAGTTCAGCTACAGAGAGAGTTCAGCTACATACATATACAGAGAGAGAGAGAGAGAGAGAGAGAGAGAGAGAGACACAAGAGAGAGAGAGAGAGAGAGAGAGAGATTTATGGGAGGGACAGGGAGTGGGTCTTAAAACTCTAGCACCATCACGACTTTTCCTGCATTTTCAGTAGTTTTGTAGTGTATAGAGAGTTATAGAAACATAGTCTGTCAACTTATTCATGGAAATTCACGCCTAGAAAACAGCGTTAAATTGGTTATACACATTTAATCGAGCTTCGCGGATTGTTTTCTGAACTGAATTGAAGAGGACGGGATTTAAACAAGGCGCACGCGCGGCTGCTAAGAGAAAAGAGAATAAAATGAAGTAAGTTGAAATGTTGGTTGTTGATTGTTTGGTAACATTGAAGTAACAAATTAGTTTAAAAATATCTCCGAAATGTAACTTCAAACCTTTATAGAAACTGTAACCGTTGGTGTAAATGTGTTCCACACGTGGCACTACTTTAACCTTAGAGGAACTCACACACAGTAACGTCCTCGTTTATTGTTTGTTGTTTGTTTGGGTTTCTTTTTCATTTAACCGTCTGTTTTATTCTTTATAATTTCCCTACAAACCTTTATCTCAATTTCGACTCCTATTAAAATCGAAAACGGAGATAATTCGTTTAAACTCGAAACCTCATTGGTTGCCTGTGTGTGTGTGTGTGTGTGAGTGTGTGTGTGAGTGTGTGAGTGAAACAAATGCCGCCAACTTCTCTGAGAAGAAACACACATGGCGCCCGAATGAGAGAAAATGACCTCTCACTCTCTCTGTCTCTCTCTCACTCTCTGTCTTACTGTCTGTCTCTCTCTCTCTGTCCCACTCTCTCTGTCTCTTTCTCTTACTGTCTCACTCTCTGTCTTTCTCTCTCTGCCTCTCTCTCTCTGTCCCACTCTCTCCGTCTCACTCTCTCTCTGTCCCACTCTCTCTGTCTCTTTCTCTCTCTCTCTCTCTCTCTCACTCTCTGTCTTACTCTCTGTCTCTCTCTCACTCTCTCTATCTGCCTCTCTCACTCTCTCTCTGTCTCTCACTCTCCCTTTCTCTCTCTGTCTGCTTCTCTCTCTGTCTCTCTCTTTCTGTCCCTCTCTCTGTCTCTCTCTTTTTCTCCCTCCTGTATCTCTCTGTCTGTCTCTCTGTCTCAATCTCTGCCTCTCTCTCTCCGTCTCTCTCTGTCTGTCTCTTTTCTTGGAATAACCTCTTAGACTTTGTGAAAAAGAAGGTTGTGGCCATTTGGCTTGTAGTGGCTGGATTCTAAACACACACATACACACACACACACACACACACACACAATGTTTGCTTATTCAAATTGATGTGCCCTTTTCCTTTATATTCATATTATCATATATTTAAGAGTGGGAAAAATGCATTAGCGGTCATATACACAACAGTGATGACGCCTATAGACAGAAATGTCTGAAAGATGAGTTGTTATTTATTTATTTATTTATTTATTTTTTACACACTTGGACAAGCAAACATTTGATCGTCTTTGAAACAGTGCCTATTAATGAAGGTAATACATTCTATCAACTGACGCCTACAAATGTTCACAATTTAAATGAACACAAAAAAAAACCCAGTTCAGTCACATGGAAATCATAAATACACCCGTACATTTATCACACCTTCAAACCTATTAAATTAGAATCAGGTGATGAAGATTGGGTGCCGGTGATTAGAACCTGCTTAGGGAGTGCAGTTGGAAGCTGTGGTGTTTACACCCCTCTTATATCTAGTGTCTGGTGTTCCCTTTGTTATTAAGGTGTGTGCTGTCATCATGCCAAGATCTAAAGGGTTTTGTAAGGTCTTCAGAAAGAAAGATTGTGAATGCCTATGTGTCTGGCGAGGAATTTAAAAAGATCTTAAAATTATTGGAAATGCATCGTTCCACTTTAAGGAAAATCATCTACAAGAGGTGCAGATTTCAAGCGACTGCCAGTTTGTCCAGGACTGACCGTCCCAGCAAATTCAGCCCAAAAGCAGACCGTCTGATGCAAAAAGAATTTCTAAGAACCTCAAAATCTGCTAGTAAGTCTCATAACTGTTGGTGTTAGAGTGCATGCTTCTGCAGTCAGAAATGGATTGCACACATTTGACCCGCATGGGAGGTGTGCCAGGAAAAAACATTTACTGTGTAAACAAGACTACAGTTAGGCAGTGAGCATATAGGCAAACACCAGGCCTTTTGGAATGGTGTGCTCTGGACTGATGAATCAGAGATAGAGTTGTCCACAGTAATAGCAGACATGTTTGGCGTAGACCAAAGAAGCACCAACTGTGAAGCACGGTGCTGGAAATGTTATGGTGTGGGGTTGCTTCGCTGCCTCAGGGACTGGACAGCTTGCATTCAAAGATATAACTATGAATTCTGCATCATATCAAAGACCACTTCAAGAAAATGTGAGGCCATCTGTCTGAAAGTTGAAGTTGAACTGAAAGTGGACGTTTCAACATGATAATGATCCTAAGCACACGAGCAAATCCAGGAATGGATAAAACAGACGATTTGAAGGGTTATAAAATGGCCTAGACGAATCCCTGGTTTAAATCCCATTGAAATGTTGTGTGGGGGGATATGAAACAGGCAGTACATGCAAGAAAACCCTCAAACATCTTCCAGATGAAAGAATATTGCATGGAAGAGCGGTCAAAAATTCCAGCAAGCCAATGTGGACAATTATGCAAAATGCCTACAAGAAGTTATTTCTGCTAAAGGGGGGCAATACTAGCGTCTGAGGCCAAGGGTGTACTTACTTTATCCACAGAATATTATCACATCTATTGATATGTCTTTTAAATAAATGATTGGAAAAGCTGTTTTTCCTTGTGGTTTTCTTCAATTATATGGTAAAATGGTAAAAGGCACACTTATATAGCGCTTTTATCCAAAGTGCTTTACACTTTGTCTCATTCACCTATTCACACACACACTCACACACCAATGGTAGCAGAGCTGCCATGCAAGGTACTAACTTGCCATCGGGAGCAACTTGGGGTTCAGTGTCTTGCCCAAGGACACTTCGGCATGTGGAGTCATGTGGGCCGGGAATCGAACCGCCGACCCTACAATTAGTGGATTAGTGGACAACCCGCTTTACCACCTGATCCACAGCCGCCCGTGTTAATATCAACTGTATTTGTAGGCACTGTTTCAAAGAGGATCAAATGTTTGCTTGTTCAAATATGCAAAAAAAAAAAGCCAACAATTTCCATGGGGTGTACTTATTTTTTCAAATGACTGTACCTCTAATGACTTTTTGAATGATTTTTTTCAAATGACTGTAGGGCGGCTGTGGCTCAGTCGGTAGAGCGGGTTGTCCACTAATCGTGGGGTTCGTGGTTCGAATCCCGGCCCGGGTGATCCCATGCCGAAGTGTCCTTGGGCAAGACACTGAACCCTAAGTTGCCCCCGATGGCAAGCTAGCACCTTGCATACAGCTCTGCTACCATTGGTGTATGAGTGTGCTCTCATTTGTAAGTCGCTTTGGATAAAAGCGTCTGCTAAATGAATAAATGTAAACGTACCTCAACAAAGCGTTTTCTTTAACAAGGTTTTATATTTTAACCTCCACCCACTCCGGGTACTTGTCGCTACCTCTGATACTTTCAGAAATGTGTATTGTGGCTTAATTAAAATATGACATCACCATACTCGATATACAATGCATATCATGATATATAAATTAGCTAACAAACTGTCCGCGAAACAGTAGTAAAATAAAGAAAATATAAACCTGTTAAACTGTCGTCGATGGTACTTTGGTTTCATGCCAACAAATAAGAATTTTTTTTAAATGACATCTAATCAGTGGCATCCATTTAATTTGTAATTCTTAAAAACGTGCAAAATACATCACCATACCAACAAAACCTCAGAAAAGTATATTGCGTAATCATTGATCGATACCGCGCAGCCTTATCGATACCGCAACATCATACTTCCCAAAATTTACACACACTCGTGGATTCGTAACACAACTCCATTTGTATTGAAATACAAACGATACCAAGGTGACATTTCAGAAATGGGGGGTGGGGGGATGTTACAATTCATTCCATAGACATGAAATCTTTTTTAAAATTCAGATTTCATTCCTTGGACATGAATTTTCGTCACAGTTTACAGAGTAGTTCTAGTTAGAAAAAAAAAAACATAAACCCTCTTGTCATTGTGTGACCTTCATTATAGTTTATGTTCATTATGATGGCTTAGGACTGCAATTGCCATGAATAGTTTTGCACTCATGTCTCCATCAGTGAACAGTTCATAACTTCAACAAAATATAATTCATGGGAAAACTGTAATGACTTTCACTTTTGACCAAGTAGTCCAAAAACCAAATTCAAAACCTTGATGCTCAAGACCGAGGGTTGTTCACTAATCATAGGGTTGGCGGTCCGATTCCCGGCCCACATGACTCCACATGAAGAGTCCTTGGGTAAGACACTGAACCTTAAGTTGCTCGGCAGTGTGTGGGAATAGGTGAATGAGAACCATAGCAAAGCGCTTTGTAGAACCGCTAAGGTTAAAAAAGCGCCATGTAAATGCAGATCATTTCAGTGTAAATTATAGAAAGGAACTTATTTTTAATCGATCACAATGTCACCCAGGTTTCTTCCTCATGTCGTCTCAGGGAGTTTTTCCCTTTTCCACCGTCGCCTCTGGCTTGCACATTAACGGTAAATTAGTCAATTTTAAATTTACAGACCCAAATGTATATATTTTTGTAAAGCTGCTTTCTGACACTGCCAATGTCCATTGTTAAAAGCGCTATACAAATAAATATGAAATTTAATTTTAAAACATTTTATCCCAGGTTAAAAATGATCAAATGAATGATTTAAACAAATGCATTGCACAATTTTATATTCCTCTTTTTAGTATGTCGATTGTTTGTATCTGTATAAGATTGAACATGTTAAACCAGAATTTGTTGGAAAAATATAATTTCCAAGAAATTCAAAATGTCAGTTTTATGTAGCTCATGAATTTTTTTTTTAAAGTATGCTACATAAAAATTGTCACGGAACTGGAGAACAAAACATAAACCAAAACACATGTAAGCATGAGAACACGGTTGCTGACAAAGAAAACAAATAAGCTAGGGTCTTGGCAAAACACAGGCAGGCAACAAAGAGCAAGAACCTACAAACAAAGAACAATAAACTAACATCCTCTTGTGACTAGGAAATAACCAAACATTCCCAATAGTTCAAACAATAACGCGCACCTTGCGCAGAAGCCCAGGAACTTAAATAGCCCGCCTAACAGGGCTAAACAGAAACACCTGGGGGAAACTCAGGAGTACTTCCGCACGAGTCAACAAAAGGGGGTAACATGACCTTGCAAAGTTCGTGGCATGGCACCATCTGCTGGCCAAGGCGTGACATAACCTCCCTTCAAAAGGTGCTCCTCCCAAAAACAAACCCCCCTCCAATGGGGGGAACTGAGGCAGTCCTTGACGGGCAGCCGGTGGCTGGAACAACACCCCCACTGGCATTGAAGGTCGGGGTACCGCCTGCCGTGGCTCCGGAACGCAGAACGCCGCGTGCCGTGGCTCCGGAACGCAGGACTCCACCTCTGCTGTGGAGGGGAACAGTGCGGCATACGCTGCAGCGCAGGATGGCACGTCGGCTTTCTGAGGGGCAGAGACCACCGCACCATGCGCACCTTGCGCAGGTACCCAGGAACTTAAATAGCCCGCCTAACGAGGGCTAAACAGAAACACCTGGGGGAAACTCGTGAGTACTTCCGGCACAAGTCAACAGAAGGGGGTCACATGACCTGGCAAAGTTTGTGGCGTGGCGCCATCTGCTGTGTGACAAAATGAGATCAGTCAAGCCATGTCAGAGCAACCTGTATAATTCAAAAGACTCATCAATAGTACGAAAACTTTTAACATGGTGTAAATAAAGACTTCAAATGACTTAAATACTGAAACATTTTCCACATTGTAGTACTGGACTGGTGGTACATTTTTCAGCACTGTTGCTAATGTGATTTCCACTTTGTTTCCTCAATCACCCTTCATAGTTGCGCGATGGGACATTAGGAGCATCATCTGGACAGTAGTGTGTCGAAACATTTGATGTAAATAGTAAAAAGATACCTTTGTACAGAGAAACCTTGCACACAGTTAATTTACCAGTCAAATTGGTGGGACACTCAAATGGGCAGGGTTCTACAATCAGAAATTGAGTACAATTGAAATGTGTGTCACTGTAATAGTGGCACTAGTGTGTGTGTGTGTGTGTGTGTCCGCACGCGCGTGTGTTTAATAGAATGTATGCTAATGGACTGTATGACTTACAATGGAAATCCCTCTATAAACTGGGCTGCTGAGGACAAAGCTACTTAGTGGGCTGTGTCTAATCACATTAAACACAAAGAAAGGGTGACCTGCACACTTAAGTCTTAACCTCACTTAATGTCCACTGAAAAGCGCCAACCCCCACCCCGCTTCTTTTCTTTCACTTTTTATCCCCCATTCCTTGCACTGTTTGACTCCTGGCTGCTGCAGTGCCTCTCTGTTTTGTCACGCCTGCAATTCATGATGGAAAGTACAACAATGCGCACGCGTGCTTTTTATACCAGCGAATAAAGGGAACACATTAATCGTGCTATGGAAATGCAGGCTGGCCCAGCGTGACCAGCATCGGCATCGTCGTGAAACATTCATTGACCCGCCAGCTATGCCTGGCCACGCTGCTCTGTTTCCATATGAAGGTTTATAGCGGTCTAACAGGTGAAACTGGGTAACGAGCCCTCCGGAACGAATAGCCAAACGGACCAAAGTGACCTCTTCCACTATTTGTGTACCACAAATGGAAATCGAGAAAGGACATACAGATGATGTGTGCTGAGGTTTACTTATTAACCTGCAGTTTAGTGCACCCAAATATAGCACACAAATAAATTGTGTTTGTATGTGCATGTGGTAAGATCTTTATTTCAGTCTTTTATCACATTTAGATCAAGTGGTCGTATAAACAGTGTAATGATTTCATTTGTTAGAGGCTGTTTGATTTTTAAAGACTTGCCACTTTGATAGTCATGATATTCGCCAAATTTTGAAAAGTACTGATAATTTGATGCCTCTCTTTTTTTTTGGTGTACAAGTTGAGGATAGAGGATGGGGGGGGG
>JAFFST010054177.1:397372-413076 GCA_022414735.1 Noturus placidus
CGATTATTCGGAGTGATATCGGCCGGTAGCCGATTATTCGGAGTGATATCAGCTGATAGCCGATTATTCAGAGTGATATCGGCCGGTAGCCGATTATTCGGAGTGATATCAGCTGATAGCCGATTATTCAGAGTGATATCGGCCGATAGCCGATTATTCAGAGTGATATCAGCTGATAGCCGATTATTCAGAGTGATATCGGCCGATAGCCGATTATTCAGAGTGATATCGGCCGATAGCCGATTATTCAGAGTGATATCGGCTGGTGCGATAACCGGTTATCCAGAGCGGTATCGGCCGGTATCCGATTATTCAGAATGGTATCAGCCGACACCGATGCCGATTATTCAGAGTGATATCAGCCGATTATTCAGGGTGATATCGGCCAGTGGCCGCTTATTTCGAGTGATATCGGCTGGTGGATGATTATTTAGCGTGATATCGGCCAATGCAGTAGCCGGTTATTTAGAGTGGTTTCTGTCGATTATTCCGAGTGATATCGGCCGGTGGCCGATTATTTAGAGTGATATGGCCGGTGACTGATTATTCATAGTGGTATTGGCCGTTAGCCGATTATTCCGAGTGATATCGGCCGGTACGATAACCGATTATCCAGAGCCATATCGGCCGATGCGATAACCGATTATTCAGAGTGATATCGGCCGGTAGCCGATTATTCAGAGTGATATCGGCCGATGCGGTAGCCGATTATCTAGAATTATATCGGCCGGTGCGACAACCAACTATTCAGAGTGATATCGGCTGGTAGCAGATTATTCAGAGTGATATCAGCCGATGGCCGATTATTCAGAGTGATATCAACCGGCACCGGTAACCGATTATTCAGAGTGATATCAGCCGATAGCCGATTATTCAGAGTGATATCAGCCGATAACCGATTATTCAGAGTGATATCAGCCGATGGCCGATTATTCAGAGTGATATCAGCCGATGGCCGATTATTCAGAGTGATATCAGCCGATTATTCAGAGTGATATCAGCCGGCACCGGTGACCGATTATTCAGAGTGATATCAGCCGATAGCCGATTATTCAGAGTGATATCAGCCGATAGCCGATTATTCAGAGTGATATCAGCTGATAGCCGATTATTCAGAGTGATATCAGCTGATAGCCGATTATTCGGAGTGATATCGGCTGATGTGGTAACCGATTATTCAGAGTGATATCGGCTGGCACTGAAAGCAGATTATTCAGATTGATATTGGTGGGTGACCGATTATTCAGAGTCATATTGGCTGGTGCCATAACCGGTTATCCGGAGCGGTATCGGCCAGTAGCCGATTATTCAGAGTGATATCAACCGAAACCAATAACAGATTATTCAGAGTGATATCGGCCGGTATCCGATTATTCAGAATGGTATCAGCCGACACCAATGCCGATTATTCAGAGTGATATCAGCCGACACCGATGCCGATTATTCAGAGTGATATCAGCCAATTATTCAGGGTGATATCGGCTGGTGGCCGCTTATTTAGAGTGATATCGGCCGGTATCCGATTATTCAGAATGGTATCAGCCGACACCGATGCCGATTATTCAGAGTGATGTCAGCCGATTATTCAGGGTGATATCGGCCGGTGGCCGCTTATTTAGAGTGATATCGGCTGGTGGACGATTATTTAGAGGGATATCGGCCAATGCAGTAGCCAGTTATTTAGAGTGGTTTTTGTGATAGCCGATTATTCAGTGATATCAGCTCATAGCAGATTATTCAGAGTGATATTCAGAGTGATATCAGCTCGTGGCCGATTATTCAGAGTGATATTGGCCGATAGCCGATTATTCAAAGTAATATCGGCTGATGCGGTAACCGATTATTCAGAGTGATCTCAGCTGATAGCCGATTATTCAGAGTGATATTGGCCGATGCGGTAGCCGTTTATTCAGAGTGATATCGGCCGGTGGCCAATTATTCAGAGTGATATCGACCGATAGCCGATTATTCAGAGTGATATCGGCCGGTAGCCGATTATTCAGAGTGATATTGGCCGGCACTGAAAGCAGATTATTCAGAGTGATGGCGGCGGATAACCGATTATTCAGAGTGATATCGGCGGGTGACCTATTATTCAGAGTGATATCGGCCGGTGGCCGATTATTCAGAGTCATATCGGCCGGTGCGATAACCGGTTATCCAGAGCGGTATCGGCCGGTGGCCGATTATTCAGAGTGATATCGGCCGGTGGCCAATTATTCAGAGTGATATCGGCTGGCACTGAAAGCAGATTATTCAGAGTGATGGCGGCGGTTACCGATTATTCAGAGTGATAACGGCGGGTGACCGATTATTCCAGAGTGATATCGGCCGGTGGCCGATAATTCAGAGTGATATCGGCCGATAGCCGATTATTCAGAGTGATATCGGCTGATGTGGTAACCGATTATTCAGAGTGATATCGGCTGGCACTGAAAGCAGATTATTCAGATTGATATTGGTGGGTGACCGATTATTCAGAGTCATATTGGCTGGTGCGATAACCGGTTATCCGGAGCGGTATCGGCCAGTAGCCGATTATTCAGAGTGATATCAACCGAAACCAATAACAGATTATTCAGAGTGATATCGGCCGGTATCCGATTATTCAGAATGGTATCAGCCGACACCAATGCCGATTATTCAGAGTGGTATCAGCTGATAGCCGATTATTTAGAGTGATATAGGTTGGTGGACGTTTATTCAGAGTGATATCAGGCGATAGCCGATTGTTCAGAGTGATATTTTTCTAAAATAACTGGTCTCATAAACAGAAAACACATTACTCTAATTAACATGAACTCAATTCTGAAGATTAAAATAAGATTTCTTAACTTATTGAATGTTATTAATTCATATTAATATTGACTGAATTCTAAAAAAAACCTCCTGTTAGTCTCACATTCACTCTCCACAATCACAAGCATTTCTACCTCATCAAACTGGTAATCTAATATCAACTTTTTATATATTAATATTAACTGGATATGAAATATACTACTCTAAAAACGTATTTTTCAGTGCTATATATATTATATATAAGGTTAACTTTTTTGTAAACTCATTTTCATTTAAATCTTTCAATGGTGTACTGGCCCTTTAATACAGCTCAAGCAGCGCAGCAAAAAAAAAAAATTGGCTCGATGCCGAAACTCCCGCGTCACTGCTGCTCATTTATGGTGTAAAATTCCACACAAGAGACATCATCTTTACACACAGTACGCAATCAATGTGTTTTCTCACCCTCACAGGAAATAATCGGCCCTGATTATTGGATGTTTTTAAACTATCGGCCGATACATCGGTATCGGTGCATCTCTAATAATAACACATTCATTCCCAGCAGTTACATTATTGTTGCCTGTATAGTTTGTGAGAGATCATGTATTTTGCATCACTTTTCCCGATTTTGCAAGTTCAAGCCCTTGCTATATAAGTACTGTTGGGGGAACAGAAAAAAAAAAGATAAAAAAAAGGCGTGTTGGCATTGTACCAGTCACAGATATAACCTTTGAGTAATCTGGAACTATGGGAAAGAGAATGAGGCGTGACAGCGCCACGGGGCAAGTGGTGAAGCTTGTTGTATAGTGCAAAGCTGAACACCTGTTGCATCAGAAAGGAGGATGAATGATAGGTTGGTTGTGCCGTCCCACAGTTTAGGAGAACACTGGATTAACTTATTCAAACAAAGAACTTTAAATGTGCATTCAGCATGAGAACAAGATCTTTGATAATCTCTCTCTCTCTCTCTCTCTCTCTCTCTCTCTCTCTCTCTCTCTCTCAATAGCTGATATATGATGCTGGGGTACCGTTCACCGTGATCATGTGGGTTTGGTCTGGTCTTGCCCTCCTGATTTTTGCCAACTGTTTACTGAATTGGCCAGTGGAGTCATTCCGCACACCCGAGGAGATGGAGGAGATGTCAGTGTAAAATTTTATTTATCACACACACACACACACACACACAGATATATTAAAATGTCCTAATGTAATGAAGGAGAGAGCACGATTCTAAAGAGTTCTCTACCCACCCATTTGAGACTCATAGTGTCAGTATGACTGGTGTTTTCTCTTTGTCAAAAGGCAGAATTAAAGACTTTAGTCTCTATCAGTGTGTGTTACATACTTTGTCAATAGAATCTTTAGCATATATGTGATTATGTGTAGGCCAACATGATTGGCTTGTGGCTTCATAAGTCTTTGAACTCTTCTAATAATTCATCACCTCCCAGGCTGAACGCTAGGATTTGTGCCACTGAGGGAGCCCTGAATTTGGGTTATTTTCAATATCTGTTCACAGAATTAAGCAACTGCCCTTAGACTTTTATTATACATGCGTTTAGACTTTTATTACACGGTTCTCTAATTTTATTCCTTCCTCACTACAGAGAAACAAGTTTCATTGTTAATTGCATTTACTCTATATGTAGATGCAGTGGATAGAGATTATGTTGAAAAAATGCTGGAGTATTCCTTTAATAAAGTAAAAAAAATAAATAAAATGTGTGCAAACAGTCCAAACCACTGATTAAATCTTCTGCACCCGGCATTATTTTGACATGACCAAATTGAAGTATCACAGTAAGTCTGTTACTGGATATTAATCATTCATTCATTTACAGCCATAATAAATAATATTTACAGAGTACAATCGATGTTTCACACTCTCAGGAAGAAGATGCGTTCAGGTGATGACGCTCAGAAACAGACTCTGACCTCGGTGGAGGAGAAAAAACAAGATCAGCTCAACAACTCAAGAGACAAACTGACCGATGCACATATTGCAACGTGTATGTTAAATCAGCACAAACACACCCACACACTAACACTCACACACACACACACACACAACCCACCTTCTCTCTGCTGACCTAAGAAATGACAGTGCATTAGTCAAATAAGTCTTTGGTACCAGTTCTGACGGGAAGTGTTTGCCCTATAGCGGATTTTAGGTCAGTGATGGGCATCTGACGAGACAGACAGACCGAAGCAAGCAAATTATAGCCAGGGTAAACTATGTCAGAGCAATAAAGGCATGCATTAAGATTATTGTCTGAGATTTGCTCAGTAATAATCTTGATTTGCTTAAAGTACAGTTTGGTGAGCTTTAAATCACCAAATTAGAGGTCATGTAGGTTCATGCTGGTAAACAAAGCTCCTCATGGACTGAGACAATGACAGCAGTTTTAAGTCTGTCTCATCTCCTTTTTAGACTATATATAAGAGTCTACGGGGGGTCTGAATAGCCAGACCTGGTACTTAAACCGGCTTTTAATAATGTCTGAATTCCAGAACTTATTGGTTACCCCTTATTCTTTCATTCTCAGTTCTTCCCGTTAGGCTTTTATATTTATATATATATATATATATATATATATATATATATATATGTGTGTGTGTGTGTGTGTGTTTGTTTGTTTGTTTGTTTGTTTGTTTATTTATCAGCTGAATGTTTTATCTTAGAAGCCAAATAATTACATCCCTCTGAGCACAAAAGCTGCTGAAATCATGGCGATCAACATTTTCCCATAGATTTTGAATGTTCTACCATAAATAAAAGTGATATTTTATGGCTTGATGACTTGATGATGGAATGGGTTTCAGTCCGACTTCTTGAACTGAGTTAAAGTAAGTGTAAAGTTCAGGGAAAAAAAAGCTCTGTTTCTAATTCACACAAAGTTCTGTCAGATCCAGCTGCAGATGTAAGATGCATGAAACCACCAGGTCTGAATGGAGTCATAGGGTGCGTTACAGTTACATTTATATAGCGCTTTTCTAGACTCTCAAAGCGCTTTACATAGTATGGCGGGGGGGGGGATCTCTTCAACCACCACTAGTGTGTAGAATCCATCTGGATGATGCGACGCAACCATAGTGCTCCAGAACGCCCACCACACACCAGTTATTAGTGGAGAGGAGAGAGAGATGAGGCTAATTCAGAGATGGGGATTATTATGGGGCCATGATGGAGAAGGGCTAATGGGGTAATTTCGCCAGGACACCGTGGTTACGCCCTTACTCTTTTACGATTAGTGTCCTGGGATTTTTACTGACCACAGAGTCAGGAACTCTGTTTAACGTCTCATCCAAAAGACAGGAAAGACTGCATTGACTTTGCGGCGAGGAAGCTGTCGGACTCTGAATCAAACAAAGCTCAGGTAGCGCTGCCAAAATGCAACATTTTCTGGATAGTTGGACGAAAGAAGAAAGAGGGAAAATTAAACCGGAATCTGATACGCAAAATGTTTTAATACAGATTTTAAAAAATTATCTATTCGTTAATTATCTCCATGTTCGGCATGATTTTTGTGATTTCTACACGCACTACACAACGGTTTACCTTTTTCCGTCAGCCAAATCAGCCCTTTTTCCACTCAGCCGAATTTCTTTTTGCTTTTTTTTAAAAAAGTAACGTACCAAATCGCATAAATACCCACTGGCATCGATTTCGCTCTGAATTCAGACTCTGCAAATGGCTCGATCGGTGCACACGTGTCCATAGAGTTGATGTAATTTTTTCTTTCTCTATCTCTACTACAGCCTCCATTCCTTTCCGCCGCTCTGTGTTTTCTCCCATCTTCCTGTGGAGCCTGATTACCATGGGGATGACTCAGCTGCGCATCATCTTCTACATGGGAGCCATGAACAAATTGCTGGAGTTTCTGGTCACACATGGAGACCCTCACCGTGAGTGTGCATGCATATACATGAACCAGGATACATAACTGACCCTGGGGACGGTTTCCCCAAAACAATATAAAGTTAAAAATCTTTTTGACTGTTCAAGACAGCGTGTAACGTGATGCTCCTCCGCTCTACCATGTAATGGTCTTTGTGCTATGATGCATTTGGAAATTTGCATTACTCATGAGATTCAGTATGTCTTCTGATTATCTTGTTGAAATTCCTTAATTGAATTGATTACATTTGTTTCTTTGCCCCTTTCAGCCTCTGAGGAACTGGCACATGAAGCTGAAAAGAAAGGTAAGGAATGGGTCAATAGGTTTATATTTTGGGATTTCAGCTGCTGTTAGTTCTTTACTAACCTCTACAAGGATGGAACATGTCTCTCACCACAGTTATTTTAGTCTAGCTGGAGGTTTTTCACGTTCACTCAACTTGTTAGGTGATGATGTGTTCTTTCAGTTCTGTACGTGTTGTGGTGTCACTGCCTGATTTCCAAACCAGAGTTTTGGGCCTTGAATAAGGGACTTCCAACACTTCGGTCCCTAAAAAAAAAATCAGGGATCATCAATTAGATTTGACTGGGGGTCAGATTCTTTCAGAGCAATCATTGTTTCAGTGATTTAACAACGCTGATTGTTTTCAGTCTAACAGTTAATGAGGGAATTTTTGCCACAACGCCCACCTATAGTACCCTCCACTAATATTTATAATTGGTAAATATGAGCAAAGAAGGCTGTGAAAATTTGTCTTTATTGTTTAAACTTTTGTTTAAAAAAAAAAATCACAAAAATACTCTGCTTTCATGGATATCAAACAATTGCACAGGGGTATAAATATGAGGTAACACATAGGCCAAATTCCCTTAGTCATTCATAACAATGGGTAAGGCCGAGGAATATATGTGATGTGTGACAAAAGGTTGTTGAGCTTCACAAAATGGGAAGTGTCTATAAGAAAACAGCACAAGCGTTGAAAATACGCATTTCCACCATCAGGGCAATAATTAAGAAGTTCTATTTAACTGGAAATGTTATGAATAAACCTGGAATTGGACGTGTGTCAATATCGTCTCAACGCACTGTGAAGAGGACGGTTCGAGTGGGCAGAAAATCTCCAAGGATCACAACTAGAGAATTGCAGAAGTTAGTTGTGTCTTGGGGTCAGAAAGTCTCCACAACTACAATCTGAAGTCACCTACATCACCACAAGGTGTTTGTAAGTGTTTCAAGAAAAAAGCCTCTACACTCATCCAAAAACAAACTCGAGTGTCTTCAGTGTGCCGACACTACTGGAACTTCAAATGGGATCGGGTTCTATGGTCAGATGAAATCCAAATAGAGCTTTTTGGTAATAACACCAGAGGTGGTTTTGGTGCACACAGAGAGGTAGACATATGGATAAGTACCTCATGCTCACGGTTAAAAATGGTGGTGGATCTTTAATGTTTTGGGGCTGTTTTTCTGTCAGAGGGCCTGGACATTTTGAGCTACTATGCAAGGCGCTAGCCTGCCATCAGGTGCAACTTGGGGTTCAGCGTCTTGCCAAAGGACACTTCGGCATGTGGAGACATATGGGGAACAAACCACTAACCCTGCGATTAGTGGACAACCCACTCTAGCATCTGAGCCACAGCTGCCTGGATCTTCCCTGTGGTCTGCCAATCACTGATCCAAGATTAGAAAAGGATTTAAGAAATAATGTAAAATCGAGTAGATATTTAAAATTGTTGTCACTTGCAGGTACTTGAATACTTTTACATTTATACATGTTTAGGACAGAATTCGAAAAAGTGTTGTGTATATTTTTATATACACATTGTGTAAATTAGTCGCCCAATGTTAAAGCCCCTCTATGTTTGTGCTTTCTGTCGTGAGCTGATTGTGTACTGATATGTGTTTGTTTGTTTTTTTTTTCCCACAGTGAACTTTTATGCATCCATCTTCGGTACACTGCAGCTTCTGTGCCTGCTCACATGTCCTCTGATTGGCTACATCATGGACTGGAAGATGAAGGAGTGTGAGGATGAACAGAACCCTGTAAATGGAGAGAAACGGTGAGACACCCACGGACACGGTGACAGAAACACCCTGTAAGAGTGGGCAGTGTGGTAAAAAGGAGATGAAATAATAATAAACAGATATGTGAAGATGTTTCTGACTGTCTTGTCCTGTAGCGGTTCTGCCTCAAAACCAAAGCCTGACAGAAAGATCCAGAAACTTACAAACGCCATGAGAGCCTTCACTTTTACCAACCTGTTGCTCGTCCTGTTTGGCATCATGTCGCTCATTGACAACCTGCCACTACAGGTAAGCACAGACACAGAGATGCGGGCAAAACCTAATTATTTAAATTAAGGACTTGAATTGTACAGCTATAGAGCCTCCTAATTGCACATTTGATAATAAATATACTGTAGATAGGTCTCTAATTAAAGGAAGAACCAGCAGAGGAGATTCAGTGCACCAGATTCTACAGCTGTTCTGCTAGCAGGTTCTTGTCTGAACTCAAGTCTGATGCCGTGAATATCCTTCATTCGGAAAAGTGAATCCTGTGTCTGAGCCTCCTTGAGCTTCTAATGCTCTGGCACAGATGATAATCTTCCAGATGTTCCTCATTATTATAAATGCTATTCTCTTTAGAGGGCCATGCAAGCGACATTGTTTGCTTTAGAGAAGCCTCAGACTTGTAAAGAACTGAAAATGAAGAGTTATATTTTAATCTATCTATCTGTCTGTCTGTCTATCTGCGTTTGTCAGGCTGATCTATGTTTGTCTATCTATCAAACTAGACAGTGGATATAAAAAGTCTACACACCCCTGTTAAAATTTCAGGGTTTTGGGATGTAAAAAAAGGAAGCAATATAAATGTACTAACAAAATTTAAGTTAAAAAAAATAGAGGTGTTTTATATACACACACACACTGGCTACATGTGTGCTCATCCATTAACTAATACTAAATGGCACACTTATATAGCGCTTTTATCCAAAGTGCTTTACACTGTGTCTCATTCACCCATTCACTCACACACCAATGGTAGCAGAGCTGCATGCAAGGTGCTAGCTTGCCATCGGGGGCAACTTAGGGTTCAGTGTCTTGCCCAATGACACTTCGGCATGGGATCACCCGGGCCGGGATTCGAACCACCAACCCGCTCTATCGACTGAGCCACAGCTAGATACTAAAGTATCTTCTGCAGTTTTATTCCACTCTTCCTTGCAAAAATGCTCAACATTGATCACATTGGGAGCGGATCTCCTGTGCACAGCCCTGTTCGTCATTTCACAGCTTTTTAATACATTTATATTTATTCACTTATCAGACGCTTTTATCCAAAGCAACTTACAAATGAGGGCGCACGGTGGCTTAGTGGTTAGCACGTTCGCCTCACACCTCCAGGGTCCAGGGTTCGAGTCCCGCCAGGGCCATGTGTGTGCGGAGTTTGCATGTTCTCCCTGTGTGTTGGGGGTTTCCTCCGGGTACTCCGGTTTCCTCCCCCAGTCCAAAGACATGCATGTTAGGCTGATTGGTGTGTCTAAAGTGTCCGTAGTGTATGAATGTGAGTGTGTATGTGATTGTGCCCTGCGATGGACTGGCACCCTGTCCAGGGTGTACCCCGCCTTGTGCCCGATGCCTCCTGGTAGGCTGATAGGCTCCAGGTTCCCCGTGACCCTGAAAAGGAGTAAGCGGTTGAAGATGGATGGATGGATGGATGGATGGAACTTACAAATGAGAAAATACAAGCAAAGCGATATATCAAGCAGAGAACAATACAAGTAGTGCTAATACAAGATCCGTTAATTGAGTTCCAGAAGAAGTAAAGTGTGCAGAGTAGAGGTGTTAGTGCCAGAGTAAGGTTTTTTTGTTTTGGTTTTTTTTAAATAGGCTTTAGATCTGGGCTCTGATTGGGCCATTCCGAAACGTTGATGTTCTTCTTCTGAAAATTATTATGCTCGTTATTATGCTGGACGTTGGAATAGTTCATCATCTTCAGCTGTCTAACAGGTTTTGTGCCAAAATAGATCGGTATTTGGAGCTATGCATGATTCCCTCTATCTTGACTAGAGCCCCAGTCCTAGCTGAAGAGAAGCAGCCTCATAGCATGATGCTGCTACCACCGTGCTTCACCGTAGGTTTTTTGGTGTTCTTTGGGTCATAAGTTGTCTTGTTATTGCACAAAACATATCTTTAGACTTTTGGACCAAAATAATTGTCTCATTAGACCATGAGATATTTTGCCTCATGGTTTGGGGTGATTTAGTTGGGCTTGGATGTTTTTTTTTTCCCGTGAGAACAAACTTCCATCTAGCCAGCCTACCCCAAATCCCAGACACACGAAGAATACGAGAGATTTTTGTCACATGCGGAGTGTGACCAGTACTTGCCAGATATTCTTTCGTCAATTTTGCAGGGACATCCTGTTCTTCGTACTGCTGCCGTAGTGCCCCATTTTCTCCACTTGTTGATGATGGCTTTCACAGTGTTCCCACGGTGCATCTAATATTTTGAAAATTCTTTTAGACCCCTGTAATGTTTGATACACTTTCACAATCCCATCTCATACGTGCTCTGTAAGCTCTTTGTGGTCATGCTTTCAGCAGCCGGATGAAACCAAGAGGGTTTTACAGAAACTGCAGATCTTTATTTGCGCTTACTCGGAATCACTTCCTGGAAGGCAGATGTGTGATAATTATTTGTTAACATGAGATTGAATGCCATTAGTTAATGTGCTTATTTCTGAGCACATTCAACAACCCTATTATAAAAGGGTGTGCACATTTATGCAACCTGGTACATTTTTTATTCATTTTCTTTTTTTTTTTTTATCACATTGAAGATGGAAAAATATCTGACGGGGTTTAGCTTGGGTTCTTTTTCTGCATTATAAAAACCTGCAATTTTAACAGGGTTGTGTAGACTTTTTATATCCATTCTGTCTATATGGTATATCTGTCTAGCTCTCTGTCTTTCTATCTCCCGCTCTCTGTGTGGTGTGTGTGTGTGTGTGTGTGTGTGTCTGATCACGTTTCTCTAATGTTGGCACATAGGCCACACCAACTACAATGACGCGTTCCTTTATTATTTCCTGACACCGAGGGTGTGTTATCACTGTATAAATGGTGTAATTAGCTGGAAGTTAGCAGAGGAATGCAGAACTACCTGTTTCATATCTACAGGACACAAATCGGGAGCGTTTCCTCATTTCTCGATTGTTGTATGAAGTTGGTGTATTGATTCGCTAACGAGCTTGTGGTATCTGCAGACCTGTCTCGCACTCTGTACTGCTCGTTTTAGCCGTCATCTGGTTTTGGTTATTGACTATTTGTCTTCCCACTGTGTCACTCACTCTGTGTATAGATCTTGACCTTTATCTTGCACACCATGGTCCGAGGTTTCATCCACTCCTGCTGCGGAGGCTTGTACGCTGCTGTGTAAGTATACACACACACACGTTTTTGTGTTTTTTTTTTTTTTTTTTTTTTTTTTTTTTTTTTTGTTTTGTTTTGGTTTTTTTTTTTGCTTTTTGCATTTAACAAATCCTTAGCCGTCCATGATGTTAATGGGAATTCATTCAGCCAAAAAAAAGCAGACATGTGCAGATCAGTTGCACCGATGAGCCAGTCATCCATCATCACTGGATGAGAAAAGCGTTGATACCGTAATTTCCGGAATATTGAGCGCACCTGAATATATGCCGCACCCACTAACTTTAAAAAAAAACAAAAAAAAACATTGTACACATATCTAGGCCGCAGGTGTCCACGTTGTAACATGAGATATTTACACAGAAAGATGTTACACAGAAATAATTTTTTTACTTTTAAATGCTTTTTTTTTCCGAACAGTGCCTGTAACTGGGCTGGTTAAAAAAAAATTAAAAATACAGTTGCCTACCAGGAAAAGTCATTGATCTATCGTCATCTTCCTCCTGTGCACTATAACTACTAAAACTTCTCCACTCTGTTAGGATCCACAGGCAGACTTGAGCAAAAGTTGCTCTTCGCATGTTTTGGTAAATGGTTTATCGCCTTTAACTTGAAAGTTGCATCATACGCATTTGTTCGTGTTTTCCATGATGAGGGTGTGTTCGTGAAGCGCAAAATGTCTGATCTGAAGAATTTAGTGTGAGTGCGTTTGATTTAATTCGAACAGTTTCACTGGTCCACTGTGACCTGTTCGGTAATTTCATTGGTCCGATGTGACAAGGCTAAATGTTTTGGCTGCATGAAGCTTGTTAGCCCGTAAAAATCCATAAATGAGCCGCATCTTTGTTTAAGCCGCAGTGTTCAAAGCGTGTGAAAAAAGTAGCGGTTTATAGTCCGGAAATTACGGTACTTTCTGCTCACTATAACCTCAAAATTTCTGACCTAAATACTTTTGTACACTTTTCCAGGTAGAGGTTATGTGGTTGGTTCTAGGTTATGTGCCAACTCGATTGAGAGAACTTATTAAAAGAAAGATTTTTTAGAAATGGGGCGGCCGTGGCTCAGTCGGTAGAGCGGGTTGTCCACTAATCCACTAATCGTGGTTCGAATTCAGGCCCAGGTGATCCCATGCCGAAGTGTCCTTGGGCAAGACACTGAACCCTAAGTTGCCCCCGATGGCAAGCTAGCACCTTGCATGCAGCTCTGCTCCCATTGGTCTGTGAGTGTGTCTCATTTGTAAGTCGCTTTGGATAAAAGCGTCTGCTAAATGAATAAATAAAGAAAAATTTGATGAATTGATTTGAGTGGCTAAACTGATCAATGTGTGCCTGCTGCAGTTTTTAAGAATCAGGGAGCTGAAATGTTTGGAAATTCTGGGTTAGTATTTAAAACCTAACAGGCGAGTGTCATTTCATCATAAATAATATTCGTGTTGCAGTACGCAGGTGCAGGTAGTACCTTGTCAGTCCTTCAGGGGACGTGAACATGGGGCATTTCCAGTTTGCAAAATTCATAGTTCAAATTTGTGTAGAGAAAGTTACAATTAAAAAAATATAAGAACTAAAAGTAAGTGATAAAAATGAGAGAAATGCATTAAAATGAGCAGGAGATGTAAATGTTGCAGAGCTAAAATGATCTAGATCGATCAGTAGACTGCAGCACAGCAGTGTTCAGGCAGTAAATGTTCTAAACAGATGTGTTTTCTGTCTGGATTTAAATTTCAATTTTAAACTATTTGAATTGGCGTAATTGGTCTTTCTCGGTGATGTCTGTCGGTAAACGAGACCTTTTAGATGTACACGTTTGACACACGTGAATCGAAGAGAACCAGCTTTGGCTGAGCGTGCGTTGTGACGACGTCACATGACGCGTCTCGGCCCAAATCTGTGGTAATTCTGAGAGATTGCAAGCTCCTCCGAATTTTGCGGACATCCTGGAAGGCCACATTTCATGATTTACGGATCAGTCAGTGATTCGCTACTTATTAGTCTGTATATAAAGATCTATGAGGGAACCTTGCACACAGTGTTGTGGAAAATAGAATTAATAATCTATCATTTTCTTGTTCGAACAGAAGCATTAGTCATTCTTTCTACACTCTCTTTTCTCTCTCGCTCTCTCTCTCTTTCTCGCTCTCTCTCAGGTACCCATCTAACCACTTTGGCACTCTGACTGGGCTGCAGTCTATGATCAGCGCTGTGGTTGCCCTACTGCAGCAGCCGCTCTTCATCGCCATGTTGGGACCACTGAAGGGAGATGGCTATTGGGTAAGATGCTCACACAGAGAACGCTTTAATGTATACAGTATAATAATTACGAAACAAAACAAACAAGTTTCTGCTATCATAGCACATCTACTCATAGCTTATTATGTTCCTAAGAAACCACAAAGCGTAGACTCATTCATCCTGAAGACTCGTTGACAAAATGTTGATACCGGAGACTCCTTCCATAAATGATAAATAAACGTCTCCTTACTTAAAACCTCCCCTATTAGTTGTTAATATAGAAACGTATTAGATTATAAACCTGTGATTTAGATTATAGCCAGCACTATACTGTACTATATTAATATAGCACTATACTATATGGTGTTTGGCAGTGTTAAAACATTATATTAAAGTTATAATGTACCGTTATATTATTGCACAAACATTGTGTATCCCTTGCCATCTCTTGGTTTCACTGGCATTTGGTCTGGCATCTGTTTTCGACAGCTCACTTGAGATAAACTTGACAGAGCATACTGCAATGTGACATCTAGATAATATCAGTCGTCATAACAGTGTTGAGCAAGATTAAAAAAAAACTCACTTTCAGATCTGTACGATCAAGCACTGAAAACGAGTTCCCGATGAGGCTCAGTTCAGCAGGCTGTCAATATTTATACAGGAATATTCAAGGTATTATATATTGACATTTATTAGACACTTTTATCCAAAGCGACTTACAAATGAGACACACTCACACACCAATGGGAGCAGAGCTGCATGCAAGGTGCTAGCTTGCCATCGGGGGCAACTGAGGGTTCAGTGTCTTGCCCAAGGACACTTCGGCATGGGATCACCCGGGCCGGGATTCCAACCACCAACCCCACGATTAGTGGATTAATGGACAACCCGCTCTACCGACTGAGCCACAGCCACCCAATATATAACATAGATTGTAATTTATAGAAAAATAGGTAGAATAATGTGTGTTTATTCAAAATTTCAAAATCTGAGTGTGTGGCTCTGATCAAAATTCGCAGTGTGAAGTATGAGAGCACAATAAAGCATAACCACTACAAATTGCCTTCTTTACAGCAATGAGTTATTATTAATGAATGGTAAAGCTTAAAAAGTATGTAGTCACCATTCATTCATGTTATAGCTGGATCTCTACAAAACATTTTTTAAATACCCCTAGAACATTCTGTGCTGATATACAGTGGTGTGAAAAAGTGTTTGCCCCCTTCCTCATTTCCTGTTCCTTTGCATGTTTGTCACACTTAAGTGTTTCGGAACATCAAACCAATTTAAACAATAGTCAAGGACAACACAAGTAAACACAAAATGCAATTTGTAAATGAAGGTGTTTATTATTAAAGGCT
>JAFFST010054177.1:413674-416174 GCA_022414735.1 Noturus placidus
GTTTTGCTGCTTCAGGACCTGGAAGACTTGCCGTGATAAGAGGAACTGTCTACCAAGAGATCCTGAAGGAGAATGTCCGACCATCTGTTCGTGTACTCAAGCTGAAACGAACTTGGGTTCTGCAGCAGGACAATTTATCCTAAACACACCAGCAAGTCCACCACCGAATGGTTGAAGAAAAACAAAATGAAGACTTTGGAGTGGCCAAGCCAAAGTCCTGACCTGAATCCTATTGAGATGTTGTGGTATGACCTTAAAAAGGCCGTTCATGCTCGAAAACCCTCTAATGTAACTGAATTAGGACAATTCTGCAAAGATGAGTGGGCCAAAATTCCTCCAGGACGCTGTAAAAGCCTCATTGCACGTTATCGCAAACGCTTGGTTGCAGTTGTTGCTGCTAAGGGTGGCCCAATCAGTTATTAGGTTTAGGGGGCAATCACTTTTTCACACAGGGTCATGATGGTTTGGATTTTTTTTCACCTTTAATAATAAACACCTTCATTTACAAATTGCATTTTGTGTTTACTTGTGTTGTCCTTGACTATTGTTTAAATTGGTTTGATGTTCCGAAACACTTAAGTGTGACAAACATGCAAAGGAACAGGAAATGAGGAAGGGGGCAAACACTTTTTCACACCACTGTAGTGTTGATCATTTCCCTTTCATCGTTTGAATCTGATACCCTGTGTGTTGTGATTAAAATGAACGAATAACAGATTGCCCTTCTCCACCGATCAGATCAACATCGGCCTGCTGATCTCTTCATTAGCCGGCTTTCTGTTGCCCGGATACCTGTTCTACCACCGCCGACACCTGGTGCAAGAGAAGGCATTACGGGACAAGGCTGCTTTAGAGAGTCAGGCTCTCAACCAATCAGAAGCTAATGGCATTAACAGACACGCACCCTAGGAAGCCTAGATCCACCGGGGAACAATCACAGGAACGTTAATGCTTTTTCATCACAAAAAGTGCTGTGGCATAACACATGGTATCAGATTAGCATTAGTCATTATTAGCTTGACACATCGGTGCTGAATTTTTTCATTAAAGCCTTGAAATTTCACGTAAGGACTTGTAAGAATGACACGCGGTCGTGCAAGGTTTCGGAAGAGCCGTTACTCGTAATGCTTCGTAAACTTCCATTGTTTTTTTGTTTGGTTCTTTATAATTTATTTTGTAGCTCGACTGGCTGAAAGCACCCCGAATACACACTCTACTTCACTTGACTTGACTGTAGACAAGCTACCTCAGCCGATCGTCGCCTCTTTAACTCTGAGCCATGGGCCGGTTAGTCAGTTTGTCTGTGAAACGTGTGTCGTTCACCAAAGACTTGTTCACCATGTTTTATTGTCTTTTTGGCTTGAAAATAGATTTTTTTTTTTTGTAAACAAAATGAATGCTATCATTTCAAACACCAAAGACCGTGAAAAGGCTATCAAATATATTTTAAAGGATTTGTGTTAAACTTTATATGTGTACCCCAACATATTTTAGCTCTCGATCTGTGCTTTTATTTGTACTTTTGTCTCTGTAGCTGTGGGAAGGGAAATTTTCTTTGTGGTTTTTTTTTTTTTTTTTTTGCATATGCATTGTTACTTAGGGATGTCACGATACCAAAAATCCAGTAGTCGGTACCGATACCACCAAAAGTACACAATATTCGAAAACCAAAGTCGATACCACGGTGTTGTATAAAAATTATTAGTATTATTAATTATTGTGGCAGTGCACTCCTAAACACGCACACACACACACACACACACACACACACAACCCTTATAGTCTGAATGCAAGCATTAGTTTAAATTCACTGATATGGTTGCAGGCCAAAAAGATTTATTAAAAGCATGAACAATAGTGACATTAGGCTACATTTAGCTGACAGGACACGGGCTGAATGGCGATGCATGGTGGACCATTAGGAGGTCGTTTTTAACACTGCAATGTGTTAGCTTTGCTACCAAATAACTGGCTATTACAAACATTACAGGGAACATATCGTTAGCTGGTTTCACGGCTACAGTGCCAGCTGCCTCAAACAGTCATAATATAGGGACCATCTTTTAGGTGTTTCCTCACTTTGTTTGAAATGAACGATAGCATCGGTTACTAGCTTTCCTCTCTTTTCCGCTCAATGAGTCGGGGCGGAGTTAAACTTGTTAAGCTAAGCTAATCTTCTGTAGTTTTTCCCGTGTGCTTGTAGACTTTCTCTTTCTTCTTTACCACTTGTGGACCGACTAAACCACTTGTGTGTATTTGCTGCCCCATCAGGTCCGGAAAATCGCAACCTCCATTAGAATCGATTCCTACGCTAGTTTTAAGAATGTCGGTACCGACTTGGTACCGAAGTATCGGTTCTCGTGTCATCCCTATTGCTACTATTGTATTATTTGATATTATTTTATATTTTAGTGCTGCAAACAGTGATGTTCATGCTTTGTATTTACTTTCTCTTGCTTGTAAAGTTTGTGTGATATCAGCAGTGGACAATTCATACCAC
>JAFFST010054177.1:421174-428043 GCA_022414735.1 Noturus placidus
TGATGTCTGTGTTTATGTTTGCTTTTCTTCTTCGGAGGTTGAATGTGCATCAATCTGTACTGCTCTGGAAGCTAAAAGGCAAACAGAAAGACTTGATATGAAATACTGACACATACACTGAATCATATTTATCTCAGTGTGTGTTGTTATAGTGCACCTACTGGGTCAATACCTGTGATAGAAGAGTATGTGTGCACTCTAGTGAGTGGTCTGGTCGTGCACCCCCCACGAGTAGTCCGAGTGTGTATAAGTGACAGTCTAATCCGTGCTGTGCATCAGTCGAAGTGTGTGTGTGTGTGTACACTGTGGTCTTATTGTGTTTGCATGTAGTGTTCATGTGTGTACCAGCCTAGTGTGTTTGTTAACAGATTCACAGTGTGTTGTCGAGGTTTTAGAGCTTTGTGTGTGTGTGTGTGTGTGTGTGTGTGTGTGAGAGAGAGAGAGAGAAAGAGTGCATGGTGCATGTACCGGTCCAGTATGTAGTCTGAAGCCAGTCAGCAGTGCTCCGGTCAGTGGGCTGAACGAGTTTCCACACACTGGAGGTTTCTCTATGAGGGAGCGTAGTGAACTGCCATCCTGAACGCCTGGGCTGTCTATCATGCCTACAGACACAACAGACAATCACATTCAGGATTTTTCCCCTCCGTCGAAACACAACACTGGTTATGGTAAATAGTTTTGATGCAGCTTAACATTCAAGAATAAACTAAACAATAAAGTGCAGGACCAGATTACATTACATTTACATTTATTCATTTAGCAGACGCTTTTATCCAAAGCGACTTACAAATGAGACACACTCACACACCAATGGTAGCAGAGCTGCATGCAAGGTGCTAGCTTGCCATCGGGGGCAACTTAGGGTTCAGTGTCTTGCCCAAGGACACTTCGGCATGGGATCACCCGGGCCGGGATTCGAACCACCAACCCTACGATTAGTGGATTAGTGGACAACCCGCTCTACCGACTGAGCCACAGCCACCCTGCTGCATGACACTACAGCAGATGCTGCAGTAGTACAGATGTGCACAGATGTGTAACAGTAATGACTATACTATATTAATACTATCAGAACTTATCCCTGGCTTCAAATGGGCCACTTTTGCATGCTGTAACAATAAATAAGCAAAAGTCCTACACACATTAGAGATCATATCACCTGGTAATTCCGGTAAGAAGTTGCTGAGTTTCTCCTTCACCTTCTTACCGCAGAACTTATTGTATGCATGTTCCAGATTGTAGTGTGTGATCAGGTTTGTGTTTCCTGATAAATCGTTTCCTACTGATAAAATAAACACACACACACACACACACACACACACACAATGATGTAGACTGTAACGCAGCATGTTGTAACACAGCATGATATCGTCGCATCAAGTTTACCAGGCAGTTCTCGCAGTAAATAGAACGGCTCGTTGATGACTCCTGGTTTCCGGGCTGTAGGCCCTTCATCCCCGAGCTGTCCTGAAAGCTGAGGCGGCACCGTGGCTGCGCTCTGCGGGTGCGGAGGCGGCGGTTTTCCTGGTCCAAAACCATGAGCCGCGGAACTCGGGGGAGCCTGAGCATCGCTTTGGCCGAACAGAGTTGAAAATATTTCTGTCATGACTTAAAAAAAAAAAATATATATATATAAAGGCTATTTCTAAGCAATAAATATACCTAAAGGAAACGTTAAAGCCGGTTTGTATTATCTCAACACTGTTCCAGTGCTCGTTATCAACACAGGCATTACCGTAATAACGGTAATATATGAAAAATTCCTTAGTAACCGTTGATATGAATCTACCGTAAATGCTAGGGGGGGGGGGGTTACATTGTGAAAGTTAAGTTTTAAAAAGTGTAATATTAGGTAATAATTTTTTTTTTTTTGCCTTTTCATTTTATTTATTCATTTTCATGTGATGCATTTACATGTGATTCATTTCATTTAATATAATACTATGTAATAATATCAGAATTTTGAATTATGGATGTGCTTAAATGAGACTAAGACTATAATAACAATTTACACTGATCATCCTGTTCAAAAGTTTACACTCCCCATGGCTCTTAATGGATCGTGTTGCCTTCTTGAGCATCAGTGAACGTTTGCACCTTTTGTAATTGTTGTGTACAAGTCCATCGAGTTGTCGTCAGTGTGGAAAACATGGATCTCAAGATCATATAGTCGCTGTTAAAAGGAAAGGAGTCAAATATGGAGAAGATGCTGGAAAAGCAAAGAAAGCGCAGGACCTGGAGGATTTTTCGGAAGAACAGTGGGGACTCATGAGCAACTATAACAAAAAACAAACACATCATGCCGTCCAGGTAACAAGACACAATATTAAGAATCAAGGGTATGTAAACTTTTGAACAGGGTCATTTTGATAAATGCAGCTATTATCTTGTCTTGTGGACTATATGTCAACATTGGTGAAATAGCTTATTCAGTACCAAATACATTACTAAATAAAAAACAACATTTTAATGATCTGTCTTATTTTGTTAACAGTATTAAGATTTAGCAGATTCTGCAAGGGGTATGTAAACTTCTGGTCACAACTGTATATACACAGAATTGCAATCAAAATGATTCAAAATGGCAAATCAGGTTTATTTATTTATTTATTTTTTTTGCCAAAATGTACAGACTTTCAGCTGTTTCCAATCAAATCAGACAAAAGCAATTGAAATAGTTCACAATGAACAACGAATGCTTCAACTCAAAATTATTCAACCCCTTCATTCCAAACAACTTTAGTACTTAGAAGAGCACACTTTCGCTGTCATGACCTGCTGTAAACGAGATGCATAGCTTCTGGTAGCGTTTCTGAGAAATCTTAGCCCATTCCTCATGAGCAATGCCCTCCTGTTCAGTAATATTCTTGGGTTTGCGTGCTGCAAAAAAAATAAATAAATAATAATTCGACTTATACTTTGTCATACTGTCAACATGCATCCACACTCATTGATCACACAGGTTAAGAAAATATTCTGTATGTTCACGTCCCCCCAAATGATTTGTATCAAACCACTCATCGATTTCAACTTGTACTCGATTTTATCAGTCTATACTTTCTTAAATTAATGAACTGAAAGACATCCCTGCTGAAAAAAAGAATCCAAAACAATAGAAAACCTCACAGAATTTGTAATGGTTTTAATGTTAATTGTATTGGTTTTAATGGAAACTAATGATCCCTATGGGTGGTGGGTCTTTACTGGTAATTCGCTGTGTTCTATTGATGGCATGTTATGTCTAGTGGATACCATTAAGGACCGACCTACTACACAACGGAAACCATTTGGTAATGGTTGTAATGGTTAACAGCTCATGGTCTATAATGATATTTGTATTGGAAACCATTAGAATTTCTGTGATGTTTTTTTTTCAGGAGGGATTAAAATCTGAACCACATTTTGAGGTAAAGAACCTGAAGTTACTTTCAATTCCGAGATAATACATTCTAATTATAAAGATGTAACGTCAACACACAAATGAGAATCACATACAACAAGAAACAGATTTATTGGAACATATTTGGCAGAATAAAACAATACAAATTAGTTTTAAAATAACTAAAATAGAGTTTGAACGTTGATTTGGTCCACAGGAGCTCAGAGAGACTCAAAATTTTCAGATGGACAAAGTGATGAGACAAACGATTCCAAATCAGCAACAGATGCCTGCAGGGAAACGATGCAGAAAGTGCTGTCAGAAATAGGAGTGAACCCGTTTATTGTTATACAGTGCTGTGAAAAAGTATTTGCCCCATCCTGATTTCTTCTGTTTTTGTGTCTCTCTCATAGTAAAATGTTTCAGGCAACCTGAGTAAACACAAAATACAGTTTTTAAAATACAATTATTTATTGAAGCAAAAAAACGTTATCCAATACCAACTGGGCCTGTGTGAACATGTATTTGTTCCCATAGTTACCAATACCTCAAATCTATGAAACTGCATTTATTATGGGGTTCAGCTGGACCAGACACAACCAGGATTGATTACCGCAAACCCTGTTCAATCAAATGAACACTTAAATAGAACTTTTTCCAACAGTGTGAAGTTGGTTAAAAGGTCTTACCCAGTAACACACTATGGCAAAATTGAAAGAAATTCCAGAAATGATGAAGAAGGTGATTGAAATACATCAGTCTGGGAAGGGTTACAATGCTATTTCAAAGGCTCTGGTACTCCAAAGAACCACAGTAAGAGCCATTGTGAGAGCCACAGTGAGAGCGATGTCCAAATGGAAAAACTCTGCACAGTAGTGAACTTCAGAAATTCCTCCAAGAGCACAGCAGCAACTCATCCAGGACGTCCCAAAAGAGGCAAGGACAACATCAAACGACCTACAGGCCTCTCTTGCATCAATAAAAGTCACCGTTCTTGACTCCACTATCAGAAATACACTGGGCAAAAATGACATCTGTGGAAGTGTGGCAAGGTGAAAACCACTGCTAACCCAGAAGAACAGTAAGGCTCATCTGAATTTTGCCAAAATACACCTTGATGATTCTCAGACCTTTTGGGAGAATGTTCTGTGGACTGAGGAGTCAAAAGTGGAACTGTTTGGAAGACAGGGGTCCCGTTACATCTGAAGTAAACCAAACACAATTCCACTAAAATAAGATCATATCTAAGGTCAAGCATGGTGGAGGAGTGTGATGGTGTGGGGATGTTTTGCCACTTCAGGGTCTGGGAAACTTTCAATAATTGAGGGAAACATGAATTCTACTCTCTACCTGAAAATCCTAAAGGAGAATGTCCGGTCTTCAGTACATAAGTTGAAACTCAATTGCAATTAGACTAAGCAGCAAGATAATGATCCAAAGCAAATGAGTAAGTCCTCGAAGTAAGCGAAAGACTGATCTACGTTTATCGGAAGCGTTTGGTTGCGGTTATTGCTGATAAAACTGACACAACCAGATTTGAAGTTTAAGGGGGCAATTAGTTTTTCACATAATAATATATTCAATTGTGTGTTTACTCAGGTTGCCTTTGTTTTATATTGTATTTCAGAAGAAATCAGATTTCTTTCTTCAAAAGGCAAATAATTTTTGTATGTATACTACCATAAAGAAAGATTCCAATAGATATACAGTGGATGTTAAAGCATTAACTAAAGCAAACTCCTATATCCAGATAAATATGAAACATTTACATAAAACATAAAACTTACAGTTACATGAAGAAATAGTTTAACATGCATTTCAAGGACAATTTCAATGTATTTATATTCTACCATATAAAAATATAATAACATTGATGTCTTTAATGCAAGTAATAAGCAATGATGTATACAATACAGACAGACAGTGAGATATTTTACTCTTTCCCTAACAGTCACCTTCCACTCATCCACGGCTGCTGATATGCGCTGTTCTGTGTGTGTGATAGTGTCTCGGCCAGACTGTACTCTCTGAGCCAGAGCCGCGTTCTCCTTCTGTAGCTTCCTCAGCTCTCTGCGCACATACTCCTCCTGCCCACGGTGATAGGGAATCAACACACTGCACACATCCTGCTCAGGAACACCACTGGGTCTCCTGTGAAACAAACAAAAGCGTGAAACGTGAGTAATAATGGCCGCGTGTGCATGTTTGGGACATCATTTGACTACAATTTATATACTACTTTGGCAGAGAGTGAGAGAGGAATATCCAACACTTGGTGGTTTTGCACAATATAATTGACCTGGACTGTTCAAAATATAGTTGCATAGATAGATAGTATTTGTGGGCAGACATTTTTGTGATTAAGACTCTTTTGGGAGGCTGCTAACAATGGAAATCACATTGTTGCAAAGGAAAATAAAAACAAAATTAAAACTGTATTTAAATGGTAGTGTCATGGCCCCGACCCATGGATATGGCAAATCTACCATGCAGGCCCTGGTGTATCTTTAGCCTGCTCTTCTAGTCTGTCCAACTCCTCCAGTTTCACCTGCAGGTCCCCTTCCTCTATCACTTTGTTTATGTCCTCCTGCATACACACAAAAGCCCCGGGTTACTTACACATGTAAGACCCGTGATCCTAAAACCATTGCAATAATTAGTCCTGAAAATTCCAAACATGAGAATACATTACCAATGACTCTATATTTAACTTTTAGTAAAGGCTTATAGGAAGCTCGGAATGGTTGTGCAAATATATAAAGTGACATAACTTACAATGGCATCTTATTAGGCAGATATGGCTGCATGTTACCTGGATAGCTTTCTGCAGATCGCTTATGAACTGCTTGTGGATGACCTCGGCCATCTGCGGATTCTGCTTGCACAGCGGATGGAATGAGTGGGCAAACCTGTTGAAACTGAACCGGAGCACATGCGGAGATCAGTGTGTCATCTTTTCTCAGTTTAAAGTCTGTAAGGCTAATATGTTACACAAAGGCATTGATCTCAGCTGGGTCTATCTGGTTGGTGGGCAACCATCCATAAATACGCCAATGAAATATCAAACACCCCCCCCAACACTTGACTCCATACACAGCTTTTTTTTTTACGCAATATATTAATGTAGCTTGTTACATTAAAAACAACCAATCAGAGTTGCATCAGTGTTGTAACATGTTTGTATAGAGATGGTTGAGGGAATAGTTCCCTAACATTACAGGAACGTTCTCGCGTAAGGCAATCATTATGGCTTACCATAAAGTTCCTGAGAGATCCAGAGTAATGAGAACATTACTGGACCGTTCTTCGAACCATTATGTGCAACAAAACTTGATTTTTACATAGAGAAATTATTATTATTATTATTATTATTATTATTGAAAACCAAACAGGAACTAAAACTAGCTGTGTTCCCAGAACGTTCTGGAAACGAAACATAGTTGGCTGGCATCTCACCATTCACACACTACGAGTAGCTCAGATATCGAAA
>JAFFST010054177.1:428462-441763 GCA_022414735.1 Noturus placidus
CCAAGGACACTTCGGCATGGGATCACCCGGGCCGGGATTCCAACCACCAACCCTACGATTAGTGGATTAGTGGACAACCCGCTCTACCGACTGCGCCACAGCCGCCCTTCATTTTACAAAAATAAATGAGTCAATAAAAATAAACCAAAAACAGATATGAAATATTCAAACTCATCCATCCATCTTCAACCGCTTACTCCTTACGGGGAAACCCGGAGCCTATCCCAGGGAGCATCGTGCACAAGGCGGGGTACACCCTGGACAGGGTGCCAATCCATCGCAGTGCACAATCACATACACGCTCACACACATTGGACACTTTAGACACGCCAATCAGCCTAACATGCATGTCTTTGGACTGGGGGAGGAAACCGGAGTACCCGGAGGAAACCCCCGACACACGTGGAGAACATGCAAACTCCACATCCCTGGCGGGACTCGAACCCTGGACCCCTGAAACCTTACGACGTAGGATACAAGTAGAACCCTATGAGGATACTAACAACCTTTATCTTTATTTAAGTCTCAGGGTGGAATAATATTATATATATATATATATATATATATATATATATATATAAATTCTTGAAGTGTTTTTATTAATATTAAAATGAAAAAGTAAAAAAAAAGAAAAAAAATGCAGTACTCCTACGCAAACAACCCATGACTGCTGCAGGCATTTACTGTACACCTACACACTAGGGCACAAATATGAGAGGTTTATCTGCTTAAAATGGCCGGCTGACTGTATGCTAATGTTCTTGACTGTGTTGTAAAATATATATATATATACTAAGGTTTTTAATAGGAATATAACAGTGTGTAACGTCACTGGCATGAACTTAAACACATTCTGTCGCTACGGATAAAAAAAACAAAAACAAATATACAAACCGTTGTAAGTGAGCGTCTGTAAATATACATGACATTACATTTGATTTAAAACAGGACAGAGAGGTTTAGTCACCTCGCATCTGCTATAAGCCGCTGCAGGCTTTTCTCCATGACTTTATTGAAGACCTTCAGTCTGCTCCGGCGCGGCGCACATTGAACCGGGACATTTTCGGGGACACCGGTCTGTACCGAGACAATTGAACTTGCATTTTCACTTGTTTGCCCAGAGTCTCTTAAACTGTTCTCGTTAGAGCGGCAGTTAGCGAAGTCCTCCATCTTCCCCCTCCCAATGTTGACATTCTCAACTACCCGCCAAGAATGCACCATCAACTACGGAAGCCGTAGTAGTTCAGGCCGTCTTTTTTAGATTCGCGTTTTTCTATGCAGTTCTATGCCTTCTGTTAACACAGGTAGTAAATTATCCATCCATCCATCCATCCATCCATCCATCTTCAACCGCTTACTCCTTTTCAGGGTCACGGGGGAACCTGGAGCCTATCCCAGGAAGCATCGGGCACAAGGCGGGGTACACCCTGGACAGGGTGCCAGTCCATCGCAGGGCACAATCACATACACACTCACACACATTCACTCACAATCAGACTACCATGCATGTCTTTGGACTGGGGGAGGAAACTGGAGTACCCGGAGGAAACCCCCGACACACGGGGAGAACATGCAAACTCCGCACACACATGACCCTGGCGGGACTCGAACCCCGGACCCTGGAGGTGTGAGGCAGACGTGCTAACCACTAAGCCACCGTGCGCCCCTAGGTAGTAAATTATGCTTAATACATTTCTTCTGAAAAAAGAAAAAAAAAATAGCACAGAATGAACAATTTATCAAATACAATTAGTGTTTATTTAATATTTAGTTCATTTAATTAGTGTAGTATTTAGAATATTAAATTAAGTAGTATATTCGAATGCTTGCGGCTCATGGTGGGTTAGTGGTTCACCTCACACCTCCAGGGTTGTGGGTTCGATTCCCTACACGGCCTTGTGTTTGCGCAGAGTTTGCCTGTTCTTCCCGTGCTGCAGGGGTTTCCTCTGGGTACACCGGTTTCCTCCCCCAGTCCAAAGACATGCATGGTAGGGTGATTGATTGGCATGTCCAAAGTGTCAGTAATGTGTGAACATGTATGTGATTGTGCTCTATGATGGATTGACACCCCGTCCAGAGTGTACCCCGCATTGTACCCCTGGGATAGGCTCCAGGTTTCCCGGGACTCTGTACGATAAGTGATATAGAAGGTGGATATCCTAATACACCTTATACTAAAAAATTCCTATAGTCTCCTGCATGTAAATGTTTCTAGTGTCTAGATTTGAACTAAAACAGACCAGCAACAGGTTTTTCTCACCAGGTGGTTACCGTAAACCCTGTATAAACCCTAACAGCACTACAGTTTGGGGATGGGGCGTCCAGGGGGTCAGTTAATATCAGAGAGTTCAAAACACCTACTCAACTGTCAATTATTCCAGATGTGTCAATTGGCTCATCCATCATTTTTATTTGGGCGGGGCGTTGGAGGAGAAGACTCTTTTTTTAGCCTTACACTCACTTCCGTAGCAAACACAAAGCTTCTACGCCCTCTGTGAAGTATAGTTGTGGATCACTGAAGTTGTGCAGCTGTTCCTCAGCTAGCAGTCCAACAGCTGTTGAAGACTAAAGACATCTCGAGTTCTGCTAATTACCAGGATATTTTAGTTCAAAACCAGGTTGCCTCTGCCAGGAGGTTTAGACGTGGCCTTAAAGGGATCCTTGAACAAGACAAAATATTTAAATAAATGTTAAATATACCATCCAAATGTCCTTGTGGGGACATATGGTACTCACCAAGATATAAAAACCAAGCACACACACACACACACATACACCTGTTGCTGTCCTATTTCTGTTCACTCCTCTCTCTTCTGCCTTCTCCCTCATTACATGCACTTTTTCTTATTCCACAAACTTGCGTGAAAATGGGATTAATCACTGGCCTCTTTGCGTTTTTCTTTCACCTGCCACAGATTTATAAATGGCTCTTAAAGCCATATTACTTGCTGTCATTTCTTCTATCTGTCGCTTTCCTAGCTGTGCGGAAATGTCCGGGTGTTTGTGAGCACTTACCCTCTCAGAGAGAAGACGGAGACTCCTGCAACTTTGACTGGGTTTGTTAATCATGCTTCACCTTGCACTTCACTAAAAACCTATTTTCCCTTTCCCCTCACACACTGTGAAGTGTAATTAATCGTCTCAATTTAAAAAAAAAACCTTATATTCTGTTAAGCATAGTCGTATTTTTAATAGTAATGAAAGGAAAAGTGCACTCTGAAACACATTAAATATGTTCATATTGAAATATTTTGTGAACGTGTTTAGTCTTGAGATAGTTAGTGATCTACGAGATGAGTGTGACGATGATGGCTGTATTAGCATGAAATGTAAAGCTCTTCATTACAACGATTGTTTAGTTTAGATTCATATTGTTCAAGGTAATATTTTCATCCTGAAATGTGTTACAGAGGGAGTTGGAGATCCTCATGTTCCTCAGTGCTATTGTCATGATGAAGAACCGTAGAGCGAGTGAGTGTTTGTCTCGGACTTTTCCTCTAACACACAAACACGCTGTGCAAGTTTATGGCACACGTTATTTATGTTAAGTAGGATAATAATGTGCAGTTAGGAATTTTATTGCCCGGGACAGTTTATATGTATGCCACAATTCAAAAATAATATTCTGATGTTGCTATATTGTTGAAAAGAGAATATATGAAATGTGAATATAATATCAATCATGAAACCACATACTAATAAGGAAATAAGTCAGGATTAAAACACTTCAAGGTGTGCTGTTATAGAAAAATAATCAACAGCAGTTGGTGGTGGTGTGATACCGCTCGACCCAAAGCATAGGTAAGGTTAATATCCAAAAGTTGACACGAGGACATGTTTTATTCCACTTACACCTGTTTAAATTTACAATTACACAAAGTAATTTGCCTTTAAAAAATGCTTGTAATTTTTATTAATTAACAAACATCATACTTTTCATTCATTTAATTAGAGCTGATGTTGTGGAACATCCACAAAACAAGATAGTTCCTGTTAGTACTTACATTACAGCAATTAGAAACAGTCATTTTCTCTGTAGGTTCCTAGCAACCTCAGGACTAACTTAACCTCTTCCAAAGCTGTGACACTAGAGACTCCTTCCAAAAATGTGAAACAAACGTTTCCAACATCAACGATTTTCCTTGTTAAATAACACATTTTAATCATTTATGATTAAACTTTTTATGGACAACGTCCCATACAAGTCCCCGAGAATGAGCAGTTGCTATAGAAACAATATCAGACTGAATGTATTAACATATATCCTTTATAGAGAATTAATCAACACTATCTGACCAATCCGAGCCGAGAATGCCGGATGGAAGTGCTGTGATATTATACCTTTACGAGTAGATTTTCTGTACATGTTTGGTGATATCCTCATGTCACATTTAGATTTGGCTTATTCTGAATGATGACAGTGTGGGAAATATTCCTTGCTCTTTCTCTCTCTGTGTGTGTGTGTGTGTGTGTGTGTGTGTGTTATCAGTAACTCTGGAGCAGCATATAGGAAATATTTTCCTCTTCAGTAAGGTGGCAAACGTGGTGTTGTTCTTCAGAGTGGACCTGAGATTTGGCCTTTTGTATATCACGCTGTGTGTCGGTAATAAACCCTATAGTATGCATTATATATTATACATCCACACATGTAAATGGCGCACTTATATAGCGCTTTTATCCAAAGCGCTTTACACTGTGTCTCATTCACACACACTCACACACACTCACACACCAGTGTTAGCAGAGCTGCCATGCAAGGTGTTAGCTTGCTATTGGGAGCAACTTAGGGTTCAGTGTCTTGCCTAAGGACACTTCGGCATGTGGAGTCATCCGGGCCGGAAATTGAACCACCAACCCTACGATTAGTGGACAATCTGCTCTACCGACTGAGCCACAGCCGGACATTATGTCCACCAGGTGTCACATACAGTGCACTATAGAGCCAAAAGTATGTAAATAGTAACCATCACACCTGTGTGCGCTTTTTGAACATCGAAATCCAGATTTAGTCTGTCTATTACTGTGATATTAGAGCATTAGTGGGGTCAGGCGCTGATGTCAGTTCACCCCAAAGGTGTTCAGTAGGGTTGAGGTCATGGCTCTGTTCAATCCACTCGAGTTCTTCCACTCCAACCTTGCCAAACCATTTCTTCGTGGAGCTCGAATCGTTATACTGGAACTAATCCACTGGAACAGGTTTGTCCCTCTTACTTCCAGTGACGGGAAATTGCAACACCAGAGCATACAAAGACTTCCTAGACAACTGTGTACTTCAAACTTTGTAGCAACAGTTTGGAGGAGACCTATAGATGATGCTTAGGTGTCCACATACTTTTGGCGATAGTGTATCATTCATGCACAAATAAACACATTGTTAACATGAAAGGAATACTATAAATGTGATTCACCATATTAGAATATCTATGTACTGTGTGAAACACTGATTTATATTTTTTATCTGAATTAATCCCCTAATCTATAGTGTTCCTGATCACGTGTAAACCTCCCATCTACATGGGTCCAGAATACATCACATACTTCAATGACAAAAACATAGACGTGAGTATAGTTCAAAGGATCAAACGAATATGGTTGTTCGGCTTTATCGCTATAGTCTGAAATGATAGTTATTTTGTGACATTAGGAGGAACTGGAGAGGGACAGTCGAGTAACGTGGCTTGTCGAGTTCTATGCCAACTGGTCTCAGGATTGTCAGTGTTTTGCACCTGTTTTTGCTGACCTCTCACTGAAGTAAGGACACACACAAGCACTCCATACACAATCAATACAGAGAAAGGAAAACGAACGTAGTTTTGAACTAAACCTGTTATGTATATAACATCTGTCTCTGCAGATGTTATATACATGTAAAAATGCAGTTCCTTCTTTATGTCTTGCAGGTATAACTGTGCTGGACTCAAATTTGGAAAAATAGACATAGGACAATATGCAGCTGCTGCTGAGAGGTGAACTATCTTGACTTTCTCTAGAACATTCTCAATGACTATAGGTGCATTTCGAAATATTAGAATATCGTGGAAAAGTTCATTTTTAAAAATATTTTTTATAATTTAATTCACACACAGTGTGAAATATTTCAAGCCTTTTTTTTTGGTTTGTTTTAATCTCAATGATTACGGCTTACGGCTCGTGGAGATCAAAAATCCAGTATCTCGAAATATTAGAACAAAAAAAGGCTTGAAATATGTCACTTTATGTGTGACGAATCTAGAATATGAGTTTTTTAAAAAAATTAAATAATGGGGGAAAAAAAATTACTTTTCCACGATATTCTAATAATTTTTTTTAGATGCACCTGTACATATACAACTACAAAGTGATAAATGGGCAGAACTTTCATGAACATATTTCTGTGCTCAGGTATAAAGTAAGCCTCTCACCGCTCTCCAAGCAACTGCCCTCTCTGCTGCTGCTGCAGGGCGACCAGGAATTTATACGTCGTCCCCAAGTGGATAAGAAGGGAAGAGCTGTGAGCTGGAGCTTCACAGAGGTAAAGGGTACATCAAATAATAACTCCAGGGGGTGGGTCTGGTCACATTTTGAGTAGCAATGGGCAGGATTGGTCAGAATTGCTATGGAAGGAAGTAGGCAGGATTGGTCAGAATTGCTTTGGGAGCAAGCATAATTGGTTAGAATTACTTTGGGTGGAAGCGATTGGATGGGATTTTAAAAAAAAACAACAACAGTAAATGTGCTCAGAGGAATCAAGCAAAAGGAGGTTTCTAGATCAAGAGTACACAGGTGCTCCCTTCATGGAAGTCTTTTCTGTTGTAGCGTGTGATGCATGTTATATACAATTAATGTATTTTCCACAAGGAACAGAGTGTAAAATATAAACTTTGCTTAAAAGTCCATTCAAAATGTACAGTATCTGATATTAACAAACAATTCACACCACGTTGTGGATACGCGGATTTGTTCTGCCCCATGCAACACACATCATGTGTCTTATACATATGTCACATCATATGTCTTAGACTGGGCATGTCATTTGGCAAGCAGGAAAGCAAAGATCAATCAATATTTTTAGTCATTTTTATGCTTCTGCAGGAAAATATCATCCGTGAATTCAACCTGAATGAAATATTTGAGAAATGTAAAAAGCTGGGCAAGGGGCGGAGTGAGAAGTTAGAGGCGCTGAGGTCCCTCCCACGAGAGCAAGGCGATGGAGATCAACCACCGATGGAGGAGTCAGAGAGCAAAAAAGAGAAATAAAAGCAGAATCCTGGGAGATTGATGGAAGAATAGATTACTGGTTTGCACCTCTGTAAAGCTAACATGTGGTGAGAGGTTATATCTAAATGATTACTGTTCATCTGTTGTTTTTGTTGTGGATATATACCAGTGAGACTCTAATGGATAGCACAAGAAATTGTGTCCTTCTGTGACCATGCAACTTTGTCTTATGTGTGTTACATCTTTAAAGGAGCAGTTTATTATTAACTTTTAGAGCCCGTAGCCTCCTGTGAGGTGAATCTCAATTGCAATGAAATCATGAAATGAAAGCACCTACAAAACCTGTTATACAGCAAATCCATTTTTATCAACTGTAACATTATCACGGCACTACTGAATTCTTCAATCTGATTGGTCAAAAGGTGTTGATTCATTTTCTATAACAGTAGCTCCAGTAGGATCAACAACAGCAAAAAAAAAAAAAAAAAAAACCTTATAATTGTGTATATGGGAACTGTAAAGAGATATTTATTTAACATTTATGGAAGGAGTCTCCAGTATCGGTGCTTAATAATGGAAAGTTTTCCAACACAGGAAAGCTTTCAGATCAGAGGAGTTTGTGCTTTCTTGTTTCTTTGTTATCGGTCTTTCACTTAAAGCTTTTGTTTATTCAAGATAGAAAACATTGGTGGAGGGGTTACTTTAAAGCTAACATACGACTCCAGTTCCAGAAAAGTTAGGATGCTGTGTAAAATGTAAATAAAAACAGAATGCAATGATTTGTAAATCTCATAAACCCATATGTTATTCAGGATAGAACTTAAAACATAGAGAATGTGTAAACTGAGAAAATGAACCAATTGATGGATGGAACACGTCTCAAATAGTGGGCAACAAAAGGCTGGAAAAGTAAGTGTTAATAAATAGAAACAGCTGGAGGTTAATGGGGCGGCTGTGGCTCAGTCGGTAGAGCGGGTTGTCCACTAATCGTGGGGTTGGTGGTTCGAATCCCGGCCCGGGTGATCCCATGCCGAAGTGTCCTTGGGCAAGACACTGAACCCTAAGTTGCCCCCGATGGCAAGCTAGCACCTTGCATGCAGCTCTGCTCCCATTGGTGTGTGAGTGTGTCTCATTTGTAAGTCGCTTGTAAATGTAAATGTAAAAATGATATTTCTGTAAAGCTGCTTTGAGACAATGTACCATTGTAAAAAGCACTATACAAATTGATAAATTAAAATTAAATTAATGAAATTAAATTGGGAACAGGTAAGTAACATGATTGGGAATAAAAGGAGAATCTTATAGCGGTAAATATACACATGGAAGAATCAGTACTTTACATTCAAATGTATATGTTCATTCTGTATTTTAAAGAAGCGAAACAGTATAATTTCAGTGTTGCAATATTATTTATTGTTCTGTTGGAAACGTGTCGGCTCACGTGAGCCAGTGTCACCCGCATTAAAGGAATACAGACAGGTAGAAGAGAAAAAAAAAAACCTCCACCTTTTGAACCAAATCCTCTTGTCCTGTTAAATCGTGCAGGTAAAGTACAGTTAAAAAGGCTTCATAAGGCCATGGTGGAAATGAGAAAAGGTTTTCAGTAAAAAATACTTGTGTGTGTCACTGCATAAGCTTGTTTATGTTACACTCACCGGTCACTGGTCTTCAGACCTCAAAGCTAAACTTAAACATCACGCTTACATGTCCTGTTTTTGACTCTCGCTCACTCACTCACTCGCTCATACACACACACACACACACACACACACACACACACACACACACACACACACACAGCAGAGTCTCTGAAGAGATTCAAAGCTGGACTGTGCTCTAGTAGAATAGTTTGAGACATCGAAAATTGTTTCTCTGCTATTTTCTCATGCTCATTCACTCTCTCACACACACACACACACACACACACACAGAGCAATTCAGCTTGCAAACCTCAAAGTGATAATGGTCAGAAAACATCTCATACTCCAGCTCTGAACCGTAACCACTGACTATTAAAAAAAAAATCAAATAAAATCAAATAGAAAATAAGAACATTAAGAGTTCCTCCGTCTCAGTGGCGTACTGGGCATCCAGCGTGTACAAACACGGGACCAGAGCGCTCTACTCTGGCAAACTTTTTGAAATGGCTCCTTCCTGATTGATAAGACAAATACGAACCTAAAGGAACCTTTTATCATGCACAAAATATCTTGTACAGCATCTAGACGTTTTTTTTTTCATGACAAAACATTTTGTGCTGTAAATAATTCAGATGTTACATTCACTTGTATTTGCCAAGTGTGCTGTCCGTTAAAAGTCCCTGACTACACTTGTCTCTTTGGCTGTGAACTCCAGCTCGGGTTCTGATTGGCTGATGCAGCCATCTATTAGATCCAACAGCAAAAAAAAAAAAAAGCAAAAAAAAAAAAAAAGCAGTGCCTACGTGCTACTATTATTGGCATTCCTATCAAACATATTCAATAAATCTTACAATATACTTATCAGTACCTGTATAAAATAATATTAGAAGAAACATAAAAATAAAAATAAAAAAGGAAAATGAAAGTCCAGAGTACGAAGGGAAAACTTTTGATTTCCATTGGAGTCTATGAGCGATCGTTCGTACAGCAAGGTTGGCTACTCCGGTCTGGATGGAACAGCCTTCGTGGATGTTAAACAACTCTTTAAATAGGTTTTTTTTAAATCATGGACATTCATGTAGCAGGATACGGAAGTCTCAGAAACTCTAGCCAGGCTCTTTATTCACTAATCCACATTTTTAGCGTTCTCCCTCCAAAGTTGGATCAACAATGAGTTTATTTGTTTTCCGATTTTTCTTTCCATTCTTCCTTCAATGTCGTCTTTGTATTTAGATTTTTATTTACTTGTGTATTTTTTTGCTTACATGGATGATATGCTCTCTGGTCGTCCTCATGGCAGAAGACGCGCGAGTGAATCCTGTGTGTCGTTTGAAAAGAAAAAAAAACAAAACACTCATACTGAAATCTCATAGGTTGTTCCTCCGACGCCGCTCACTTTCTTCACGCCACCGCTTGGTTTGTGCACGTGGGTGCTGTGATTGGTCAGTCTCTGCCTAAAGCTGGATGATTGAACGGAGAGAGAGAGAGAGAGAGAGAGAGAGAGAGAGAGAAAGAGAGAGAGGCAGGCATAAGCAAAGTAAAAAAAAAGCAACAACACATTGTTGTGTCAGTGTACGTTTAAGAGCCAGGGCTGGGCAATACATCGTGCACATCATTTCATGATACTCAATTACAGTGCCTTGAACAAGTATTCACACCCCTTGAACTTTTCAAACTAAAACTAGACTGGATTTATTTGCGGAATTTTACATCACCATAAAACAGTCCATGATACTGAAGGGAATGTGAATACTTATGTAGTACACTGTACCTACACTATAGTCATTAACAATATTAAAGCATTACAAATTCTGCTTTGTTTTCTTTCTTCAAGATAATAGTTCAAAGAAAAAGAAACAATTCTTCTACCTAACCTAATATTAAGTTTCCCAATGTATTGCCTCCCCCCCCCCTTACCATAGTGGGTATCATACATGCAGGATGGGATTGAAGCATGCATGTTTTATCATAAAAATTTACACACACACACACACACACACACACACACACATTTATAGTAACACACAAACAGAATGAACAAAGAGAGACAAACCTTAGCACAGACACCGAGTCATCCTTAATGGTCACAAGGCAGGAGAAGTGAGGAAGAGGCAGGAAGATCGGAAAAGAGCAGGCAGATAACAAATAAAGGAGGAAAAGGGAATGGTAGGACAAGACCATGGCAGACATACAGGCAAACAAAGAAGAGGCAGCAGAATAGTGGAAATAATATGTAGCAAGAAAGATATCACATTACTGATCAAAAAGAAAGAGAGATTAACCCAAAAACACAGAGCACCAAACCTCAGCAGGGACACAGAACATTACCATTAGTAAAGGAGAGACGATGTGTGGGGAAGGGGGGGTGGGTTAGATCAGTAAAATGGAACGGCATTATCTGTGGGCGTTACTCACTTTGACGTGGAAGTCCCACCCCCTGTGTTATTTGGGCATTGCCGTAACTCCACTCCACCTGTGTAGGATAAGGATTTGCACACAGGTGTGATTCCTGGGGCGGGGCCAGGAGACGGTGAACCCAAAGAGCAAGCGCGAGGAGACAGGGGTGGAACTCGGGAAGGGGGCGGGCTCGTGGGGCGCAGGAAAGGTCTGTTGGGGGAGGGTCTTAGAGGAGCAGGGCAGGCTTGGAGCGAGCCCTCCCTCTGCTGAGCAGACAAGAACGGTGAGGTGTAACCCATGAGGGGCGGAGCTGCAGGAGTAGAACCGAGCGAGCGCGGGGGTGCCGGCCTGGGCGGGGACAGCTCGGGAGCGGCCGATTCGAACTCCGGACTCTCCGAGGGCGTCAGAAGACTGTCGTAGGACAGGCTGCCGTTCCGTGTCTGATTGGCCAAGCTTTTATAGCTGGTAGAGGTCGTGCCCTCAGACAGCAGTGGCCCCAGTGCATTGTGGGTCTGAGCAGAGCGGATGCTGGACGAGCACGAGGCCACCGCCGAGTGTAGGAGCGTGTCAGTGAAGGAAGGATAAGACCGCCCTCCGAGAGCAGAGGGCCCACCCAGTCCCACCGAGCCTGCTCTGCCTCCCTCCCCTCCCCCTCCTGGTCGCCACCCAGAAATCCCCCGGCCCGAAAGACTGGGCTCCGAGCGATAGCTGGTGTGCCCGGTTGACAAGGGGATGGAGGGTGACTCTGTCACACTGTCCCCCCGATTCATCTGAGAGAAAGACACACACAGGGAGACAGTGTACCAAACGCTCCAAACAGCAGCAGTAACACGGGGGAGGTTTAAACATGATCTGAAACAGGAACAAATACTAAATTTAAACCTAATGGATTCACACTAGTAGTGGTCGTAGTATAAATAAGACGGGACACGACAGAAAGGGGTCAAGATACTGTTTTAATTGTGTGTTTTAATTGTATCGCTTACTACAAAGGCAAGTGATAGATTCAAGTTATAAAGGACATGACGTGGAAAATAATCGACGTAAGAAACGATACGTTTGAATCAATTAATTTTAAATGTGTGGAATTTGGGTGAAATTATGACTATTTTTATTGCAGAAATAATCCTATGCTACTGTTTGTGCATGTGTGTGTGTGTGTGTGTGTGTGTGTTGAAGATAATCTAGTCTCAGACACATGGAAGTGAGCTCTGCTAATCAGAGCACAATCACAGCCAGCGATTACAATTAACCCGGTTTATTTGTTCACACCTGGAAAAAGTAAAGATTAGCGGCCATCTTAGCGGCCATCTCTACAACACAGGATACACACTGACTGTGCACACGTTCAGCTTGATGTACTGCTCGCACGCTGCCGAATAACAGGCATCACCTTTAAGCCTAAAAGTGCTTTGTAAGCATGATACAGAACTGCACACATAAAGCGGAGAGGAAGAGACAGGTTCTCCCACATCCTGTCTGTTAGACGACGACAGAATCGTTTCGGGAAATTCGCGTCCTTAATTCAAACGTCAAGAGTTGAAATTTTGTTCTTTTAGAATGTTTTGGTTTCACATCATGTTAACCAAAGGGGCAGGAGAAGAAAAGCAGAACCTGACCCTGAAGACTGAGAGAAACATGTTCATAGGCATTGGCACAGCACAACCACAGAGCAAAACAACACAATACACACACACACACCGCTACAACTTACTCACTGACTGTTGTCACAGATTCATTAGGAGATAAAACAAAAATAAAAACAAAGACATGAAGAGTCTGTGTGTGTGTGCGTGTGTGTGAGTGTGTGTATGAGTGGGTCTGTGTGTGTGTGTGTGTGCGCGAGTGAGAGAGTGAATTCACATCTGCACACTTTCCTACCTTGTGTGTGGAATTCTTGTGGTTTTTTCCCGGACTGCTATAGGGCGGCCGATATTTATATAATGCAGGTGTGGGTGGAGCTTCACTCAGGAGACTGCTCTCTGATTGGAAGATATTGAAACCAACATGAGGGAAATAACATGTATGCACATACATATACATACACACTTATCTATGTATTATATA
>JAFFST010054178.1:58141-83558 GCA_022414735.1 Noturus placidus
CCTCTGAGACTATCACAGTACAGGTGCATTTATACTGAGACTTGATTACACACAGGTGGATTCTATTTATCAACATTAGACATTTAGGTCAACATTGGATCATTCAGAGATCCTCACTGAACTTCCGGAGAGAGTTTGCTGCACTGAAAGTAAAGAGGGCTGAATAATTTTGCACGCCCAATTTTTCAGTTTTTTATTTGTTGAAAAAGTTTTAAATATCCAATAAATTTTGTTCCACTTCATGATTGTGTCCCACCTGTTGTTGATTCTTCACAAAAAAATTACAGCTTTATATCTTTATGTTTGAGGCCTGAAACGTGGCAAAAGGTCGAACAGTTCAAGGGGGCCGAATACTTTCGCAAGGCACTGTATACATACATACATATATATATATATATTAGTATTCTGAGTTACCTACTTCCATATAAATATCAGGACTGCAGAAATAGGTTCCTCTTTCTCTCCCTCAGATTCATGTTTCTAGTGTTTTTGACTTTTTGTTTCTTTGATTCCCATATCCTACTCATAATTTAAAAAACAAAACATTTTAATTCATGATGTGACACATCCATACAACTGTCCTCTGATTCATGTATTACTCAGGCTGTTTGGACGAGTCTGAATGTGTTTTTACCGCTGCAGTAAATAATAGAATTGTTAGTTAACAAAGATGAACACGATAAACCAGATCTTCCTGGAAATTTTCCACCCACGGAGTAATGTACAATATATCCATTAAAATTCTATCGTTCTATTATAAGACTTGTTTAAACTAAGTTAATTACAGTGGTGTGAAAAATTTGCTTTCTTCTTCAAGTATTTGATTTTTTCTCATACTAAACTGTTTCAGAAATTCAAACAAAATCTAAGATAAAACAAAGGCAACCTGAGTAAACACAAAATACAGTTTTTAAATGATAATGTTATTTATTGAAGCAAAAGCGTTATGATATAATAAACTGGGCCTGTGTGAAAATGTATTTGCCCCCATAGTTACTAATTCCCCAAATCTATGAAACATCATTCATAATAGGGTTCAGCTGCACTAGACACAACCAGACCTGATTACTGCAAACCCAGTTCAATCAAATCAACACTTAAATAGAACCTTTTCAACGGCATGAAGTAGGATAAAAGGTCTTACTCAGTAACACACTATGCCAAAGTTGAAAGAAATTCCAGAAATGACGAGGAAGAAGGTGATTAAAATACATCAAAAAAGAGCCAAGGATAACATTAAGGACCTTGAGGCATCAATAAAGGATAACATTAAAGACCTACAGACATCTCTTGCATCAATAAAGGTCATTGTTCATGACTCCACTGTCAGAAAGACACTGGGCAAAAATGGCATCCATGGAAGAGTGGTGATGCGATAACCACCGCTAACCCAGAAGAACATTAAGTCTCATCTGAATTTTGCCAAAACACACCTTAATGATCCTCAAACCTTTGGGGAGAATGTTCTGTGGAACACAGAATTCCACAAATAGAACATCATACATAAGCATGGTGGTGGTAGTGTGATGGTGTGGGTTGCTTTGCTGCTTCAGGACCTGGGCAACTGGCAATAATTGAGGGAAACATCAATTCTGATCTCTACCAGAAAATCCTAAAGGAGAATGTCCGGTCTTCAGTTTGTAAGATGAAACTCAAGCACAACTGGATTATGCAGCAAGACAACAATCCAAAGCATAGGAGTAAATCCTAGACCTAGAAGTAAGTGAAAGTCTGATCTCCAGTTATTGGAATAGTTATATTTGTTATATTTGGTCCAAATATAACTCCAGTTATATTTGGTTGCAGTTATTGCTGCTAAAGGTGGAACAGCCAGGTTTTAAATTTGTCAAATTGGTGACAGGCGTTGGATAACTTTTTTTTTTTTCTTCAATAAAATAAATAAATAAAAAACTGTATTGTGTGTTTACTCAGGTTGCCTTTGCTTTATGTTGTATTTCATTTGAAGATCTAAAACTATTTACTGTGATATATACACAAAAAAAGAAGAAATCTGAAGAAATACTTTTTCACAGCACTGTACATAAAAAAAGTATTTCAATTAACAAGACCTGGGTTTGAATAAATTCGAGAGGTTTGATATAACAAGAGGTGTATCCACCAAAATAAACTCAATCGGCCCTCTTTATAAGTTTATGTTCTACTAAGATGCAGGCATGTAAATCCATGAACAATAAATTTTAGCATGAAATAGAGTTCCATGGATCCCATTAACCTATAGAGTATAATAATACAGAGTGGATGGCAAATACCTTTACAAGCATACACATACAAGTAATACCTATTAGATACCAGTTGTTTCTGTTGATTGGCAATATTTGGCAGCAATATTGTTTTTCTTAACTTGCTTAAATTTCAGAGAACCCCAGAAAAGAGCGGTGGTTTGCATATATTGTAACTTGGTTTTTGACAGGTCTAGGTCAAAGGTCAAAAAGAGACATATCATTGCACCTTGTTTATTCAGGTCAAAGGTCATGATCATAAAATTTAATGACGTGACAGGTGTAAGGGGTATCCTTAATAATAATATCCGCAGTAGTAGTGTACACGTCATTTCTTCCTAATTTGTTTAACTTTTATTGTATGCCTAAATGCAACAAGTTATTTGCCAGATTCAGATACTCCTAAATAAATTATTATAAAGTATGAGTTGGTAACTGCTCAACAAATACTGTACTATCATGTCTAATATAATGCATTAAATATGGAAAATATTTTCGCTGAAATATTTCAGAGAAATTTTTTTTTTACACTAGTTGACACTAAATGTCTAATATTCTGCTCTGTTGTAAATATGCCTGAACTGTTATCCCCCCCAACCCGAAATTGATGACCAATTCCCTAGGTGTTGTGCCTCAATTTAAAATAAACACTCACATGCAAAGAGTAAGCGGTTGAAGATGGATGGATGGAAAAGTTATAGTACATTTGACATTTATTCATTTAACAGACGCTTTTATCCAAAGCGATCTATCAAGCAGAAAACAATATAAGAAATGCTAGCATGTAAGATCTACAAGAAAGTATTATCTTAACGAAATTGGCTTGATAACTTCAAGTCACTACTGTCAAGTCTGTACCCACTTAACATGTCTGGACGAATCGAGACAGTTAAGACTGTTTTAGAGGTCTCGTGTACATGTTACAGCTGCTAATACAGTTGATGGTCCATTTTGCACTACTACATGTAGTTAATACTAGTCATATTTAGCAGTGTAATTTGAAAATCTACTCTTTAGTTTACGGTAGCAGTGGAAAAGAATGAAAAACTTTAATTTGACAAATCTGCTCATCTAGAGAGGGCTTTTCATTTGTGTTATAGGAAAGAAAAGCATGATTACATTTCTGCTTATTCATGTAAACCTCAACCACATTGTATAATCTAATTTCATGGATTGATAAATTCTTAGCAGCCCATGGACTGTGGATAGTTCTATGAGAATGATAAGTCGTAATATGCAGAGTGTTTCTTTTTTTGTCTATATTGTACATTTCATTCAGAGCTTTTGTCTATAAATCCTGCAGAGATGATAGTTAATAGATTTGTATTGTAAATCACACTGGATTTTACTTACTATTGTTATACAACTTAAAGGTAAATCTAAATGAAGGATCCGAATAGCTTAAAGACTTGTGTTCATAATTATGGTAATTAAGTACATAACACTTAAATTCATTTTAAATAATGTGAAAAGAAACTGTGTTTGTGTCTGTGTGTGTCTGTGTGTGTGTGTGTGTGTCATTCTTGTTTGGATGTTTGTGTCTGTGTGTGTGTCTGTGTGTGTGTATCATATTTTTGTTTGGATGTTTGTGTGCATGTGTGTATGTGTGCGTTATATTCTTGGTTTGGGTGTGTGTGTGTGTGTGTCTGTGTGTGTCAGATTCTTGTTTGGATGTGTGTGTGTGTGTGTGTGTGTGTGTGTGTGTGTACGTGCGTGCGCGTGTGTGTTTGTATGTATGTGTGTGTGTCTGTGTGTGTGTGTGTGTGTGTGTGTGTGTGTGTGTGTATGTGTGTGTGTAAAATACATCGGAACAGAATAACGGAGCTGACCTATGACCTGGGCCTACATGAACGATATCATTGTGTGCTTGTTTGTGTGTGTGTGTGGGTGTGTGTATGTGTGTGTCCGTGTGTGCGCAAGTGTGTGTATGCGTGTGTGTGTGTGTGTGTGTGTGTGTTTGTATGTGTGTATGTGTGTGTGTGTAAAATACATTGGAACAGAATTACGGAGCTGACCTATGACCTGGGCCTACATGGATGATATTCACGTGTGTGTGCGTGTGTATGTGTGTGTGTGTGCGGGTGTGGGATTGAACCATTGACTCAGGCCTCAAGAATGAGTGTGTGTGTCGGACATGACTATTCTATTTATGAGAACATCTGTGTTTATACAGAATACATTGGAACCGGATTTAACATTTAATTTTTTTTTATGATGCGACATAAACATGTCAATATCAATATATTTATGACTTTCCAGTAATGTGTCATACAAGGGAAGAACATCTGTATTTTTATTATGTGACATTAATATGACAACATCAATACATTTTATTATCCTACCCTCTTACACCTGTCATGGTCATTAAATTGTATTATCATTTTATTATCCTACCCTCTTACACCTGTCATGTCATTAAATTTTATGATCATTTTATTATCCTACCCACTTACACCTGTTATGGTCATTAAATTGTATTATCATTTTATTAACCTACCCCTTACATCTGTCATGTCATTACATTTTATGATCATGACCTTTGACCTGAATAAACAAAGAGCAATGATATGTCTCTTTTTGACCTTTGACCTAGACCTGTCAAAAACCAAGTTACAATATATGCAAACCACCTCTCTCTCCCAGATAACACTGCTTTTTGCTACTTGGCAGTTCAGTTAAAAGTTCAATGTGTCAGACTTGTTTCTGCTTTGCTTAAGCAAATCATGCAAGCCAAGAAACATTCTATAATCATTGTCAAGGCATGTTTGAATCAATTCATTGTCCCTGGACAATAATACATAGAGCTCACTGTATTATTTGATGAGTATGAAAATAATAGGAGATTTTATAAGATAACTTATTGTGTTCAACAACTACACCAAAATCAACAAAAGATTGAGGCAATATATTTGGGTGCTCATCCCACCAGTACAGTCCCAGTGATTTCTAGAATCTGTGCCTAACCCTATCTATAAGTTTTATGTGGATTGTTTCCTATAATTTGTCACACGTGTAAAAACTATATGGCCAAGACATTGTGGACACCTGAACAATCATATCCATGTGCTTGATGAACATCCCATTCCAGATTTATTCACCCTTTGCTGTTACAAAAACCTCCACTCTTGGTGTCCATACACTTTTGACCAATAGTGTATTAACTTTTTGTCCTATTTCCCATTCTGTTAAAATTTAAAATGTCTTCATTAATAGTTCATAAATGTTTTGTCTCACGTGTGTTCTTTTTGATTTTAAAATTCTTATTCATGTATCCAAAGCTCTTTCTAGTGTTGCTCCATAGTACATTACTGACCTTTTTCCACACTTATTCTCCTACCAGAACACTAAGATCCTGTAATCAACTTCTTCTATCTGTCCCCTGTTGCTGTACTAAGACAAAGGGTGACAGAGCCTTTTCTATTGCGGGTCCCAAACTCTGGGACAGTCTCACCTTTCACATGAAGTCCGCGCCATCTTTAGCTATTTTTTGATATTCTCTTAAAACTGATATTTACTCTTTGTCTTATGACATTATTTAATGTGATATTATATGATGTTTTTTACAGCACATTGGATTAACTACTGTCATCTGTAAACATGCTTTATAAATAAAAATGTGACTTGACTTAAGTTGATTTTATAATTGCTTTAACCTGAAATGTATTATAATTTCACTTCAGTTTTTCTACAAATTTAAACACTGGGTTTTTAATTCTGAAATCTTGCTTATAACTTTCAAAAATATGTTGCACTTGGTTGACTACTTTTACTGTATAATTATTTAGTTTTTAACATCTTCTATAACTTAAATTGCATTTTGTTTTGAAACTTGCTTGGCGGCATTGCTGTCATTCTGGATCCTTAAAGATGAAAACAAAAACTTCAGGCATCACATTCTGGTTTCATGAAGAAATGGTCTATACTTATGAAGAAATTCTAAATTATTAAATCTTCAGAAAAGTATTCTTCGGAAGAAATGAAAAATACTTTCATGGAATCTGTCTTTTATAAACATTCTTGCTCACTCTCAAGTTCTGCAGAATGGGTTTGCATAACAATGTGAATTGTCCTCATTGTGACTTTGAAACAAGGAAGTATCTGAAGTATATTTAGAGTGTTTAATGAGGAAAAGAGAGATACAAATGTTCATAATGTTTTGTGTGTAGTGAAGCAGTGACAGTACCAAACATTAAGGTCAGTATACTGTAGGATTTAATGTATGGCACTCTTAAGTCGGTTTTATGCCTTGCGACTCCAGTGGTCTTTTACACTTTTTACTCATCAGACTGTATGAGACAATGCCAACAAGAATTCTATAACAGACCTTGAGATAACGTGAGATCTTTATTTCAGATTATACAATGACAATCCTAAATCTATGAATAAAGCAAAAATACTATTCCGCCATACTATGGGTTAGGGTTAGGTTTAGGTTTGTAATTCTTCAGCTGGAAATAAAGAAATTGTTTATTTACAATTATGACAATGCACAACTGAGTGTTTTTCTGATAATTATAAGATATATACATATTACAACAGAGAGAATATAAAATCTTTGCAGAGCATAAACATTAAGGTTGAAAACAGTTATAAAACAGTAGGTTGGTCATCACTATATCTTGCAGGCTTGGGGGCTTTACTACTTTCACACTGACACACACACGCACATCTATTGTGGTATAAACAATTTACAGTTTATTCATGAATGGTGCGGAGTTTGCATGTTCTCCTCGTGTGTCGGGGGTTTCCTCCAGGTACTCCGGTTTCCTCTCCCAGTCCTGGATGGTTAACTTACTCACCAATATCACTCGCCCCACTAACTCTCTCTCTCTCTCTCTCTCTCTCTCTCTCTAAACTAACTTTGACACACTAGGCACAATCTTAACTGTACACTGTAGGACAGAGTCCAAAATTATTCACTTACACATCTCTTACCTGTCACACACATCAATATGTCAAAAATTGCAAACTCTATCCTGTACGAATTGAAGAGATTGAGACTAAACAAACCATATTTTGCATATTTGTATTGTATCAAGGTTTGTTTGGGTGAGTTTCATAGATAGGTGTATTAATTTATTTGTGGGAACTGTGTGTAAATGCTTGCGTGGGCATTTGTGTGGGTAGGAATGTATTTGGGAAACAGATGGTTTGGATCCTTGCCAATGAGTAATCTCTGGAACTTGAAGGATATACAACTCAGCTTATTTTAAGAAGGGTTTCGCCTTGGCAGGATGCAACACAAAACAGGTAGGAATTCCCCTGCACAATCCGCCTACCAGAAATAGTGCCCTCCCTCCCTCTCCGTAACTTGCAGCATTATCCGAGTGTGGTGATGAAACTAATGCAGTAAGGTAATATACATTCCCTGTGGCCCAGGTAGTAATTAGCTTTCATCACAGAAGTGTTTCTTCATTTCCCTTTTTTTCACTACTTTGATTTTTTTTTTAGTGCAGTGCACAACATTAGACTGGATAAATATATAATGATATAAGTATAGTATCCTTGACCAAGCTACCAAGCTAGCTTTTTTCCTTTCTTAAAAAAAAATTATAAAAATTGTCTCATTTTGTTTGCATGTTGTTATACCAAATTGCACATGTTTGCCTACTAAATATAGGAATTCTGTTATTCTTAACCTACTGTTCTCATGTTTACCATACATTTTTCATAAATTAGGAAAGGATATAATAGATACACTGTTTATCTAATTATATATTACATTTAAATTTATTCATTTAGCAGACGCTTTTATCCAAAGTGACTTGCAAATGAGGAAATACAAGCAAAGTGATATATCATGTATAATGCTACAATGCAAGATATATAATTAAGTTCTAGACAAGCAAAGTGTGCAGAGAACCAGTGTAGGTTATTTATTTATTTATTTATTTATTTATTTATTTATTTATTTTAATAATGTGGGGATTGACAGGTTAGGGGTTAGTAAAGTGCTCATTCAAGAGGTGGGCCTTTAGCTGCTCCATTCTTAATCATCTGAGGGGGTTTGATGGAGCTGGCTGGGAGACCCAAGAGTACTGCATTGCAGTAGTCCAGTTTTGAGTTGACAAGAGCCTGGACTTATAACTGTGTAGCCTGTTCCGTGAGACAGGGTCTAATTGTCTTGATGTTGTACAAGATGAACCTACAGGTTCGTGTAGTTGTTGAAATCTGGTCTGTGAAGGTCAAGCTGTACAATGAGGTTCGTGCAGAGACAGATGGATAATCAGGCTGGAAGGACAAATAGAGCGGGGTATCATCAGCATAGCAATGATATGAGAAGCAATGAGACTCAATAACAGGTACCAGAGATGTAGTATAATTAGAAAAGAGTAGTGGATATACATGATAAATATTGTGGACAAAGAAATATACTTTATATGAATACAATCCATTCAATGAATCATATAATTTCACCAATTATTTTTGTATGGAGAGTTCAACTATAATAAATACAGTGTTTTTGGTGATGCAAGGAAATGATGACACAGTTAAACACTATTATGAAAGTGCACTTCCTACTGCATGATGGAAAATAACATACAGAGCATGAAAATATTCAAGAAGTATCAAGATAATGAGAACAATATAGTGAACATTTCTGTGACAGTTTCTACCATAAATTCATTTTGCTCCTTGGTAAAGCTAAACATGCCAGTAAATCCACATTTCTACAGGTTCTTGTTTGAGATTTCTGGGTTTCAGCATTATATACTGTTAAATAATATAGTGTATGTTATTTTTTAATAAAGACTTCACTGCCTTTATATTAGGTCAAACATTGTTGCTCAGGATAATTTGCTTTGCTTCTTTTTTCTAAAACATGTATTCTTTCACAGAAATTTCTTATTCAGTATCTTGCTGTATATGTGGTTAATGTTACTGTAAGATGTTCCACAATCATTAAACAATGTTTCTGCAGGAAAACATTAATTGTCATAAGCCACTCTTTTGGTCCAAGCTGCATTTATGAATGTAGGTTTGTCATATCTACAGTATTGTAAACTGTTATGCATGAGAAATTCTTCCCACTATGTGTGTGTGAATTGTATGTTGGAGTGTGGCAATCCTAGCTCTGTGACAGTGCTGAGGGCGTGCCAATAGCTCTCTCCGAATCCAGGGGCAAGTTTCACCAGCTGTAAAGCAGTTTTTATGAAAGCACAAAGGTGTGAATGAGTGGGCAGCATCTTCTCATATAAGATGTTGTCTAGCAGAATGAGAGATGTTCATTCATTCCAGCAACATGGAAACGAATGTCTTCATCCACGAAGGCCAGAATTTCACAAAGACTTCCAAAGGCATACAGGAGCCCAGGCAATTCCAGTGCAGTTGCAGGTGTCTCCTACTGGCACTTGTTACTTTGCTGGGGCTCCTGGTTGGAGGAATTATTGGACTTTTTACGGTTTGGATGGCACAGGTAGGTTTAATGATTATTCTACTGGCTTTGCATTTCTGTATTTGTGTGTACATGATCGGCTCTGAATAGAATTCAGTTCCTGGGATGATGATGATGATGATGATGATGATGATATAATTCTGTTAAAAGTAATTAACCTGATGCCCTAATACTGATGTCTTTGATTTGACTACAAGAATGTGGTCGAATCAAGATTCACTTGTCCACAGGTAACACAGCAGTCAAATGTCACGTATGGACTCATCAACACCATTAATATTTCAGGTAATTGTCAGGTCATGATGTTCCACACTATATAATTGCTCCATGCACAGACATTTTAATTGCCCTGTCTGCTGAAACTCTCTATAAAGTCTAGCATTTAATCAAATGATACTAACAACAAGGATTATCCAATGAGAGTCAGTTTTGGCTTGGGCTGACTTGCTATTTAAAAGAACAACAAACACAAAAATATTCAAAGTGTATTGTGTTTTGTTCACAGTGAAGACATATCCTACTGTTTGGCGCTTCAGAGTTCCACAAAACGGGACCTACCTTTTCCATGGCAAAGTGCAAAAGAATGAAAGAAACACTGAACACTGCAAGGATGTGGTCGGGTTGGTCTGGAAGAGACCAGATGCGTCGGGAGAAGAAACTAGTAAAGAAGCAAGCTTTGATAATAATTCTGGAAATTATGTGGCTGAAATTGTGGCTTTTGATGTCCAGCTCGAAGAAAACAGTTATGTGGACTTGGACATCAATTGCCATAATCATAACACAAATACAGATGTCTTCATCAGAGTGTTCATATCATAATAATATTAAATCAGTTGAAATTAGTTCAAATATTACTTTTTTCTTAAGCTTCATATTTAAGACTGCACAACATCCTGGAAATAATAAGCTGCTCTCTGTTTCACATAGCATTTAAGCAACACCGGCTCTGTATGTGTTTGTGTGTGTGTGTATATATATATATATATATATATATATATATATATGTATATGTATATATATATGTATATGTGTATATATATACGTATATGCATATATATATATATATATGTATGTGTGTATGTGTGTATATAAATTTCTGATGAATGATTACTTTAATCTGTCATATAAATTCTGTTTACACAAAACTACATATACGTACAAAACTTGTTTTGTTCATATTTCTCATATTGTGACACTTGTAAAATTATTCATTTTATTGTTGACAACCCAGTTGTATTGCTTCAGAAGGAACCAAATAAAAAATAAACCTAAAGCACTTATTCAGATGCTATTCCTAATTTAATGAAATCAACGTTTTATCATTGTTATATAGTATTATCATAACTTCAATAATGATAATGTATAAAAAGACATCATAGACAGCATATACGTCATTGTATGAAAAAATAATAATTAATACTGAATAGACAGTAATAATAGTGAATATATAAAACTCAAGTTATAATCCCATGATACGATTCTCTTTATGGAAAACATTTTGAATAAAAAGTATTATTTCATTCAGTAACAGCATTGTTACACTTAAATGTGATGTTCTTTCATAAGAATAATGAATTCATATTTATATGAAATAACTCCTTAGCTAGCCTAGCATTCCCAAACAGAGTAGAGCAGAGGTTTTGATAGATAGATAGATAGATAGATAGATAGATAGATAGATAGATCTAGTTCTAAAAACATTCACATATGAATGATGTAAATTGGGACGAAGGGGCGCATCTCATTATCCATGACTTGGACTGCTTCTCTTTACATTCACGTTTATGTCAGCTGCGGTGCGATCAACAGGATGTGCTGCTCTGGTTCTCAGCCCCTAAATGAACAGAGCAGATGCAGAGAGAGGTGAGAGTGCGGTGGGAAAGCAAGAACTCGAACTTGCAGGACAGCACTGGCCACATTTGGAAAGTTGCTAAGGTTTGTCCAAAAAGTTGTTAAAGGTGTCTGAAAAGTCGTTAAGTTACTAACACTGGTCTGCACTGACAGCTAGATAAAAAGCATACTAAGCTCTGCATCTCCCACCTCCAGGGTCCAGGGTTCAAATCCCACCGGGTCCATGTGTATGCGGAGTTTGCATGTTCTCCCGTGCTGCAGCGGTTTCCTCTGGGTACTCTGGTTTCCTCCCATGCATGACATGCATGGTAGGCTGATTGACGTGTCTAAAGTGTCCGTAGTGTATGAATGAGTGTGTGAGTGTGTTTGTGATTGTGTCCTGCGATGGACTGGTACCCTGTCCAGGGTGTACCCCGCCTTGTGCCCGATGCTTCCTGGGATAGGCTCCAGAAAAGGAGTAAGCGGTAGAGGATGGGTGGATGAACTTTCCAGTCATGTATAAAATTTATCTTAGTGTTATTGTTATTTATTCCTGTTTCAATTAATACCAATTATGAGACCAAACATGCTGTGATTTGCCTTAAAATTGTGACAGATTTTTAAAAATTGTTGCAGGCTTTCTACACAACATGAAAATGGCAGTAGTGACAGTAATGCCATGAGGTTGGGAAAATGATTTGTTTTGGCTAATTATAGAGAGAGAGAGAGAGAGAGAGAGAGAAAGAGAGAAATTTTAAGTAGTTTCAATCCTCTCTACAATGCAGGTTTTGATTACAACAGCTGTATAATATATCCTTGACTGCTAAGAATCATAAACATGCCTTGTAAAAGCAAATTTCCCATACATGTTTATGAATGTTTATCTCTATTTCAGAGCTATTCAAGATAACTTTAGTTGATGTCTGGTCATTAGAGAAGAACAAGCTTAAGTGACCATAACTCAATTCTTGGTATTTGGAGCACAAATATATCTATAGTGCCTTGCAAGTATTCACCCTCTTTCAACCTTTACACATTTTGTAGTGTTAAAAACCTGGAACTGAAATAGACTTTACTGGGATTATATGTCATGATGACACACACAAAATAGTCCATAATACAGAGGTGGGTGATTCAGTATTTTCACGAATGTGGGATTGAGGCGGAAGCAGGCGCAGACTTGCGTTTTAATATTTATTGAAAACGAAGAACAATACAACGAAACAAAGACACTAAGACTAATCAACATAAACACTATGGAATGAAACAAACACTATGGCATGAAACAAACACTAAGGCTACTATACATAAACACCGTGACACAGAGACGTGAGTCTAAACAAAGAAAGACAAAGACTACGTGAAAACAAGGACTATATATACACACACACACACATTAGTGCTCATTAACCATAATGTGAAACAGGTGCATGAAAACATGTGACTTTGGGTGAGCAGTGGCTGATGGGACATGGAGTGTACAAACAGACTTGGGTGGAGACAAGAACAAAAACAAAAAGTCCACATGTTTAGAACTGTCATTGCTCTCTCCTGAGCCGTGGTCTGAAGCTCGGAGGCCTGAGACGTGACCTGGGGCTGATGGGCGTGAGGCATGATCTGGGGCTCAAGGGTGTGAGGTGTGATCTGGGGATCAAGGGCGTGAGGCATGATCTGGGGCTCAAGGGCGTGAGGCGTGACCTGGGGCTCAAGGGCGTGAGGCATGACCTGGGGCTCATGGGCGTGAGGCGTGACCTGGGGCACAAGGGCGTGAGGCGTGACCTGGGGCACAAGGGCCTGAGCTGTGGTCTGGAGCTTGGAGGCCTGAGACGTGACCTGGGGCTCATGGGCGTGAGGCGTGATCTGGGGCTCAAGGGCGTGAGGCGTGACCTGGGGCTCAAGGGTGTGAGGTGTGATCTAGGGCTCAAGGGCGTGAGGTTTGACTGGGCTCTTGGACGTAACTTGGCTCTTGGACGTGGACGTAACTAGGCTCATGGACGTAACTTGGCTCTTGGACGTGGACGTAACTGGGCTCGTGGACGCAACTTGGCTCTGCAGCCTGGACGTGGACGTGCCTTGGCTCTGCGGCCAGAACGTGCCTTGGCTCTGCGGCCAGGACGTGGACGTGCCTTGGCTCTATGGCTTGGACAGGGACGAAACTTGGCTCCCGGGCTCGGACAGGGATGAAACTTGGCTCCCGGGCTCGGACAAGGACGAAACTTGGCTCCCGGGCTTGGACAGGGACGAAACTTGGCTCCCGGGCTCGGAGAGGGACGAAACTTGGCTCCCGGGCTCGGACGTGGACGTGACGCCCGGTATGGGAGATAACATGGCGCGAGGCGAGGCTTGCAGTGACTGTTCATATTGTGCCATCATGCGTTCGAGTTCATCCAGTCCCTGGGTGACATGCTCCTGGAGCGCCGTAAACATCAGCGTGGTGTCTAGCCCATATTGCCTCAACTCTTCGATCTGTGCTGTCTGCCGCTGTAGCTGTGTAATAATAATAATAATAATAATAATAATAATAATAATAATAATAATTATTATTATTATTATTATTATTATTATTATTATTATTATTTTTATTTTTATTTTTTGACACAGGGGGTTGAATACGTATGCTGACAACACATTCCTTCCTTTCATTTTAACCATTGCTTCGCAGTAAAAAATTTTTTTAGCAAAAATAGTTTCCAAACAATTTCGCCATGATTATGTGATTATTTTCTGGCTAGGGCAACTGCTGAAGAGGTGGACCTTTGTTGCTGTCCAGAGGATGCATTATTAATGTTTTGTGGTCATATGCATCCTAGACCACCTCCAAAGGTGTTTTGAGTGATCAGATCACAATGCATCTCCAAGACACAATCGACCCCGTTAACATCATTATGCTGCTTTTATGATTTAATTATTATATGAAACAGTACTGTATAATGAATAGTGTGAGAAGCTATTAATGATGATTGCTGTAGTACATTTATCTTAAATAAATGTTAATGATTTGAAACGGTTTTGTAAGTAAATTGTCATGTTACAGCTTTGCGCTTTTTGTAAATTAATGCTGTCTGTCTGTCCTATTACACCTCGACAGTCTCAGTAAAAACATCACATTTTGCCCTTTGCCTCCCTTAATGGTACTGTTTGTGTGGACAGTAATAGAGTATAAAAAAAAGTATATAGACTTTTACATTGTACAGATTGAAGTGCTGGAATAGGACATGCTATGTTGGTTAGTAGTTCTTCAGGAGGAAGGTAAGCCATTGGGAATTAATATTGAGGTCAGTAGTAATAAACTGTTAGCTATTATAAAGAGCTAGGAGATATGTAATTATGCCTAATCCCTGCATAGTTATCTACTAAATATGAAACAGAATTGCAAAGCTTTACTATTTATTTTATATAATCATTTTTCCCATTGGACAGTGTTTGGACAGATAGACCTGCTCATCATCCTTGTCCTTGTATTTCTAGCTATTAAGTATGAAAGAAAATCATGCATAAACACAGCTTCCACTCTGAATATGATCTTATGAACAAAGTTATCAAAGATATGTGATGAAAGACATCTGTCATTTATTTTCCATTCTGAGGTTTTTGAGAGATTTGGAGGTGGGCCGTGCGTCACAGGATGTCAATTTTCCATCCCATGCGAGCTGAAAGATTCACCAAGAACAAAAGCTATGTAATCTTTTTTAAATCGTTGCTTTTCCTCCAGGTGTTGGTGTTTCGATAATGGGTTTCAATTTGGCTTTAACACTCTGGTCACAGAAACTACTTCATTTTCAACCTCAACCAAGAAAGATCTTGTCATGTCTGAAAAGCTCTCTGCCACAAGGGAAATCAGCTGATTTCCTGTGACACTGCCCCCCCACCCCCCACTTACTTCCGATATATAATGTACCTTGGACATGGGAAGTTATAATGCATAGTTTTGTTGAATATTAGCTATACTTGCAACTTGAGTTCACACAAAATTTCCTTTATTCTCTTCTGCAATAATAGTGCAAACAGAGTTTGGCTCCCACACTAACAATAAACTTTCCATGAGTGTAACAGAAATGTTACATACTTGACCTATACCAAGACAGCTATTTCTCAGAAAAGTATTTCATTTAGAGAAAATGCCTTACATTAATTAATTAATGGTTTATAAGTGTTAAAAAATGCAAACAGAGAGAAAGTGAAAGTTTGATTATTTGCTTGATAAAATGTTTTATTTTTCATCCTACACACATATGGTACATTACTGGAAAAAAGTTACTGGAAAAAAAATGGGCTCATAGTCATTGTTTTTCCCCCATCATGAGTAACTTTATGATTTCAAAAAAGCTCATTTTATATACAACATAGTGTATATATATATATATATATATATATATATATATATATATATATATATATCCCAAAAATATAAATATATATCCCAGTCTTTTAAACTTTTAAGCACATAGCAATGTCCCAGTTTAGGATATAATTCTTTAACCCAAAATGAAGATAACCTTTGTTTTGTATGATCAAAGGTGTTTTGCCATGTGGGTTGTTTTCATCTAAGCCAAAAGTGATCCACTTAATGGTCTCATCTTCTTTAAGCATGTTTGCAGGCCACTAAAGATCAGTGAATACCGTATCCACCTACTCACTATAAGATAAGGCCAAATTAACATAATACCATTTTTTAATGGTTCAAAATTCATAAGACATATTTACTGTATGATACATCCATCCATCCATCCATCCATCTTCAACCGCTTACTCCTTTTCAGGGTCACGGGGGAACCTGGAGCCTATCCCAGGAGGCATCGGGCACAAGGCGGGGTACACCCTGGACAGGGTGCCAGTCCATCGCAGGGCACAATCACATACACACACACATTCACACACTACGGACACTTTAGACACGCCAATCAACCTACCATGCATGTCTTTGGACTGGGGGAGGAAACCGGAGTACCCGGAGGAAACCCCCGACGCACGGGGAGAACATGCAAACTCCGCACACACATGGCCCCGACGGGACTCGAACCCTGGACCCTGGAGGTGTGAGGCAAACGTGCCAACCACTAAGCCACCGTGCACCCCACTGTATGATACACTTACCGAAAAATGTAAGACAGCTTTCTAATGTGTTAAAATGTAGAACGTGACAATCCAATAACCCCAAAATGGTAAAAATCTAAACTGTGCTTTAGAACAAAATACGTACAAACCCCTTATTTTCTTAGAACTCATGTATCTTGTGTAAAAACAAGATATACTCAAGATAACCAAATAAAACATGTTAAAAAGCTCTTGTGATCATTTCTTTTTCTATTCTAGATAAGGCAAATATGTTTCCCTAGAGTAATCAAGTGTTTCTCCCACTATAATCACATTACTTTACATTAATATTGGCTATATACAGATTGTTCACCAAGTATTTACTGCAATGAACAAAAGATTGTGTAGTCCAAGCAAGTATATGCATATGATAATAAGGTTGGTGAAGTATGTTTAACTATGATTCAGAACTAAGAAAATATGATAAAGTCTAGCTGTTCTTCTCTGGTCTTAATCTGGGGCATTTTTTAGGTTGATTACTCATTATGGTCCTGCAATGGTTATTGTACGATAGGACCACAATGAAACTAACAGCTAGGTAAACAAGTAGTTTCATGGAAAGGAAGCCCCTCGGTATGTAGGGGCTTGAGGTGTTGGGAACCATAGCATTTTTCCAAAAACAAGTGGGTGTCATCATCTTAGTAACCTGATTGATGCTGCTGACTCTGTTCTAGAGGGGGCGGTTATCACTATCTCTATTGCTCCTCCATGCAGGGACCACTCTCTCTTGTTTGGTGGGACTCCCCCATCTGACTCACTTCAGGCCAGTGCTTGTTGTTTGTGTCTGTAACTAAAACATGATCATGTCTAAAATGCTCTCGGTGTATCATCAGTACTCTTTCATATAACTATATTACAATACTGTAGTAGATTTTTGGTTTGTGCGCTTACCTACTATTGTTACAGGTGCATTCATAGAAGATATAGATCTAAAACTGCTGCATCAAAAGGACTTTGAACTGATTTTGTTGATTTCTGTTTCCATATATATTAATAGATTTATGACTGACAGTTTGAACCTTTTTCCTTGATGTTTTACCACAAAAACCTTTGTTTCTTTTGTGAATTTGTTAAAACAAAATGGCAGAAGACCACCAGAATATCAGATAGATTTGAGCACATTCAGGATCATTTTTGTTGAATGATTATTTCCTAATTGTTTTTGGCCGTAAAAAAAAAAGACAAAAAAAAAGGAAAGAAATTTGCAAACATGATTTAAACAGAGGATATTTAGAACCGATGTTGAAAGTATGGTTCTCAATAAGTAGATTCCAAACTAATCTGGGAAAAATCCCTTCAATTTGTCTTGAAATTGCATTTGACACTCTGCACGCACACACACGCAAACACGCACACACACACACACACACACACACACACACACACACACACACACACACACACACACACATCATTTTGTACTTAAAATTTGAAGTAGTGAATACAATAGCTGGCAGAAGTTCACAGCTCAATCCTGAGCACAGTTTATTGTCTGTTTGGAGTTTTGCATATTTTCCTCGTGCTTGTGTGGGTTACCTTCAGGTTCTTCGATTTAATCCCACTATCCACAACATGCAACTAAGCAGATTGGCTATGGTAAATTGCCTGTGGGTGTGAATGAGTGTGTACATGGTGTGATGCACTGGTGTCCCATCTGAGGTAGGATAGGCTTTATATCCATCTTGACCATGACAATGATAAAGCGGTTACTGAAAGTGAAATGTTTTTGTGAGATGGGAGATAACTGGAGAACCTGGAGGAAGCCTATGTGGACATGGAGGAACATGCAAATCTCCACACAGTCATTAACCCAAGCGAAACACGAGCTGCGAGGCAATGATCCCACTTGACTTGCTGCACCACCCAGGCTGTATAAAAATTATATACAAAATCACATCACCTCCTTTAAACCATTTATTTTAGCTCCTGTGTTATGTCCACGAATTAGCTGACACCATTTTATGAATATAAAATATACTTAAAATATACTAAAATGCCAAAACAACAACAAAAACAACAACAACAACATGCAGCAAACGTTGCTATGTTTGAAACAGGTCTGAATATGGCTAATATCGCATTGTATGTGCAATACATAGCCAAAATAGATCCATTCCAACTGGTCATATAATAATAATAATATGGCAATCTGATATGAATATATTGTATACATGGTCTGCGTACCAGTTGTAGTGTCTTCCTTATATACTTGTGTTTAGCGGGTGTTGTGATGGAAGGGCAAGGATCTGCTGATGGACTTAATTGACTGAACCAAATTTATATTACAATTTTTTTTTTCAAGACAGTATTGATTAATGCACACTGCAAAATATATATATATAGCAATGAAGCGATCTTGAATAAAAGAAAAGTTATCTAGTATTTATGATTATGAGATTATTATAGAACAAATATTAGGCCATTAAGCCTATTACTAGACATATTTACAAAATTTTCAGCTTTCTTTTTTTTATTTCAAGCTTAAATTGAGTAAAAACATTTAGAAATTATGATGAATAATCTTATATTATATTAGTGATATTTTACAAGTATACTACGAGTGCACATTTCTGCTAATCCCAGCACTAAACATACCTGAGCCAAGCTTTGAGTTATGAAGAATTCGGATTATCTGACTTAATTATGTTTCGTGCTGGAAAATCACAAAAATGTGTACTGACTCATCATTTGTTAGGATGAAACTGGAAATGCAGGGTGGCCATGACTAGCATAAAGTAAATCCTGAAGATGAATGAATGAGTAAGGTCAGTGGGTTTCAGTATGCTGTTTCCGTCATTTAGGTCCGTCCCCGTATATATATATATATATATATATATATATATATATATATAACACAGAATTGTGTTGTTTTGTTTATAAAACACATGTCTTACATCATATTACAAGGTAGAATAGTTTGTGCTCCTGGGTCTAGGGGACATGACTGCCACCATGTGGATAGCAGTAAACAAAGTATTAATAAAGAATTATCTTATCTTATTACTAATTCCTACTTTGTAATACACATTACTGTAAACAGTCATTAGATTACTAATTACTTTACTTTCACATTACTTTCAAAACCTATCAAACCTACAAAATAATTAATAATTTGTATAGCACTTTTTTTTTACAATGGTACATTGTCTCAAAGCAGCTTTACAGAAATATCATTTTTACATTTACAAGCGACTTACTAATGAGATCACATTCACACACCAATGGTAGCAGAGCTGCCAGCTTGCCATTGGGGGCAACTTAGGGTTCAGTGTCTTGCCCAAGGACACTTCGGCATGTGGAGTCACCCGGGCCGGGATTCAAACCACCAACCCCACGGTTAGTGGATTAGTGGACAACCCGCTCTACCAACTGAGCCACAGCCGCCCTAAATACACTGCAAAATGAAAGTCATAGTTCTTTCAGTAATTTTATTAAAGTGGTAGAGCTGGGAATGCATACAGCAGAGAGTGAGGCCACTCTCTTAATGTGGAGACATTAAGTCTCCACATTAAGACTCCATTATGTGTCTTAATCTCACATTAAGGCTCCACATGCCACTGTGATACCACACTGCCCTACAGACAGTGAGTCAAGCTCTCTCTTTGATGGGGTACTGCTAGCAAGCTGACCCATTTTATGACTAAAGTTAGGGTTTGTGCCCTCTCTACTGAGATGAGGATGTGTCTTGTATGTGGTATTTGGAGTTTACTCATAGGCTGATGAACCACTTCTGAAATTTCCTTAATTAAGAGACAGACCCAAGGAGACTACTTTTGCAGCTGTGTTCAACAATTCTCAACAGGAGCTCATACAACACATAATGACCTGCCTGAAATGGATTGATGAGTGTGGTAGTCTGCCGTGCATTGGGGTGATAGGGTGCCTAGCATTTCAAATGAATCTGCATTCACTTCGAAGGTCTGTACTGGGATGTTAATTATCAACTTCGTCATAAGACCAAGCACCATAATGGACATTTCCCAAATGACCTTCTCCTTGGTTGTCCTCTTTGTTCAATATGTGTACATTGTTGTCCATAAAAGAGTGTCCCTTGTCCTTCAAGTGGTATACAGTGGAGTCCTGACCTGGGGAGTTTATCATCCCAATATCGGGAGAGACACTGTATGTTTTGTTTTACTTGTGTGCAAATGTGTACATTTTTACACTGGACTGTCCGGATTAAGCCACTCCACTTTTGTTTAGATGTCTGAGTAAGGTTGTATCTTTAATTTGGACTTACAAATGATTACCTCTTACTAAAAATTGGAAGGATCTTTATTTTTATTTGTTAAGGAGAGGACTGAACTTTTCTTAGGACCGTGTTTGAAAATTGTACAAAGAATTTGAAAGGAACATAATGCCTCAGGGACACAAAGCCTAGGGATGCAGTATAAAGCTGAACACTGTTGTACATATCTGTGCTTTCCTGAGCAGAAAATAAAGAACAAAATGCGACTGGAAATAAGCAATTAAGTGGAAATCATCACTACAGAGCGGTAATTAAAGTGCATTTAGACTGTTTCAAAGTGGCTTTTAATTATTTTCAATCAGCGCCTCCTTCTGGCTATAAAAATAATATTAATCTGACTGTATAGCTAAATTTTTTAAATGACATTTTATGGTAAAATATATTGTGTAGGAACAACTTTTAAATAAAAATAATAATTTACATTGTTTAATAATTCTTTTCCATTAAAATAAATAAATAAATAAACAAACAAAGAAATAAATGTTACAGTTTGCATTCCTAAGAGTAAAATGCTTTGTAAATAATTTTGAATCATAATTTGTCCTTAATGGGCTAAAAATTAATCTAGCAAAAAAATTTGTTTGGTTTGTCTTATACAAACGTTTACACACAACTTTATGAAATATTGATAAACAAGGTGATTGTTTCAAAATTTTACTCAGTTAAAAATGGAAAGATCCGGGGAAAAATAAACTCAAGTGAAAGTAAAACATTTGCTACGTTTAAATGTACTCAAGTACTAAAAGTCAAAAGTAAATCTTTATAACAGGTTAGTTGTAACATATGTTACATGCCATGTTTAAAAGGTCAAAAGTAACTTATTACTTATCTAAAACGGTTTGTTTTAAACTTTTATAATTTAAAGCAGCGATGCTGTTTTTCCAAAAAAACCCAAACATCATTCAATCTCTCTAAGTTTGCAGGTGCCAAGCACAGTTTGCATCATGTCACGGCCAACAAGCAACTCAGTTTCCCAGAATGCACCACAAACTACAAACACACAAACATAAGGGAAGTGGTAGCTCAGTGGCTAAGAAGTTGGACTTCTGATCAGAAGGTTGTGAGTTCAAATCCCAGCACTGCCAAGCTGCCCTTGAGCAAGGCCTTTAACCCTCAACTGATATAAATGAGATAATGGTAAGTCGCTCTTTATAAGGGCATTTTCAAATGCTGTAATGTAACATGGCTGACAACTACAACTCCCGATGGAAGACAAGTCACCTTCTCCTGAGGGAGAACACACCTTTGAACACACCTTCGACTTTGATCCTCTGCCTTTCCTAGTTTGGATCATTTGACCCTTGCCTGTCTATTGATTTCTGTCTAACGCTGTGGATTTATCTGCCTATCTCTCATCTAATAAAGCTCTTATCTGCATTTACTTCTGTCTTAACCTCCATTACGTGCATTATGTGACAATTTGCTGCTTGTCCTATGAGGTTGTCATGCACAATATATACTGCTGTGCAGTTTGCTGATTACTTACCTCACTTTTTTTTTCTAATTACATGTAGTTTATGCCTTCCATGTAGGTAAAGCAGATGCCTCATTTAATGAGTCTTTAATTACTCCAGCAAATGGAAATATTTTACAGAGGTAAGGTCATGGATGCTCATCCTCAAATTCCACACTGCAAATATGTCTTATCCATTTTCAGATGTGCACTGATAACAATAGCATTAATTGCATTGTGTATCATGAGAAGGTCACTGCAGATGACAAACTGTTCATGATTCTTGATAGTTCTTCTTTGCGTTGATGAACAAAGTACAGTTACTCAACTGTTTCCAGCCACGGCATTTACATTTAACAACTACATTCATATTTAATATTAAACATATCATTTGAATTAATATTTAATATTTACTTTTGTTTATAATAGAGGTAGATTATTTAATTACATATCACAAAAACTGTCATTAGGTTTACTACCTCTACTGCCTATATATTGTCCAGCCAGGTGAAGTGCTATGCTGAGATGTGCCTGCCCATGCATCATGTGCACCAAGGTATATATTGTTGAGGCCTTATGACAGTGCCTCATGCATGGCACATACTGCAGGTAATGTAGCAGTTACTCCAGTCTTCAACTATTGAACACTGTGATTAAACTGTTAAAAAAAAGCACTTATGGCAGTAAGAGTCTTAGGCCAAGACACCAAGACACAGAACAATCAAGACACATACAAGTCAACTCTGCAAAACCTGCCCTATGAGCCCTTTGGGCCTGTGGCCAAAGGAGCCTTAAAGAAAACTTGTGCCAGAAACTACAACAGAACCAAGCGTAGCAACCCAGGGGATATCCATAAATTGTCATGGCCTGGCTCATCCGTTAGTCATCCGCACAGGCACTGTCAGCCGTGGGCAAACCCAAACAGTGAGGGCCACTCACTCAGACCTCCATAAGGCATCCCCATGTGTGAGTGACAAAGGCTGCTGGAGAAGCATCAAAAACTTCTCACTGGGCAGAAACTACATTGGACCAGTGGGTGAGAAGTCACCGGGGTAGAACATTAAATTCTGCTGTTGACCCCAGTCTTTTCAGAGCTCAGGGCCTCATCAATTCCTAACCCCACCAAATTGGCTCCTCTGTTACAAGATGTTTGTTTGTTTGTTGCTCATGAACTGGGATGTGATTTCAAAGTGTAGAACTGACCATCTAGAACACGGGTGTCAGACGTATACTTTTAGACGTTTGAACGCTAGGGGGTTCAAAGTGAAAAAAATGCATAAAAGACACGGACTAGAATTTTTTTTTATATAAAATGCTATCCCTAAAGCTTCCGCTAGGGGCGCACTGTTTTAGTCCGAGTAGAACACGCGACACAGCTCTGGGACTCGGACCGAACAGCAGATGGTAGCAATGTGCCTTCTACGGTTTGTTATTACGGTATAGTCTAACTAACCTATTTATTCTCGACCCCACACATTAGCCAAAAGATCTTTGTCAAAAAGTACAAAAGTGGATACAGAGTGTAGAGTTTTCACAGAAAAATGGACCGTGTCCTATTTATTCACAGATATGAATATGTACTTGATGTGTATGGTGTGTAAATTAACAACCCTGGCCGCAAAAATTTTGTACATGTTTGGGACAACCTACCTTTGTGAACAAGTTTCCTCAGTAATGAACATCAATAAAACAAAATTGTGCTCAAGGCTCACACACAAGCACTTAAGTGACATTCTGAGATTGGCTGCTACTCAGAACATGACACCTGATATTGATGCACTTGTGCAGACCAAAAGAGGCCAAGTTTCAGGAGCAAAAACAAAGTAGTCGAGACTTGACTAACAACTTTAAAATGCTGCTTCAGACACTGATTGCACTTAAAGAATACAGTTCTGTGAAAATGAATCCTTGCTATAGTCCATCCATCCATCCACTACCGCTTACTCCTTTATCAGGGTCACGGGGAACCTGGAGCCTATCCCAGGAGGTATCGGGCACAGGGCGGGGTACACCCTGGACAGGGTGCCAGTCCATTGCAGGGCACAATCACATACACACTCACACACCCATTTATACACTACAGACACTTTAGACACGTCAATCAGCCTACCATGCATGTCTTTGGACTGGGGGAGGAAATCGGAGTACCCGGAGGAAACCCCCGGACGCACGGGGAGAACATGCAAACTCCGCACACACATGGCCCCGGCGGGACTCAAACCCTGGACCCTGGAGATGTGAGGTGCACGTGCTAACCTCTACTTGCTATAGTAATAGTTAAAAAAATATACAATTTAATGTTAGTCAACAGCTTCACTACAAAAGAGTTTGGTTTGGTGGAATCCTATTGTTCCTGCAATGTCATACATTTTAAAGTGTAATACTATATTTTTCAGTTCCAAATACCTGTGACTTAAAGATTTTTGCTTTTGTACAAGCACTGTGACCAGTTGTTATGCATACATGTAAATGATAATCAGAAGCAAATTGCACATGTTTGTCTTAAGAAATTTGAGGTTGTTCATGATATGTTTTGTAAAAGGATATTTCATTAAATATGAAGATTTTCCCAAGGTACCTGTTCTTCTTTGCACGAAAATAAGGGAAAAACATGGTCTTATTTTTATTCATAGTTAATTATGCTATGATTTTACTGGCCTGGCCCACTTGACATCTAATTAGGCTATATGTGGCCCCTGAACTAAAATGAGTTTGAAAAATGGTTCTAGAACAAAGGACAAGATAAACTGGTCCTTGAAATCGCTTCCTTTTCATATGTTAAAGCTTTATGTAAAGGCGTAGATTTGCATATGAACGGTTGGGACATGTCCCTACCAGTATTTTGGGAGACCAGAACTGTCCCTACCAATGTTTTGGGAGAGCAGAACTGTTCCTACCAGTATTTTGGGAGAGCAGAACTGTCCCTACCAATGTTTTGGGAAAGCAGAACTGTCCCTACCAATGTTTTGGGAAAGCAGAACTGTCCCTACCAATGTTTTGCGAAAGCAGAACTGTCCCTACCAATGTGTTGGGAGAACAGAACTGTTCCTACCAGTAATTTGGGAGAACAGAATTGTCCCTACCAGTATTTTGGGAGAGCAGAATTGTCCCTACCAGTATTTTGGGGGAGCAGAATTGTTCCTACCAATGTTTTG
>JAFFST010054178.1:88984-100329 GCA_022414735.1 Noturus placidus
TAAAGACCCTAAGTTGCCCCCAATGGCAAGCTAGCACCTTGCATGGCAGCTCTGCTACCATTGGTGTGTGAATGTGCTCTCATTAGTAAGTCGCTTGTAAATGTAAAAATGATATTTCTGTCAAGCTGCTTTGAGAAAATGTACCATTGTAAAAAGCGCTATATAAATTATTATTATTATTATTATAATCAAGGGCTTCATTAGTTGCACCAGGTGAGCTTGAGCTGGAACACATGAAATACCTGAACTGGCTAGGGGCAGAAAATAAATGAAATACAGGGCAGAAAAAGGAAGCAATCAACAGCTGCAATCAGATTTCTGAGAAGGCAGATTGTGAAAAACCCTCGAGTGACCACAAAAGAGCTGCAGCAAGACTTGGTGGCAATAGGCACGGAGGTTTTAGTGAGCACAGTAAGGCGGTTTCTAAATGCTGAAGGTTTCCATGCCAGAACTCCAAGCCATACACCACTATTGACCAAAAGCACAAGAAACGCCAGCTCAGAATCATATAAATAAACCACAGAAGTTTTGGGATTCTGTTCTGTGGAGTTATGAAACAAAACTGGAACTTTTTGGCATGATGGGTCAGTGGTATGTCTAGAGGAAGAAAAATGAGGAAGGAACACTCTGTCCACAGTCAAGCATGGTGGTGGCTTGGTGAAGCTCTAGGGCTGCTTTGCATCCTCTGGCACTGAGCTGAGATATTGAAGTTTCCATAAACAGCTGTGTAACCAAAATTTGTTGTGTGCCTTGAAACAAAGATGTTTGTTGTAGTTAAACCAAGTAAATAATAATAATAATAATAATAATAATAATAATAATAATAATAATAATAATAAAACTGGTGGTTTACAATGTCAATACATAGAGATACATCCATCCATCCATCCATCCACCCATCCATCCATCCTCAACCGCTTATCGGGTTGCGGGACATAGAGATGCAGTCTTTTTTTAATAAAGAAAATTAAAAACGGTCAAGCAACCAACTTTGCAATTATTGGACAACTTGAGATGGCCAGGCTGATTTTCATTGTATACACATACATGTGTGTTGCAAATGAATGCCAAGACTTGATAATTTAAAGGGAGTAGTGAGATTCATTATTAATCAGGTGACTGTGAGCAGGGCAGGTACATGACTGGAGTTGTGGGCTGAAGATCATGAAGCCTATAGATTTGGGAGTTGCAAACACTGGTGTAACACAACCGATGTATCAGTAGCAAATCCCAAACCTTCTAACGGCATGGGGGTGTTTCAGAAATGCGAGACATAATGCCATGAATGCCATGTGCTAATGCTAAAGTGTGATATAAATGCATGTTTCAGCCTATAAATATATAGATTAGATCCAGTTGTTTTGCGTATAGTATGTTTTTTTAAACTGTACACCATATTAGAGTATTTCTATTTCTACTATTTCTATGTATATTTATGAATTTGTATTTTCCATCATTAATAATTTTCAGGACTGGCTATACCTTTGCATAATAGTACAGTAAAACATTCCGCATACATTGTATAACAGAAAAATTATAAATACCAAACTACCAGGCAATTTGAATGTTTATTAAGGATCGAAAATAGGGTTTACGTACAAGGTTATGTAGCCTGTTGTATTGTTTTATTTGTTAAGGGATCAGTTATACAGACAGCAAACTAAACAACATATTGAGTACCCATGTAGGTAATCTCTAGAAATTCATTTGTTTTTTGGAGCTAAAACACAAAAACCAGCAAGAATTTTGACCAACGTAAAAAAAAAAAAAAATACAACACAAAACACAACATAGCTAGGTTTAGTGTATGTACATTTAAGATGTACATTCAGGGCACATGGTGGCTAGGGATTTTTTTGTGGCATATGTTTTGCATAACCACCTTCTCTGTGTGCCCTTCACTTCAAGCAGCTTTTTTTTCCTCTACTGACATATATATATTAAAAGACAGGCTCATTTATAAATAAGTTGCTGATTATTGCATGATCAACCAAAAACATGACTGAATAGTGCTTGTTTCCTAAAATTTGAATTGAACCATGACCTATCAGTTCTACAGTGATAGCCACCTCTTAGCTCCACTAAGAGGTGAGAATAGTAATGAACACTAGAATCACTGTCATCAAATATGTGTGTCAATGTACACTCTCAACCAATTTAGCACAAAAAAACTTTTAAAGCACTAGAAATAGCATCTTAAATTTACTTTCTTGACAAGAATGGGAAAGAGGATGAATGTGAAGTAGCAGGGATTTTATAGGCCTGGCAAGGAAATAAGCAAATGGTTATTCACCAAGATTTCCAAAGGGGAACACTCTAAATGCCTGGAACAAAAGGAAGTAGAAACAGTACTTAAGTTAATATTATTTTACACTGACTTGCCAAACTGACCATAATATTTGAACCGTAAATGACCAAAGCATGTGTTCTATTTTCTATTTTGCCTAAGTGGCTACATTTTAAGCAGAGTAACTAAACAATCCCTGCCAGAAATTGAGCTCCACTCAGGAACCCAGGTAACAGTTGACCTCATTGTGAACTAATACTGCTATTGGAAAAGTCATCTGAATGCAAGTAAAAATACTTGCATTCAAATTGATGTGATGCTATTGATGGGACATTTTTATTCTATTTTTATTTTTACTGTGGCTAGGGGGTGAAATAATTTATGGAAGAGTGTAGGAGTTTTTTTTTACTCCTAAAGTTACATTTGCTCTTGGTGTGTCAACCATATGTAGGCGATGTGTGGATGAAAGAGCTAGATATCTGCATTTGGCCCAACATTTTTACTGACATACTACTGGAAGAGATGTGGGTGTGTTGTGGTGTGGTTCTGGCTTTGCAGATATGAGCCATATAAAATTTAATTTTTTTTGCTGCCTCTTTGTAGAGATTTATATCTTGGCATTGCACTGACTTTACAGACATAGACCAAAAGGTATGCATCTTGTACACACAAACTCATACAAACTCGGTCCCATATTCTGCATTTTGCATTGTCTTATTTGTTCATTTAATAAATCACGAGTCTAAGGACTAGGGCACGTTTATGTTGGTGAATTCCTCATTTTATAGCACATTTTTATTAGTTTTTTTTAACATGTGTGTCATGGTGGCGTTGTGAAAAGCTACCTCACAGCTCTAAAGTCACAGGTTCGATACTGTGCTTGGGTTACTGCCTTCTTTTGCATATTCTTCCTATGTTCACATGGGTTTCCTCTGGGTTTTCTGGTTTCCTGTCACTAGAATTGTTCAAGTTCAAGCGACTTTATTGTCATTTCAACTATATATAGAGCTGGTACAGTACACAGTGAAACTAACCAGCGTTCCTCCAGGACCATGGTGCTACATAAAACAACACACTAACCACATGAGATGACACAGAATGTAATATCTTCACATTTCTAAATAAAGTGCATGTGCAAACTTGCGCTAACAACATAGGACCTTACAATACTACTAAAATAGGACAATAGGCACAGTAAGTGACAGTGTAGCACCGAACAGTGTCTGATATAACAGGCAGTGTTAAAATAGGTGCCAAAAAGTGTAACAATATAATTTAAAAATGGTGTAAATGTAAAAATAACATGCTATGAGTATTCAGAAGATTAGCTTATACCATATATGGACATAGCAGTTATTGCAGTAGCAGCCAGTTAATTGTATAATAGTAAAAAATAAATGAAATACTATATTTTTATACTACAGTGGCAGCAAAAATACAACAGAGTCAATGCAGGAATGTGCAAATATTGCAATGGGAGTGGAATGGTGTTCAGTTCAGTGTGTGCGTGTGTGTCAGTCCAATCTCTGAGTATTGAGCAGTCTGATGGCTTGGGGGAAGAAGCTGTTACACAGTCTGGCCGTGAGGGCCCAAATACTTCAGTACCTTTTTCCAGACGGCAGAAGGGTGAAGAGTGTGTGTGAGGGGTGTGTGGGGTCCTCCACAATGCTGCTGGCTTTGCAGATGTAGCGTGTGCTGTAAATGTCTGTGATGGAGTGAAAAAAGACCCCGATGATCTTATCAGCTGTCTTCACTATGCGCTGCAAGGTCTTGCGATCCAATAAGGTGCAATTTCCGAACCAGACAGTGATGCAGCTGCTCAGGATGATCTCAATAGTTTCTCTGTAGAACGTGGTGAGGTTGGGAAGTGGGAGATAGGATTTTTTGAGCCTTCCCAGAAAGTAGAGATGCTGCTGGGCTTTCTTGGTTATGGAGCTGGTGTTGAGGGACCGGGTGAAGTTCTCCGTTAGATGAACACCAAGGCATTTGGTGCTGTTAACAATCTCCATGGAGGAGCCATCGATGTTCAGCGGAAAGTGGTCGCTCCATGCTCTCCTGAAGTCAACAATCATTTCTTTCATTTTGTCAACATTCAGAGACAGGTTGTTGGCTCTGCACCAGTCCGTTAATTGCTGCACCTCATCTCTGTATGCTGATTTGTCATTCTTGCTGATTACCACCACGGCCGTGTCATCAGCCAACTTGATGTGATTGGAGCCATGCATCGCTGCACAGTCGTGACTGAGCAGAGTGAACATCAGTGGACTGAGCACACAGCCCTGAGGGACCACCGTGCTCAGTGTGGTGGTGCTGGAGATGCAGGTCCCGATCCTGACTGATTGAGGTCTCCCAGTCAGGAAGTCCAGGATCCAGTTGCACATGGAGGTGTTCGGGCCCGGTAGGTTCAGCTTTTCAATCAGGTGCTGAGGAATGATTGTGTTGAATGCTGATCTGAAGTCTACGAACAGCATTCGAATGTAGGTTTCCTTCTTGTCCAGGTTGGTGAGGGCCAGATGTAGGGTGGTGGTGATGGCATCATCTGTTGATTGGTTAGTGAAATACGCGAACATCAGCGAGTCCAGTGAGGTGGGCAGCAGGGTTTTGATGTGCCCCATGACGAGCCTCTCAAAGCACTTCATGAAGTTGGATGTGAGTGCAACAGGATGGTAGTTAATTGTCAAAGTCATCGAGAAAGGAAACTGAAGATTTCTTCAGCACAGGTACAATGGTGGTTGCATTGAAGCACATTGGAACGATGGTGCTGCTCAGGAAAATTCTGAAGATGTCAGTGAAAACATCTGCTAGCTGGTCTGCACATCTTCTGAGCACTCTGCCAGGAATGTTATCTGGTCCAGCAGCTTTCCGTGGGTAGAAGTTGTTCAGAGCATCTGGAAGGGAGGCATCATTTTCACAGGTGGGTGATGTTGTCCTGTAGTTACTGATTGCCTGAATTCCCTGCCACATCCACCGCATGTCACTGCTATCTGTGAAGTGACTGTGGATTTTCTGAGCATGCGCACGCTTTGCCTCACTGATGGCCCAGGACAGCTTGGTTTTTGCTGTTCTTAGGGCTGCCTTGTCATCTGCCCTGAAGGCGGAGTCTCGGGTCCTCAGCAGTGGACGCACCTCTGCAGTCATCCATGGCTTCTGGTTCAAGCATGTAATGATGGTCTTGGAAGCGGTGACGTCATCAATGCACTTACTGATGTAGCAGGTCACTGATGTATTGCTTCAAGTTGGTGGAGTTGCTGTCAGTTGCAGCCTCCCTGTAGATGTGCGTCCGTATGCCCAAAACAATTCTGAAGAGCAGAGATGGCTCCTGCTGGCCAGGTTTTCACCTTCTTCAAGACAGGCTTGGAGCGTCTCACTAGTGGTCTGTATGCTGGGATTAGCACAACAGAGATGTAGTCCGAGTAGCCGAGGTGTGGGCGGGGCTGTGTTCTGAGTAGTCGAGGTGTGGGCCGGGCTGTGGGTGGGGCTGTGGCCAGTACATGCCGAGGATGTTTGTATAAAAGAGTTCCAGTGTGTTTGCCCCCTCCTTGCAAAGTCCACATATTGGTGAAATTTAGGGAGCACTGACTTGATTCGCATGATTGAAGTCTCTGTAAAGCAGTGTGTTTTTACCAGGTTCCAGAAATTGCATTTGAGCCAGCCAAACTTGTCATTTACTTTAACAAACCTAGTAATTTACGGTAGTCCACTGCTAAAAGTTCAGTCTGTAAAATGTGTAACATGCACATATGGACAGCATGGCAATGTGACGGCCAATGTTGAAACACTTGCCTGCATACCTTAGAACCCGATCCAATTTGAAGTTCCAGTAGTGTCTGGCAAACTGAAGACTCTAGAGTTTGTTTTTGTGTGAGAGTAGAGGCTTTTTTCTTGATACCCTTCCAAACAACTTGCGGTGATGTATGTGACTTCAGATTATAGTTTTGGAGACTTTGTGACCTCAAGACACAGCTAACTTTTGCAATTCTCCAGCTGTGGTCCTTAGCAATGTTTTGGCCACTCGATCCATCCTCTTCACAGTGCATTAAGACAATATAGAGACACGTCCGCTTCCAGGTTGATTAATAACATTTCCAGTTGACTGGAACTTCTTAATTATTTGTGAAGCTCAACAACTTTTTGCCACCATGCATCACATCTATATTCCTTTAATGACAAAGGGAGTTTGGCCTATAAGTTATCTCATATTTATACTCTTGTGAAACAGGAAGTCATGATTGAACAATTTCCTGTTCCTAGTCACCCAGATATACTAAACAATAAATGGGAAAATCAATGGGAATATACTTCAAATATATTTTTCTTACATGAATTCATAGGGATGCCAATGATTGTTGTACACCTATATTTAACAAAAAAATTTTCAAATAACCCTGTGTATGTGTTTGCAATTGTTTGATATCCATGAGAACAGAGAATGTTTGTGAATTTTTGAAAAAAGATCAAAAAGTTACAGATCAAAAGATCAAAAATGCCATAAGCATTTATTTTAGATGTAGTGATGCTAAATGCTTTGGGCATATTGCATTAAGCAATGTTCTGAATGAGTTTTTTTTTCTCTTGATGGATAATAAACAGCTTTATGAACCCCAAAATGAGCCAAGAGAATAATTAATTAAAGTAATTAAAGGATGATCCATGCATTATTTGCAACCTGCTCATTTGGAACAAGTCATTTAACAGTAACTGGTGATGACTCACATTTAGGGTTTTACATGGAAAAAGTTTGTAGTGGTCTTAACAGAATCTGCAATATGGGGGGAGTTGTGAAGATCGAGAGATTATAATGACTTTTCAAACGTCTTAGGTTTCCTTTCTCTGGAGCTCTTCTAAACCACTTTGGCCTTTGAAGTAACAAAGTGATGCATGTGCAGTGCAACTTTAGTGAAAACCTCCAAGGGCACTTGCAGACTTTCGATGACTTTGCTTTTTTTTTCTTTCTTTTTTAATACTGGAGCATGTTGTTCGTCCCACCAGAAATAAATTATAATGTATATAGTATTTCATAGATTTGTGCATTTGTCTGAATAAAATAAAATAAATACAATTATTTCTTCAATATATTTACTACTACCAATTCTACTTCCCATCACAATTTATTTATTGTGTTTTTCCTAATCCATATTTCAATAAGATAGTGTTTTTTTTTTTTTTTAAATTTTTAACTGTATCAACCTGCATGATCCTAAAACACAGAAATGAGTGCAGACTATCACTCCAGTGAACATTTCTAAATTTTTACATTTCACAGCTGCTGTAGCATTCTCTGTATACACTGTTGGAAAACAATTAAAAAATTATACAGAAAAGTACTTAAATTACATGCAGCACAAATCACATTATATAATAAAAATGGAAGATTTTACATAAAATTGTCGCAAACAGAGACAAAAATTGGTTTAATATTTAGCGCCTTACATCTTGCACACGATTTTGATAAAAAATTATTTGTCAAAATTAAATGACAATAAAAATGAGCTGTGCCGTGAATACGCTTGGTAATTTTGGGTGATTGACAAGTATAAACATGTGCATTTGTGTGTGTGTGTGTGTGTGTGTGTGTGTGTGTGTGTGTGTGTGTGTGTGTGTGTGAGAAGAGAGTCAACTTTTGTAACTCTGGTGGTAATTTTTTTGTTCAGTTTGGTCTACAGCATCAATTACACAATACTTTATTAAAAAATTGAGAAATAAGGTCCATTATGTGTATTCAAATAAACTCTGGTAGCGAGATTGTAAATGATTTTTACCTGCTTAATCGATTTATAGGCAATTAATTTAATTTGTTATTAATTAAATTATTACATCCAACACATGACATACTGTATCAAACACTGTCCAACCCACCCATGTGCAGGTAGAATTTTGCCACAACACCAGCCACTACAGTGTTGGTTGCATGAGCCAGTGCACTCTCAGTTCCGTCTCAAGTCTGATAAAAGGGAAGTGTTGTGTCAGGAAGGGCATCTGACCTAAAACGTGCTAGAATTAAAATCTGCTGTGGCAACCCTGAACAGGAGCAGATGAAAGAGGTATAAAAGTGCATGTAATGATAGATAAAATAATATGCACCTTATTGTTGAAGTTGGTATAACAAGATTTTGTTCAATACCTTAACTTTCTGGAACACCTCAATAATTTAAATAATTTTTAAGTAAAACATGATGTGACTCAGGAACATGCTTTAATGAGATTGCAACATCAATTCTGCATCTCTGACGCATAGCCTGTAACTGTCTGTGTTTTATGCCTGTTGACTTTGTGATTCTGGATATCCATCCATCCATATATACATCAACAAATCCATCCCTAAATCCATCCATCCATAAATCAATCCATCCATCCATCCATCCATCCATCCATCCATCCATCCATCCATCCATCCATATATACATCAACAAATAAATCCCAAAATCCATCCATCCATAAATCAATCCATCCATCCATCCATCCATAAATCCATCTATTCATCCATCCATATCAATCAATCCATCCATCCATCCATCCATAAATCCATCTATTCATCCATCCATAAATCCATCTATTCATCCATCCATCCATCCATCCATCCATAAATCCATCCATCCATCCATAAATCCATCTATTCATCCATCCATAAATCCATCCATTCATCCATCCATTCATCCATCCATCCATCCATTCATTCATAAATCCATCTATTCATCCATCCATAAATCCATCTATCCATCCATTCATAAATCCATCCATTCATCCATCCATTTTCAATACCTGCACTTCTGATGCTGATTATTATTTATATTTTGTTGTAGAGCTTTAAGATCACTGTTTAAAATAATATTATTTGCAAAGTCTTGATGGCAGCAGGGCAGCAAGGCATTATGAGTATTGTTGCCACCACACAGCTCCAATGTCCCTGATTTGATCCGGTGCTCAGTGTACATTGTAACCATCATGACTGCCATATTTTTCTGACTGACAAATAGCATATTAAATAATAAAAGATTTTCTATTCATTTTCTTTCACTTTTTGATTATTCACAGATTCATATAGTACGATATGGGAGAACATACCTGTTTAATACATGACTGTGTTTTTGCCTGATGGCATTGTTATTCTGTATATTCATTTATTCATTCATTCATCCTCAGTAACCACTTTATCCTGGTCAGGGAGTAGACCCCTGAAACACAGGGCTTGAGGTTTGTATATACACTGGATGGGATGCAGGACAGATATTGAATATTTTATTATAAAATTTTGTATGCAGTTCTACATTGTGACTGAGTGTTATGCATATTAACAAAAACTAGTCTCATGCAGCTAGACTAAAATAGACAAACCTTAATGTATAAGGTTTGGCATAATGGTTTAAGTAATGGTTTGATGTATGTCCATCCATCCATCGTTTATACCACTTATCTTTCCTTCATGGTCACAGGGGAACCTGGAACCTATCCCAGGGAGTATGGGGTACAAGGCAGGGTACACCCTGGACAGGATGCCAATCCATCGCAAGCATGATGTATGTACTCTCATTTAATTTCTCTCATTATCATGCTTTTAAAATCATATCTCATGTTATTAATTTAGATAGACTGGTGTAGATGGGTGTTTAAAAAGACATATTGATGACCTTCTATGAGATTCCAAAAATGTAAAACCCCTCATCCATTACCATGGGGGGAAAAAAACAAATAACGGTTTTAGAATTGCAAAGATTAGTTGATTCTTGTGGGTGTCAAGTTTCAAAATCAACCGTTAAAGCCGTCAAACTGTCAAGATTTTTGAAGCGTTGCAAGAATGGATCCTTTCCTGAGAGCATCTCACAAATTGCAGCTCCTGAACTACACTAAACATCATTAGAAGAACATTTTTTGTGGTCAGAGGAGACCAAAATCAAATGCATATCATTATAATGTTTGCCAACATAATTTGACTGTATGCAAGGAAAAGCACCTGATACTATACTGTATGCTCACATTATGCTCACATAGTGAAATAGTTCTAGAAACACAGTCAGTGTTTTGAAATGACCATCTAAGTATCCAGATTTGATTTAATTACAAAATATTAATTGCAAAATTGTAAGATAATTTTGAAACAGGAAAAATAATTGCTCTACTTAAAAAAAGAACATTTTGTGTTTTAAAAAAAATAGTAAGAACATGTCTATATAAAGCTATTCAACATCCCTGTCCAATGATCAGCTCTCATATGGCAAAAGATCACTTGTGTTGATAATTTTGAATTAATTATTCTAATCATGTTTGATTGGTCTGTTAAACTGCCTGAGGTCCAGTCAAAATGGGTTTTCTGTTTTGTCTGCAACAGACATCTTAGAAATGTGGAAGAAATGTATCTGCTCTTTTTTTTTTTTTTTTTAAATATTGCCTATGTTCCAAAACATACAACCTACTCAATGACAACTATGCTGATTTTAGCGATTATCTTTACACAGTTTACACATTTTTTCCCCACATTATATTGACACCACTTGAATATATTTTTAAATTTTGTAATAGTCACTTTGCCAGTATGATAGTTGACTTTCTTATAAAACTGGTTCATTTTGAAATCTGATTTATCAACACCTCAAAGTAAAATTGAGATTCAATCAAGAATTTTCAGAGTAAGTCATAGCCTTTATATCTTGCCTGTGGTCTATAGTAAGATTTTGATATTGCATTTCTGAGAAAATTGTTATCAGAATTGTTGCTTTTGACATTTATATCCTGCATCACATATGTAATATGCAGATTTAATCCAGAATGCACAAAGACATCTGACTACAAACTATTAGTGATCTTTAAGTTCATAGTTGGCCCATAATGGTCATTTCCTCTGGGGGTGTGTGTGTGTGTGTGTGTGTGTGTGTGTGAGTGTGTGTGGTTTCCACTAGTGGAACACGAGAGGTATTTTGAGTCCCACCTATTGGAAAAAGAAAAAATGTAGATAACATTTGCTGCTATCATCAGCCAGGCATAATGAAAGAAATGCTGAAACTGTTTTGCACAGTTAATATATATATATATACACACACACACACACACACACACACACACATAT
>JAFFST010054178.1:120400-137392 GCA_022414735.1 Noturus placidus
GGGTGCCAGTCCATCGCAGGGCACAATCACATACACACTCACACACACATTCATAATAATAATAATAATAATAATAATAATAATAATAATAATAATAATAATAATAAATAAAATAATATAATAATAATAATTCAAAAATAAAACGGAAGAGGAGCAAACAATAGGGGATACCAAAGAAACTAAATTCACAAAGAGGGGTTCAAGAGTTTTTCTTCTACTGTACCTTTGCATATTTTTTAAAGAAGTAAAGAGCAAATACTATATGATCCTGAAAGGCTTTTTTTTTTTTTTTTTAAGAGGTGTTGCTTTTTGGACTCCTCGTCTTTAATATGATCATATATTTCTTTTGGCAAGTTGTTGAAGGTGTCTACTTTGTACATCTGTGGGATGTTCTGGACAAACAAGTCTGATCCATGGAGGCTCTACCTCACAACTTACAGGACTTAAAGAATCTGCTGCTAACATGATGCCAGATACCACAGTACACCTTCAGAGGTCTCATGGAGTCAAGGGGGACCTACACAATATTAGGTAAGTGGATTTAATGGCTAACTGTTATGGCCGATCGGTGTGTGTGTGTGTGTGTGTGTGTGTGTGTGTGTGTGTGTGTGCGCGCGCGCGTGTGTGTGTGTTTATGTGTACGCGTGTGTGTGTGGCCGGATTTAATGATTTGGGGGCCCTAGGCAAAATATAGGAATGGGCAGATGGCAAGTGCCTTTTTTTATCAAACACATGCCCAAAAATATTCTTTAATGTCTTGTGATTTCCTTTCTCAAGCGTTAAATAACAGAAAGTTCATGCTTGTTTGCCTTCAGTATATAGACCCTCTTATTGATTATCCCAAGTTTTACTGTAGAGTGGTGCTTGAAAGTTTGTGAACCCTATAGAATGTTCTATATTTCTGCATATATGTGACTTAAAACTTCATCATATTTTCATAGAAGTCCTTAAAGTAGATAAAGAAAACACAATTAAACAAACAAGACAAAAATATTATACTTGCTCATTTATTTATTGAGGAAAATTATCCAATATTACATATATGTGAGTGATAAAAGTATGTAAATCTCTGGGATTAGCAATTAATTTAAAGGTGAAATTAGAGTCGGGGGTTTTCAATCAATGGGATTATGATCAGGTGTGAGTGAGTGAGCATCCTTTTTATTTAAAGAACATGGATCTATCAGAGTTTGATCTTCACAACATGTGTTTGTGAAAATGTATCATGGCATGAACAAAGAAGATTTCTTAGGACCTCAGAAAAAGATTTGTTGATGCTCATCAGGCTGGAAAATGTTACAAAACCATCTCTAAAGAGTTTGGACTCCACCAATCCACGGTCAGACAGATTGTGTACAAATGGAAGAAATTCAAGACCATTATTACCCTCCCCAGGAGTGGTCGAGCAACAAAGATCACTCCAAGAGCAAGACGTGTAATAGTGAACGAGGTCACAAAGGAACCCAGGGTCACTTCTAAGCAATTAAAGGCCTCTCTCACATTGGCTAATGTTAATGTTCATGAGTCCACCATCAGGAGAACACTGAACTACACTGGTGTGCATGGCAGGGCTGCAAGGAAAAAGCAACTGCTCTTGAAAAATAACATTGCTATCATCTGTAGTTTGCTAAAGATCACATGGACAAGCCAGAAGACTACTGGAAAAATGTTTTGTGGATGGATGAGAAAGAAGCGTTATGTTTGGAGAAAGGAAAACACTGCATTCCAGCAAAAGAACCTTATTTTATCTGTGAAATGTGGTGTTGGTAGTATCATGGTTTGGGTCTGTTTTGCTGCATCTTGGACAGGACAACTTGCCATCATTGATAGAACAATGAATTCTGAATGACATCAGTGAATTGTAAAGGAAAATGTCAGGACATCTGTCCATGAACTGAATCTCAAGAGAAAATGGGTCATGCAGCAAGACAACGACCCTAAACACACAAGTTGTTCCATCAAAGAACGGGTATAGAAAAATAAAGTTAATGTTTATTACAAAATGGCCAAGTCAAAATCCTGACCTTAATCCAATAGAAATGTGGAAGAACCTGAATCAAGCAGTTCATGTGAGGAAACCCACCAACATCCCCGAATTTAAGTTGTTCTGTACTGAGGAATGTGCTAAAATTCCTCCAAGCCGATGTGCAGGACTGATCAACAGTTACTGGAAATGATTAGTTGCAGTTATTGCTGCACAAGGAGGTCATACCAGATACAGAATGCAAAGAATCACATACTTTTGTCACTCACAGATATGCAATATTGGATCATTTTCTCAATAAATTATAATATTTTCATCTCATTTGTTTAATTGGGTTCTCTTCATCTACTTTTAGGTCTTGGGTGAAGAGCTGATGTTGTTTTAGGTCATATTTATGCAGATATATAGAAAATTCTACACACTTTCAAGCACCACTGTAGATTCCAAACCGGGTACCTATTGTACAATGCCCATGTAGGCGTAAATGGTAAGAATTTCTTTACAGAGAAAAAGTGAGGATTACAGAGGAAGGATATCTGAACACCCTGAACACACCTTAGTATCAGTTTCAATATGAATGAAGTAAGTTACTTGTACAGGCAATCCACCCAAAATAAAAACTCAGTGGGTATAGAGTACATTAGTCTGTAAGATGTACTAAGTAGAGTTTAACATTTTAATGTATTAATTCCTCTCCAATAATCACCACTATAAACCACTATAGCACTTAATAGTAGTTTTGAAGCTTTACCTCGGTGCATTGGGCTGTATAAAATGCAGCATTTGGCTGACACCTAGTGACCAGATGTTGATGTAACATTTATTTAAATGAAAAATAAGCATGCATTATATGTATCTCATTATATTACATTGTCTGATTATAGTTCTGCAAATGTGCAATGTCATGAAACAGATTTCAACCAACAACAACAAAAAAGCTTTTAATCATCACGATTTCTTTCATCAAAACATTCTGACATGGGCTATTTTTTATTTCATGAGAAACATCTTCCTCTTCAGCAGCACAACAATGTTCTGGTGGTTTAAGGTGTCCTCTGCCTCTGCTACCTGAAGGGGTGTTTTCATCACATTGTTAGTAGCCTTGAGGTTTACCTTCTCTCCAAGAGTCCAGTTAACCAGTTTTTGCACTGTACCCAGATGCCCTGTTCGACAGGCCCAGTGTAACGGCGTGTCTTTATTATTGTCAGTGGCATTGATCTTGGCTTGTCTTTCCAGCAGCAGACCGACCACAAGCTCCTTGCCATGTTCTGCAGCCAAATGTAGAGGTGTCCTCCTCCAAACGTTCCTCTCATTCACATTTTTATTCCTACCAGATGTGAGAAGAGCAGCAGCCACATGTACGTGCCCATTCCTGGCGGCATAATGCAGAGCCGTACAGCCATCCATGTCTTTGGCTGCAACATTTGCCTTTGCAGAAAGCAGGGTTGAAACAGCCTGAGCATGTCCAGCCATTGCTGCCAGGTGTAATGGAGTCTTTTTGTCTTTCTCAACAGTGTTGGTGTTGGATCCAGCAAGAAGAAGCAGTTTTATGATGCCTGCGTCACCTTGAGCAGCTGCCCAGTGTAGCGCTGTCCTAGCCTGTCTGTCCTGTGCATGGACATCTGCCTTTCTTTCCAACAGCTGGGCCACAGCCTCCTTGTGTCCACTCTGACTAGCAAGATGGAGGGCAGTGAATCCATCCTGAGTTACTGCATTGATCTGAGCCCCATTGTGGAGCAACAGGGCCATCAGTGCAGGTTGGTTGTGTATGGCACAAAGATGAAGAGGCATCTGCTCTTTGGGGCCAATTATGTTGGGCTTCATGCCCATATCTAGTAATATCTAGAAGAAATTTTTAGAAGTTATTTAAAGAAATAGTGGTGATACTTGATTAAATGTCTTATTTTAAGTTCTCAGAAGTTATTTGCTTTTATATTAATGTGAATAAACATGCAAAGATTTTTGTCCGTCCATTTTTTCAATTGATTTACCAAGATCAGTGTCTCTGTACAGCATAAATATGCTTTAATATGGATTTGATACCAAATTTATTAATAAACATACCTCTGTTATTGGCATACTGCCACTTTGGATGGCCAGGTGAAGAGCAGACATCTGATTAGGTAGTCTCTTATCCAGCTGAGCTTTGTTTGAGACTAGCACTTTAAAGACCTCCAAATTTCTCAGCTCTATGGCTAGGAGCAGTGGTGTGTAACCCAGGTCATTACACACATTAACATCAACTCCACTGTCAATAAGAGCAGTCACAATCATGTCGAAGTTCCTCTGTACTGCTTTGAACACAATAGATTTTACTTCATTTTCAGACATTGCTGTCTTAATGTTCATCAGAAGCAGTGACAGCATAGGCTTCCTGTTTAGCTCGAATGCAGCCTCAATAATTTTAGAATCTACCTGAGCTCCAGCTTGAAGAAGCACTGCAGCTGTCTTCTCATTTCCTCGGCTAATGGCATGGAACAGTGCTGTCTTCCTTTGGCCATCTCCGGTGTCTACCGAGGCACCATTACTCAGTAAAATTTCTGCCAGCACAGAGTCATCATCTACTGCAGCCATGTGCAGGAATGTAGTCTGGTTCTTCAAGCTTCTTCTTTCCTCCACCACCAGCGTTCTGACTGTGTTTTCATGCCCATTTTGTGCTGCTAAATGTTGGGGGGTTTTTGCGGCTTGGTCTTTGGCATAGATGTCAGCTCCAGCCCTTACAAGAGCCACTACAGCCGCTGTGTGCCCCATCTCTGATGCCTTGTGGAGGGCAGTGCGACCTAAATGATCCCTTGAATCGAGTTTCACTCCTTGACAAAGCAAAAAGTTTATAACTGACACTTGACCGTGTTCTGCAGCAAGGTGTAGGATGGTACCAGATGATGCAGTTCTGTCATTGATATTTATGCCTCTTATCAGTTCCTGTAATAGGGGAACATCACCTGTACACACAGCTTTGAAAATTGCAGTTGATGAGTCTTCGGGTTTTGCAGAGCTCTTCTTTAATTCGTTCAAGGAAGAAGCCAGCTTTGTCTTTTTTGATTTATGCAATGGTTCTTCATTCAAAGGGTTCTTAGGGGTGTCCTGAATTTTTTTAATTGGCCATTGCCTATCTTTTTCTAGCAGATATCCAATCAGCTGCCTTCGTGTATCATTAATGTTTTCACTTAGCTGGCCCACATAGGTTTTCATGATCTGGTAGAGGTCAGGTTGAGCACATTTCAGGCATGGGTAGAAGAAGATGCGACATGACCGTTCCCCTCGTGACAGCAGGATGTTGAGCATTCTGGAGTTCTTTTCCTCTTGTGCTGCAATGCTGGATACAAGAACTCTGTTCTCAGGTAGAAGGACTCCATTAGAGACAAGAAGGTCCAGTAAGTCTTCTGTGTTGGAGATGCCAGCAACTAGCTCTTTCCTTCTACTCCGGATTACTTCAATAGCATATGGATTTGTAAACTTGGTTGAACCCATGGCACTTACTCTAAACCATCAGTCAATGGTTAGAGCTCCAGAAAGGTCTCCTATACCAAAAGTCCTTTGAGAGGTCTGGACACACTGTAGACGTGCTTACAATGGCTTGAGTTATCACCAAGCATTCAAATATCTCTTAGCAACCACATATCAGGAAAATGCAGGTGAATGTCCACTTCAGGAATCCATGTCTTAATAGTAGTTCTTGTTGTAGTTATTTAAATACTTGTTTTATTTGTGCATACTACATATTTATAAAAAATAATAATGAATACTTTTGATGTGTTTAATTCCTTAGCATGTTTAAAGTGTACACTCCTATGAAATCTGACACATGACTACTGTAACCATAACAATTAATTGCTGTCGTGTTTGTGTTCATGTATTATCGAGACAAATACATGAACACATAAATGAATATGCCTTATACACACTTTAATATGTGCAATCTTCTCAGATAAGTGTAGCTAGACTGTATTGTAGAAGGAATGTCACACTACTTGTTAATATTACTTATGATTTTCTTTTTTTTTAATTCTCAGGTTAGAACCTTTTGAAATTAATCTGGAGTCTTTTTATTTATTTATTAATAATGATATGGTCACAGGATCAAAGTCTGTGAACAACAGTGTTTTATATAGTCGTTAAATTATTTGAAACCACCATCCTTACATGACATACACTAAGTGTTTATCTAGGTAAACAGTATGTATTCTTGCGAAGTTGATATGAGAAATTTTTCGACATGTTGAAAAACATTTCCACAGTCTTTTAAGCTATATAACTACAATTCCTGGGAAAGAAAGAAAGTTCAATTCTTTAGCTAGTTATATATTTATTATGACAAAAGCCAAGCGTGACCAAGGACTGGAGCACGGAGCTCAGGCTGCATGAGGAGTTCCACTTTTTGGAAGACACGCCTACTGGCTGCTTATATGACGTTGGACTTCCGACCTTTATCTCGCCTTATATAGTCATGTGGGCAACGGCTTTCCGGTATGATGTCACCCTTTTAACAAGCGTGAAACCCTGAAAAGAGAGCATTCATATTGCATGGAGTTGTTATAAATATTGCATACAGTATGACATCTGTTGAAATGAATTTGAAATGAGGAAGACCACACTTCTTCTGTCAGCTTGTAATACTACACAGAAAGGATCCAATGTGATTTTACAGGCAGTTTTATTGTCTTTTTAACCAACGAATAATACACATATTAAATGATAGTTCTGGACTGCACTTGTTGTTTTAGCCTTTATCAGAATCACAACCGTGCTTTACAGCAGAGTAAACAAGGAATTTGACTCATTGTGATTATAGATGTAAAGTAACACACACACACACACACACACACACACACACACACACACACACACACTACCCACTCCTGTGTGATTTTTTTAATAGACTGTTGCCCACATAACACTAACACATTATTCTGTACTATAATAATAAAATTGTTGTTTAACTTAATTTACCAGAGCACATTCCTGTAGACCATTTCGATGCATATAAATGTATTTGAATTGCCCATTTTAGTTTTTTTTCCTGCTCTAAAACACCTGATCAGCTGATCCTCAGGCCCCTACATGGTCAATGTGGTTGTTCTAGTATAGCGAAAACACTGTTTATGGCAGATGTAGGGTACATGTGGGATGGACAAGTCTTCCCTGAATTCGACCTGCGCTGATTTAACACGGAGTGATGGCGCCATCTAGCGGTCCAAAGCCGTCATTGATTAGAAACCACCTGGTGCGAAATCAAAATTATTGACCTGTGTCCAAGTTTTATAATCGACCTTATAAAGCTGGCTCAATACCTGTTCTGCGGTTACTAACGAATTAAACGAATCAATGATGAATTTAGAATATAAACTTAATCTGGATGTTAAATGAAGTTATAAAGTTGATTGTTTTTACAGTGATATTCACTGAATGCATGTTTATTGTGTACAACCCATGACATCCTAGCACTCTTAATGCCTAAGTGTAAACGTGGACACGTCTAAAATATTAATGCAGTGGCAGTGAAAGTACTTAATTTTAATATGCTAATAGCTTAGTGCATTGTTTTGCAAATAAAATAACTCCGTGATGGATGTAAGCTTGTCCGTAGTGTATGAATGTGAGTGTGTATGTGATTGTGCCCTGCGATGGACTGGCACTCTGTCCAGGGTGTACCCCGCCTTGTGCCCGATGCCTCCTGGGATAGGCTCCAGGTTCCCCGTGGCCCTGAAAAGGAGTAAGCGGTTGAAGATGGATGGATGGATGGATGTAAGCGTTCTAAAATGGCACAAATATTAAGTGGTACACATTTACAGTCCAGCAGTTTGCTGATTTCTCTGCTCACAGACAATTACCAGTTTTATTATGTATTAAAGTAGAGAAATCACTAACATATGGACTCCAGCCCTCCATGACTGTAGGCAGGCTTTCCTGCATTATCACTATATTGTGAAACTGTAACTACATGTGAATAAAATAAAAATGCTACAGGTGAGACTAACAAGTAGTGCTGAAGGCTTTATTCACACCACATTAGTTTAAGGAATTGTGTAGATTTACTATACTTAAATCAATGAACAAAACTGACTGTTGATGTGTTGTGAGAGGAGAGATACATGGTTTCAGGCTGTGTATAGAATGTTTCTGCACTAGCTGCTCTGAAATCATGGGTAAACATGTTTGTGTTGGCCCTGGCACGCATATTTCCACAGAGACAAGAAACATTGTATTCGTTTCGACATACTTTTATTACAGTTCATAAATATTGATTAGTTTCTGTTGAGGCCAGAAAACAAACATAAAAAAAAAATTATGTAGTACTTTTATTACAAATGGTAAACTTAAGTACTCATCTTTGTCTTTATTTACACATAATGAGTGAAACCTCATTAAAAAAAACTTTAGAAAAAGAAACTGCTGAAGCTCGATTAACTCAACATCAATTTGATTCAGTTTAAGAGCAGTAAAAAGTACATTGCAACTCAGAAGTCAGGCAGCTTGTCAAAATAATAATAATAATAATAATAAAAAAAACAATTTTTTTTTTTTTTTTCCCAGACGTAAGTGGACGCGACTTCCTGCTTTTGGCTCGCCAGTACAAGCGACAATGTTTCCGATCACAGTTCTCTTTTTCTCTTCTAATACTGAGTGCTCATGTAAAGCCTAGGTCCATGCGCAACTTGGTCAAAAGTGAACAAGGTTGAGTCTCTTTTTGTCAATAGGAAAAAAAGAAGAAACAACATGTAACAGTGCGAGGCTCTCATGCTGTCCGGTGCTGTCCCGGTGTGTCACCAGCGCACGCAGTCCAATCCGGACATCCATTTACGCAACGCGTAAAGGCGCGCGGTCACAGTTCCCGGTCCTGGTGGGCTATTGCCAGTAGAGATTACCGGCCTGCCACCTCCGGTTAGCGTGTCCTTTTCAGTCCGTTTCGCGACAACTCCATATGTCCGCTCTCGCCCTCTTCAGAATGTCTGCAGCTGCTGCGTCAACATGAGCTGACAGCCGCTGTTGACGTGGTTCATGACTTTCTGTTTGAGCTGGGCGACCTGTTCGCGCAGCATATTGGCGGTGGATGCCAGCTCGGAGTTTTGCGACTTCAGAGTCTTGACCTTGTCCTCGAGGCGGGAGATTCTCTCCAGCTTCCTCTTGCGGCACTTGGAAGCGGCGATGCGGTTGCGCATGCGCTTGCGCTCGGCCTTGATGCGCTCCTGGCTCTCCATGTCGATGGGCGAGAGCGGCGGCGTTTCCCCAGGCATCTCGGGCACCGTTTGCGGCTCCTCTTTGAGCGCCTGCAGGCGCGGGTGTTGCACGGCCATGGTGTGCTGCTGCTGTGGTGGTGGCATAGACGTGGTCGTGAAGCTGCTCATGGCCGGATTGGCGCTGGTGAAGCTCGGTGCCGTGGTGATAGGCGGGTTAAACGTGCTCAGGTCGGCGTATACCGGTGGTTCCGAGCGCACGGTCGAGCTGTACACGGCTCCGCCCGCAATCGACGACACGGGCGCCATGGAGTTGTTGATGGTAGTTTGAGGGGTCGTAGTGACGCTGCTGGGCGGCATGTGCTGGTGATGGAGCTCGGCCAGCGCGCGCACAAAGCCCTCGGCGAAACCCTCCTGCTCGTCCGTGACATTTTTAGGACACAGGAACTGGGTCGGCGTGGGAGTCGTGGTGATCAGACCGTTGCTGGACTGAATGATAAGGCGCTCGAGCTCCGGAGAGGCCAACTTGAGGAGGCCGACGTCCGGCGACGTGAGAATGTCATTGATTTTGGGGCGCAGGTGCGGCTTGAGCGTACTGCCCGGGTCCGACAGGTTCAGGGTCATGCTGTGCTTCAGCGTCTTGGCGTTGTATCCGAACGCGGCGCCGTCGTGCTGCGAGAACGCGCCGCTCAGAGAGTCGTCGTAGAAAGTAGTTTCCATCTTAGTAGACATAGAAAGACAAACCAAAAACTTTTGGCTCAAGCAGTTGTTTCACTCACACTCAGCCTTCTTTCAGCCTGTTTCTGAGCTTGATCAAACAACAACAACAACAACGTGTACACTAGTGTCAGGGAGCCGACCAACAGCAGGCGGCTTCAGACGTCAGTCCGGTGTGATTACACTCCGCGTCCCGTAACAAACTTCACCGCGGAATAAATCATCAAAAAACAAATCAAAGTTATCGGAACGAACTGAAGCACTCGAAGACGAGATCATAAACGAGTATATCTGACCCTGTTAGGAGCTTTCAAATGGTTCTAAACTTTTCTGTTCGACTGGAGCACCGCGCGTCTCTCGGTCGCTTCTCCGTGGTGAGGTCTGTATACTCTGAGCTCCTCCAGCGTGGAGGCCAACCTTATCTTCTGCCGCTGCCACACTAAAAATAGGCCTCCCAATGATGTCATGCCTGAAGTCTCTTATTGGCTGGAGGCGATTCGTGGGGCGTTCCACGGTTTTCAGATAAGGCGCGTTGCCTAGACTACCATACCACCAGAAGATTCTTCTCCGCGCAAAGCCTTATGGGATGAGGTAATGCTGCAAGTCGATGAACGGTGCATTATGGGATTACGTATTGTTTTTGAATATCTAGTTACGCGCTCTAGCTGTTTCAGACTGTAGTGGGATACAGAGTCTGTGAGATTGTTAGGGAGCGATGTTATTGTGTTGCAGTGTTTTTAGGCTACTGTTTCCGCGTACTGTTAGATATCATGTTTTAACAGTGCGTTGGAATTTTTATTACAAACACAAATACGTTGTGGGGGACAATGGGAGTATGATTTTTATTTTTTAAGGGAATATCCGACATTAGAAGTAGTTGTTCTTGGTGTAGGTTTATTTCAAATTAAAATCTGAAGAGAATAGACAAGACTCATTTAGTGTAATTCTGGCAGAAAACGAAACAAACACGTTCTATCAGAAGTCACAGTGAGACTACTCCGTGCCGAAGTGCAGTTACACGTTACCCTGTTCAGCCAATGGGAATAGGCGAGGAGGCGGGTCTTCGAGTGGACTGACAGCGTGTCACTGGACGCGTCGGCTTTAGGGAGCGTCTCAAAATTCCCTCTCTAGCCCTACAAGACAAACAACCCAAACGAAACATTTAATTGCGTAAACATAACAGGGAATACACGAAATTTCACATTAGTACGTGGATTTAGTCTCTGTCCGGTATCTTCATGGGTTCATGTATGGTTTTGTAAACATTCTTTTTGTTTATGTATGAACACTTTTGACATTCACCCTAAAGCCACTGAAAACCTGTGTGCGCTCTCTGGCACGTTTCGGTCTGTTGCGACAGTCAGTGAGTCCACTGGCAAAATACACACCAATGCAGCCATGACGTTGTAGCTTCGATTACACATGCTTATGAACTATGACCCTAAATCAAAGTTTAGCCTACATGTACATATATTACAAAGAAATCATATTCTAAACTACACATTAATGTCCAAACAATTAAGTTAGTGATAGTAGTTTTTGTTCATAAAAATTGACAACAATCACAACAACCCCCCCCCATTTTTATTTAACATATTCTTCATAACATTTATGTTTTTTTTTAAATTTCTGACCTCTCGTTTTAAAGAGTTCACAGTTTATAATGCTGTATTATAATATGATTAATCTCACATATAATCTGACAATAATAATAATAATAATAATAATCTTTATTTTATAAAGCGTCTTTAAAAGTAGCTTCTCAAAGCTCTCTACATGAATGAACAATACACAGAATACAATACAACAATAAAAGTGAAAAGAACTAAAACAACACAATTGATAGTGATAAAACAATAATAAAAAGACACTAGCAGTCAAATGCAAGTTTGAAAAAGTGTGTTTTAAGTAGAGTTTTAAAAGCGCCAAGAGTCTGGGCTTCCCTGAGTTCAGGAGGAAGAGAGTTCCAAAGTGAAGGAGCATAGACAGAGAAAGCCCGGTCACCCATAGAATTCAGGTGTGTTTGTGGAACAGTTAACAGATTACACTGTGAGGAGCGTAGTCTGCGATTTGGGGTGTAAGGGATTAATAAAATGGATAAATATTGTGGAGCCAAGCCATGTAAAACCTTGTATGCCAACAACATGATTTTGACAAGTATTCCTGAATTGCCGTTCCTAAATACCTAGTCTACAGCTAAGCATCTGTTAGCACCCATAATTCCTTGCAGACTGAGCATGTGCATATATCTCCTTTTAGTGGATTTTCTAAATAAGGTGTTTACATGCAACACTTTTCTAATAAAAACTGTCATATTCCAGGGGTAGGAATCAGAATATTGTTTTAATCTGAATCAGGCAATCGGACTGCAGAGTTTATGTGCCTCAATACCAATTAGAATATTGCCATATTCTTGATTTACTTCTAAACATATTCACTGTAGCCTTCCTGCTAGTCTGGCTATTCTCCTCTGTTCTCTCTCATCAACAAGGAGTTCGAAAATCCCAGGAGACAAGCGGTTTCTGCAATACTTCAGCAACCATGCTGCAGTCAGTCACTAAGATCCTTTTTACCCATATTTTTATGTTTGATGTGAGACGTTATAGACCTGTGTAACTGCACTGCTGCCAAATAATTGGCTGGTTGGATAATTGAATGAAAGTACAGGTGTTCCTAATAAAGTAGATGTGGAATGTATAATTAGAAACTAAAACAGAGACATTGCCATGCCACTCATGCCTAATCCTTCCCAGTGTGGCATCTGCAATGTAGGGGATGATAATATTTAAATCCAAATTGGATCTGGACGTCTGTCTCTATCATGGATAATCACTGCTGAATAAAACTTCTCGGACACCCACCAACTGGTGCAGAAACAAAAAGAGACAACAAGAAAGTAAAAATTTGTATTCCCATTAATAGTTGCAAAGATTGAGGATAAACAAAAAGAGGGAGAAGTGTGTAGCATCTATATGCTGGGGATGTTTACAGGTTTTCAGATATCAGTCAATGGTAACAGTCACTGAGCTTCACATTGCTCAGCTTCCTGCCCTCAGGATTGAGACATACAAGACTCATTCAATAGCACAGTATTTCCAAAACACATCTTGAGTGAATTCATTGATTATGAAGATTAGAACATTATGAAGTTATGTATGTGTACACATTTCTTGCCTTTGCTTAAGGATTCAGTCAAGTGAAAGCACAAAACAACAAACAATGCTATTTCTCTTTGTATATAATCGGTTTAGTAATATACCATATTTTTTTGCTCACATTCATTTATCGTTGTTTAGTTTCATTTATCTTTTCATTTATCTTTGTTTTTTTTAGATGTGCTTCCTTTGGAAACACAATGGTCTAAGCTCACACAATGGTTTATGTTCATGTATAATAATAATAATTTATATAGCGCTTTTTACAATGGTACATTGTCTCAAAGCAGCTTTACAGAAATATCATTTTTACATTTACAAGCGACTACATTCACACACCAACGGTAGCAGAGCTGCCATGCAAGGTGCTAGCTTGCCATTGGGGGCAACTTAGGGTTCAGTGTCTTGCCCAAGGACACTTTGGCATGGGATCACCCGGGCCGGGATTCATGTGATCATCTTTCTGTTAGTAGGTAAACGTACACAATACATGCCCATCCAACTTTGATGAAATGTCCTTAAAACTAGTCAAAATGAGGCTCAGTAGTGTGTGTGGCCTCCATGTGCCTGTATGACCTCCCTACAACGCCTGGGCATGCTCCTGATGTGGTGGTGGATGGTCTCCTGAGGGATATCCTCCCAGACCTAGACTAAAGCATCCGCCAACTCCTGGACAGTCTGTGGTGCAACGTGGCATTGGTGGATGGAGTGAGACATGATGTCCCAGATGTGCACAATTGGATTCAGGTCTGGGGAATGGGCGGGCCAGTCCATAGCATCAATGCCTTCCTCTTGCAGGAACCGCTGACACACTCCATCCACATGAGGTCTAGCATTGTCTCGCATTAGGAGGAACCCAGTGCCAACCGCACCAGCATATGGTCTCACAAGGGGTCTGAGGATTTAATCTCAGTACTTAATGGCAGTCAGGCTACCTCTGGCGACCACATGGAGGGCTGTGCGGCCTCCCAAAGAAATGCCACCCCACACCATTACTGACCCACCGCCAAACCGGTCATGCTGGAGGATGTTGCAGGCAGCAGAACGTTCTCCATGGCGTCTCCAGACTCTGTCACGTCTGACACGTCTGTCACTATTCACATGCTTTCATCTGTGAAGAGCACAGGGCGCCAGTGACGAATTTGCCAATCTTGGTGTTCTCTGGCAAATGCCAAACGTCCTGCACGGTGTTGGGCTGTAAGCACAACCCCCACCTGTGGACGTCGGGCCCTCATACCACCCTCATGGAGTCTGTTTCTGACTGTTTGAGCAGACACATGCACATTTGTGGCCTGCTGGATGTCATTTTGCAGAGCTCTGGCAGTACTCCTCCTGCTCCTCCTTGCAGAAAGGCGTAGGTAGCGGTCGTGCTGCTGGGTTGTTGCCCTCCTACGGCCTCCTCCTCGTCTCCTGATGTAGTGGCCTGTCTCCTGGGAGCGCCTCCATGCTCTGGACACTACGCTGACAGACACAGCAAACCTTCTTGCCACAGCTCGCATTGATGTGCCATCCTGGATGAGCTGCACTACCTGAGCCACTTGTGTGAGTTGTAGACTCCGTCTCATGTTACCACTCGAGTGAAAGCACCGCCAGCATTCAAAAATGACCAAAACATCAGCCAGGAAGCATAGGAACTGAGAAGTGGTCTGTGGTCACCTCCTGCAGAACCACTCCTTTATTGGGGGTGTCTTGCTAATTGCCTATAATTTCCACCTGCTGCCTATTCCATTTGCACAACTGCATGTTAAATTTATTGTCAATCAGTGTTGCTTCCTAAGCAGGAAGTGTTTCACAGGAGTGTGAGCACAGGAGTTACATTGTGTTGTTTAAGTGTTCCCTTTATTTTTTGACAGGCTGACAGGCTGACCCCCCCACCCTTTTCAACATCAGAAGCACACGATGTCAGCATGATGTGGTAGTTAGATGATAGGTGCTGTTGCAGACCCTTGCCTTGTCTTGCCTCTGTTCTGAGATGGTTATGGTCCATGGTTATGTTTTGAGCTGTGAGGAAGGCAAAAAACAACCCACTCTTTACAACTGTGGTGAGCAGAAAAGCATCAGAACACACACCACATTTAACCTTGGGGGGATGAGCTAGCACAAGACCACATAGGGTCCTGCTCCTTTCAGCCAAGAACAGGGATCTGTGGCTACTGTGGGCAGTTCATAGGTAGTTGGGTATATAATTAGTTTAATAATTAAATGATTGGCAAACAAACACAGACAAGTCCAAGAAGGTAAATCTCCATTATTAGTCTGGCAGGATAGAGTGTAACTGTGTTATATGTATTTACTGTCACAGGTTGTATGTCACACGCCTTTGCCCTCCACCGCCTTAACCACTTCTCAGAAACTGTCCTCATGTTCATGGGAAAAGTAATTATTTATACATTTGTGAATATAGTCTAAGCCAGGGGTGTCCAATCTAATCCACAAAGGGCAAGTGTGGGTGCAGGTTTTCATTCCAATCAAGCAAGAGCCACACCTGATTCCACCTGTTTAATCAGTTGATCTTGGCTTTCAATAGACTCGGGTGTGGCTTCTGTTTGGTTGGAATGAAAATCTACAATTATATGCCCTTTCCAGATATGATTGCACACCACTGGTCTAAGCTTTAATAGGAGTGAAGTGCTAATGTCGAGGATCATGCATTGTATTTGCTTTGACATGTGGCCTGACATTAGCTTAGAGGGCTTCATTTAACTCACGCAACTTGAAGGGATGTGTATAAAGCTAATTTAAGTGTTTTTTTGAACGGTAGGTCTGTCAGAAATATCTAAATTTTGGTAGACTGCAAAAATAAGCTATAAATGAAATCGTTTTGCCAAAAATATAAATACAAATAAATACAAATTCTGTGATAATGTTCATGTTTTATCATGTTCAGCCCCCTTTTTTACACTGTGGATGCATTGACCTTTATTATGTTCTCATAATAAGTCACATATTGTTACATACGTATAGTATGATATCTATTTTTGAAAAATAAAAAATCAGAAATAAAATCAAGATGTGAAAGGAAATATTGGGTGGCATGGTAGCACAGCAGGCAGCAGTGCCACCTTAGATCATGGGTTTAGTCCAGTTTCTGCCTGTGTGAAGTTTTGCATGTCCTCCCTCTCTCTCTCTGTGTGTATATGTGTATATGTGTATATGTGTGTATGTGTGTTTGTGTGTGCATGTATGCGCATGTGCCCACCTCGTGCCTGTGTTCCTAGGATAGTCTCCGAATCCACCATGACACTAATCATGATAAAGCATGTAATAAATATGAGTAAATGAATGAAAGAAAATATTTGATTTTGTCTTATCTCTAGCCTTTATTCTTCTAGAGCTGAACTGTACAGCAAAATTTCATTTCAGAGATATGCATCTAATACCATTATCATAAGACATATGCATTTAATACAATATAATATCACTTAAGATAGCTGCCACTTGTGTACAGCTCACCTATCATGTCTGTTTAAGTGTTTTAGCAGAACATTGGGAACAATAATATCTAGCCATCTCCGTTGTTGTCTCTATCCTTATGTCTGCCTTAAACCCTTATTAAAGCCTAATATAGTCCCAGCCATGTCTCAGTGTCTGTATCAATGGCATTGTAGTTCATTACCCTTTAGCTGTTATAAGAAATCACCTAGGTTCTAATGGAGGAGCGGTCAAAGATCACCAAGTAATCCTGTCAATGTATGTTCACTGCCTGGGTGTGGCGGCTATCTTAACGGCCATCTCCAGACTTACCTAGGAGTAAATCAGAACACTGGCGCTGTAGCTGGACAGGGAGACAGACAGAGAAGAGAAAGAGAGGCAGAGAGTGTGTGTGTGTGTGTGTGTGTGTGTGTGTGTATGTATATATATGTGTATATATATATATATAGTGCCTTGCGAAAGTATTCGGCCCCCTTGAACTGTTTGACCTTTTGCCACATTTCAGGCCTCAAACATAAAGATATAAAAC
>JAFFST010054178.1:138771-148771 GCA_022414735.1 Noturus placidus
ATATATATATATATATATATATATATAATTAGTGTATGTGTGCGTAAGAGAGAGGGATGGTAGGTCCAAATGGGTGGTGAAGTGGGGGATAGTTATGTTATATTATTTTTTCTTCTCAGCTATCTGCTTATAAAATCTTATAAAAATGATTAATGCAGCAAACACAGAATATGATCTACTGTAGCTGTTGTATTCATAAAATAAGTGCAAGATTAGCCACCTAATTCTGAAGACAGTGGCACTCATTAAAAACAGCTTGAGCACAACTAGCATTAGAAAAGGCAACAGATACTTTAGTAGCTCAGAAAACCAATGAATCCATCCAAGTTTGCAGTCCATCTCTGAATGCCTGAGGTCAGTGAGTGGTTTAGAGAGTCTGTTTAAAAAGTGTAATTTATAGCCCTGAGGTCAGACATATGGTGGCCAGAGGTTGGAAAGCCAGGGATGGATGTTGCAGGGAAGGTATTTGTTGTAGTTGTACTTTATCAGGGGCTGAGAAAATACAGACAGAATGAAAATACAGACAATATTGAACAGAGCTGCAGTCCGACGCTCCAAGTGCCTACCGCTAATCTGGCAGCCGCAGGAGTTAAAAGAGTTAGCTACGTTTTCTTATGTCAAGCTAAAATGGTAAAACACTTGTGCAGGAGAGACTGGCATTTCATTTATTGCATGTTGTTATTTTGTGGATTCGTGGCCAGTGAAGTGAAAAAAAGGTCTGATTTTATGGAGCTGTGTCTCTCATTATTATCCAGATTTCAGCACTGTCATTTACTTTTAATGCCTTGACTGAGAGACTAATGAATATTTACATAATGGGAAATGTGTTCATGCAGTTGAGGTATGTGGTTTTATATGAACAGTCATGTCAGCTGAAGTGGTTAAGTCTCAGAGTATTTGTGTTAACTTAATTTCTTTTTTTCCCCTTCTTCTCCTGATTTTTTCCTTCATTTTCCACCAGTCCCTCAGCACTTCAGCAAAGCCAACATAAACGGGGGTGTGACCCATGCCATTGTGTTAGTACTGCACATGGTCTCTTAAACTAAAGACCGAGATCACACACACACACACACCCACACACACACACACATAGTCTCTGTACGTCTGTCCTTACTACAAGTACAGGCAGGAAATCCGTTGCCTTGAAAACAAGTTTTTAGTGGGGCTCCATTGTGTTGTGTTCTTTCCAGAAGAGCTGAGTGCACACGTGAGAGGGGTCAACTTCCTTAGCTCTCTCACTGTTGACACACATACAGTAATGAAACCACTCTCTGTTTACCCAACACAGACATTCACACCCTCACATACATACATACATACATACAGGCATATACACACCCAATGCATTCTGTTCATGACTAAAATTCCTCTTAAGTAGTGAAAACATTGAAAACAATCATACTGTACATGCCCATGTCTTCATATCTTTTGTAGTTTTTAAAACATCTTACTTTGAATTCAGACCATTACATGGCATTACAGGCAGATTACATTGTTGCTGCTCTAGTAGTGTGTGAGAGCGATAGCAGTGTGTGTATGCTGGGAGAGATTGGGACTTTCTGTAGTTCTGCCTAGTGTCCTTTTCCTTGGCTTGGTATCAACGAGATCACTAATTCCACAGAGGTTTTCCCCTCCAAGAACTGCTGTTGTTTCAGCTGTTGAGGAAGAAGATGAAGACAAAAAGTCCTGTCCCTCAATGAGCTGTTTGCTCAGACAGCTGTGTCCTTGGGGACAATATATATATTTTTTCCTTTATAGCCGGTATCACTACCTCATGCATAATACCAGGAAGATCGTAATGAAATTGTTGGATATTTGGGGGTGTTTTGAGCAAACTGATGCCACTTGTTTCAAGCAAACTCATTCATCGCATTTGTTCATTTTAATATCAAAATAAACCAATAATACTCCTGCAATGAGAGGAAATCGAACCTGTTGTGCTTTAGCATGTCCATTTTCTCTGCAGGTCTGTAGGTCTGCTCTCCATATGTAGTGTAGAGCTTTACTGGGCAGGACTGTGACTATTAAATCCATCAAATCTCTATCAAGAGAATAGAAATGGAAACCATGTGTGAGAGTAACATCTTTACATCTAATATCTACCATGCAAGCAGAATTACTGATTATTCAGAATTTTGTTTTAGATTTCTCAGAATTGAAATGTTCAATAAATGAATAAAGCATGAAACAAGCAGAAAAGGGGACAAGGACTATCATAAAGGCCAACAAATATTTTCGCGTAAAATGTACCCTAATAGAATATTCTTCACATACACAGTACCTTTTTTTCACCTTCTTTCCCCCAAGTCTTGCTTTTGTATTTTTTTCTCTCTTACAGCAATTCCTTTTTGTTTCAAACCATTGCTTTTCTCTCTGTCTCTGCTGAAGGTTGTGGAAGGCAAGAACATTCAGTAAAAGACGGCCAAAATATTTCAGATTTATGTTTGGTGTGGGAGGGGTTTTGGCAGATCAAGCAACTAAAGAAACTATGAAAAGCAACTAAAGAATAGTATGTGGATTTTTTGCAAACCATTCTTTCTTAATGAGTGAACGCATGAGTGAAATTAGTGGGGGAAAGAGTGAATGAGCATGTGGGTGAAAGAGTGAGTGAGCATGTGGGTGAGTGAGTGAGTGAACATGTTGGTGAAAGAGTGAGTGAGTGAGCATGTGGGTGAAAGAGTGAGTGAACATGTGGGTGAAAGAGTGAGTGAGTGAGTGAGTGAATGAGCATGTGGGTGAAAGTGTGAGTGAGTGAGTGAGTGAGTGAGCATGTGGGTGAAAGAGTGAGTGAGCATGTGGGTGAAAGTGTGAGTGAGTGAGCATGTGGGTGAAAGAGTGTGTGAGTGAGCATGTGGGTGAAAGAGTGAGTGAGTGGGCATGTGGGTGAAAGAGTGAGCATTTGGATGAGTGAGTTAGTGAGTGAGCATGTGGATGAAAGAGTGAGTGAGTGAGCATGTGGGTGAAAGAGTGAGTGAGTGAGAGAGCATGTGGGTGAAAGAGTGAGTGAGGGAGCATGTGGGTGAAAGAGTGAGTGAGTGAGCATGTGGGTGAAAGAGTGAGTGAGTGAGCATGTGGGTGAAAGAGTGAGCATTTGGGTGAATGAGCATTTGGGTGAAAGAGTGAGTGAGCATGTGGGTGAAAGAGTGAGTGAGTGAGCATATGGGTGAAAGAGTGAATCAGTGAGCATGAGGGTGAAAGAGTGAGTGAGTGAGCATGTGGGTGAAAGAGTGAGCATGTGGGTGAGTGAGTGAGTGAGCATGTGGGTGAGTGAGTGATTGAGTGAGCATGTGGATGAAAGAGTGAGTGAGTGAGCATGTGGGTGAGTGAGTGATTGAGTGAGCATGTGGGTGAAAGAGTGAGTGAGTGAGCATGTGGATGAAAGAGTGAGTGAGTGAGTGAGCATGTGGGTGAAAGAGTGAGTGAGCGAGAATGTGGATGAAAGAGTGAGTGAGTGAGTGAGCGAGCATGTGGATGAAAGAGTGAGTGAGTGAGCATGTGGATGAAAGAGTGAGTGAGTGAGCATGTGGATGAAAGAGTGAGTGAGTGAGTGAGTGAGCATGTGAGTGAAAGAGTGAGTGAGCGAGCATGTGGATGAAAGAGTGAGTGAGTGAGTGAGCTAGCGAGCATGTGGGTGAAAGAGTGAGTGAGTGAGCGAGCTTGAGGGTGAAAGAGTGAGTGAGTGAGCGAGCATGAGGGTGAAAGAGTGAGTGAGTGAGCATGTGGGTGAAAGAGTGAGTGAGTGAGCATATGGGTGAAAGAGTGAATCAGTGAGCATGAGGGTGAAAGAGTGAGTGAGTGAGCATGTGGGTGAAAGAGTGAGCATGTGGGTGAGTGAGTGAGTGAGCATGTGGGTGAGTGAGTGATTGAGTGAGCATGTGGATGAAAGAGTGAGTGAGTGAGCATGTGGGTGAGTGAGTGATTGAGTGAGCATGTGGGTGAAAGAGTGAGTGAGTGAGCATGTGGATGAAAGTGTGAGTGAGTGAGCATGTGGGTGAAAGAGTGAGTGAGTGAGAATGTGGATGAAAGAGTGAGTGAGCGAGCATGTGGATGAAAGAGTGAGTGAGTGAGTGAGTGAGTTAGTGAGTGAGCATGTGGATGAAAGAGTGAGTGAGTGAGCATGTGGGTGAAAGAGTGAGTGAGTGAGAGAGCATGTGGGTGAAAGAGTGAGTGAGGGAGCATGTGGGTGAAAGAGTGAGTGAGTGAGCATGTGGGTGAAAGAGTGAGTGAGTGAGCATGTGGGTGAAAGAGTGAGCATTTGGGTGAGTGAGTTAGTGAATGAGCATTTGGGTGAAAGAGTGAGTGAGCATGTGGGTGAAAGAGTGAGTGAGTGAGTGAGTGAATGAGCATGAGGGTGAAAGAGTGAGTGAGTGAGCATGTGGGTGAAATAGTGAGCATGTGGGTGAAAGAGTGAGTGAGTGAGCATGTGGGTGAAAGAGTGAGTGAGTGAGCATGTGGGTGAGTGAGTGAGTGAGCATGTGGGTGAAAGAGTGAGTGAGTGAGCATGTGGGTGAGTGAGTGAGTGAGCATGTGGGTGAAAGCGTGAGCATGTGGGTAAAAGAGTGAGTGAGTGAGCATGTGTGTGAAAGAGTGAGTGAGCATGTGAGTGAAAGAGTGAGTGAAAGGGTGCTGAAATGAACAGTGGTGAAAATTTGACATTTTCCAGGTGAAATGAGCACTCCTGCGGGACCATCATAGTGCTCCCATTGTGCTCGCGTTACCCGCACCAAATGTTCGATGTCACCCACGGTGTCACCTGTCACCCTCAACTGTTTAAAACAAACCTCTTAGGTGTCAAAGGCATTCTCTGAAATGTTAGCTGTCTGCTAATATTACGGTTTAATTTAGCAAATGTTTAAGAAATGTCTCTCTGTGATAACAGACTTACAATTTGTAGTGGAATTCCAGGTTTTAGGATTGAGACAAAAGCAATTTTTCAGGTTTTAACCAAGGACAAGTCTTTATTTTCAGAATCCACTTGTTTAGTTAAACCACATCGAGCTTAACCTGAGCTGAATTCTAATGTTATCAAAAAGAATTTGATGAACCTAGTCGATGATGAGGACATTTCTTTCTTCACTTTATAGACCTTGCACTTGCACTACCTGAAATATGAGTTGGCTTATTAATACGGCTCTAACTCTAGACATATGGTGCGTATGCTATCGTAATTTCCATCCTGATTAAAGCGAGATTATTAAGAACCCTCACTCAGTACTTTATGCTCTTTTAATTTTCAGTGTCTCTGCAAAATATGAAAGGCTAGAACTAAATGTCAGAGCAGCCTTTTACCTCCTGATTGATAGCATGGCAGTAAAGGGTTGAAATATCACGTCAAATCATTCAGCCATCGGTGTGCATGCATTTTTACAGCCTTTGCAGACGCAGGCCTGTCAGTTTTATGTCTTTTTATGGCTGCAGACAGTGAGATTACATTATCAATATTGTCTCCCTCTGTTTCAGCTGTTCATCCATCACCATAGTGCCCTTCACCTTAGCAGAGAGGAATGCCTCTCCATGTTTGATGACACTTTAAGAGTTATCTCCTAGAGCTTCTTTAATTAATGTAGATGTAAAGAAGAAGAAGAAAAAAAAGAAAGCCCAGACAGTGATTCTCAAAAAGTCTCCCAAGGGGATGGAGGCAGGGCACATTTCTGAGTTTATTAGCTCTGTTAATTAATCGCCATTGAAGCATGTTGATAAATTGCTGTTACATTGTAGCCTATGAAATTCAGGGACTCATTGATTGTGCTTATTGCTTGTATACTATAACTCAGATTGAGAAGTGTTATGACATCACTTTGGAAACTGCAGGATAGGATAGTGTGTTGCAGTTGACTGGTATTTAAATCTATAGTTAAAGACAGTTAAAGCCATGCACGTCAAACGTTTCACATTGAATACATTGAATATGTTGTGTATTGTAGTACACATTGCCACATAGCTGCACACATCTACAGTATGAAATAACACCAGTGGTAGAGCACTGCACTATATTACTTAAGGTGTAATATTTGGATTTGTTCTCCATGGTTTTAGAGGATAAGCAATCCGTTCGCAGTAGGGAATGGATAATTTATGTCCTGGAGTGTGCATATGTATGTGTTCATATGACTGTTCTCTTTCCAGCTCATTTACCTTATGAAATCAAATGTGTCCGTTAACATTTAAGTGAAATTACCCACGCCCTAATGTTGGCAGGATGTTAAGGTTATGCAGGTCTATTTAGAGGATTGTGTATACACACACACACACACACTCTCTCTCACTCATAGAAACAGGTACTTCTGGCCACACTGTGGTTGCTTTGTGAAGCTGCCAAGGTCTTTAATTGACCACCACTCCAACCTGTCTGCGCACAGGTGAACTAACTTTTCTTACTCTCTGGGTCGCAAATGTCCAGCCGTGAACCAGACGCATATTTGGGCCTAAATCTGACATGTGACAGACAGGGTAGCCCTTTCCTAACGGGATATAATTCAAGGGGCCTGTTTGATTTCATTTAGCTGGCAGGCTGTGTCAAACAGATTCAACAAAAACGCATGTGTGTGTGTGTGTGTGTGCCTTGTGCAAGGGAATGATCAATAGTTATTACACAGCACCGTGCTGCTGAGCTCAGATGGACTGTGCTGTTTGCACAGGTGCCCAACAATGTGGTGCTCAGCGCTGAAGCTTTTCCAGTCCATAAACACCCAATCCAAACCCCCGCCCCGAATGGTGTATGGCGGCAGTCATCTTCTGTAGCCCCTTGCTCAATTCAACACACACACACACACACACACATAAACAAAGCTCTGAAACAAAGCTTTTTTGGTCTTTAGCCACAGATAGCTGATAACATGAGCTGTTTCCTATAACACCATTACAAACTGCAAACAAAAAGCAAAAGTCTGTTTATTTTAAACATTTAAGCATATGCTTGAGATTATGCTTTTATATGCTAACTTTATATGTGATAAGTAGCTTGATACTTACCCTGCCACTAAGTATTTAATGATTTCAGCAACGCATCGCCTCTGTAATGTACACAACCGTGTGTTGAGTTCGATCTGCTCAATTATTAATGAATTATTAATGCTGTAATTGGGCCAGATGGCATTATGTGCAAGGTTTGCACAAACATTGGCTATCAGTGATGGGTAAATTGATTAAGCACCTCTTCATACAAGTTATATTGACCAGAGATTGAAAACGCATGGATCAACGCTCTTGTCTTATGATTATTGCTGAGTAAAGCATGGAATTGGAGTTTTTTTTCTCTTTTTTTCCATTAATCCTTTCTTTCTTTTTTGTATATTAATAGAAACAGTACTTTTTTTTGTACACTAAGTGCTAAATATTCAACGTTGTACAGTAGATCAGGAACCCATTGCTCATTCTCTGTCACACACTTGTGACTTTTGCAATGTAAGGAACTTGCACCATTGGGGAATGACATTCTAATTTAATTTTAAATGCCATTTTCTTTTTTTCTGTTCACAAGACATGAGGCTGTTCTAGACACCATTGCTGAAAATATTATGAAGTAGTCTCTGGTTCAGCGAGCAATTTCCCCTTAGTTAACCATGCTTTCTCTCATGATACCAATACTGCTGATACTTTCTCTTTTGGTGTTGTGCTCTTTTCATTGAGATTCCCGAGGAAACCTCATAGGCCGCTGACCTCAGACTGATGTGGACTCTTCCTTTTTCTAAAACGCTGCTCAACTGCTGCTCAAATTCACTGTGGGCTTTAGAAATGTCAAGTTGTTATTAGAGGGCTGCAAGTTCCTGCCTGCTCTCTTCCACACTGGCTGTGGTTTTATACGTTCGTTTAGCCAGAAATCTCACGATTTCTAATCCAACTTGTATTAAAAGTTAGGATAAGTTGGTGCTAGTGGGTTAGCGATGGAGAACAAAATCATTTCACTTATTGAAATCTCTATAGAGTTATTTTAAATGTAGAGAATTAGTGCTTATGGGTGTGATGACCGTCATATAGAGAAGATGAATGGGTGTTAATTTGTTCACTTTGTGAGTTTGATTGAAACAGTGTTGAGGTGTATATGAACATCTATACAGTACACCTGTGAAATTTCCATTTTTTTTTGTGTGTGTGTGTGTATTGTAAAAAGTGATGGTTGTCTGAGAACAGTAAAAAAAAGTGACATTTGTACACTTCTCTCAATAAGAGCCCGAGTAACATGGCCTACTCCCACTGCATCAGAGCTTTTGCTCTTCTCTTGTCCTCCCTCGTGAGCGGCGTATAATATTGATCTGTGATCACATTTCATAGCTGTTAGGTTCAATCTGATACACAATGGCTAGGAGCAGCCCTCATACCTACTCTCACACTCTCAAATTCTCGCACTGTCTCTGGGGACCTGTGCTATCACAAGACCAGAAACCTCTTAAACACACATTCACACACACACACACACACACACACACTGCCTGCCTGTTACGCTAGCCTAAAGAAGTGCACATTTCATGGATCGAATGTCTTGGGTAATGTAGTTTGTATTTAATATTGATCCTCTCAGATTTTAGATAGATAGGTTTAACTTTAATGTGATAACATTTTTAAATATTGCAACTTGATGTGATCAGAAAGTTTATGTTCACGCTTACTCAGAAAGGGCACGTTTATGATTTTGTTCTGTTCCAGGTAGAGAGAGAGAGGGGGAGAGGGAGAGTTGTCAACCTGCATTGGCTCAGCATTGGTTGCCATGCCAACTGAAAAAACAAATATTAGAGCAATGTAACACTTTCTATTGAAATTCCAGTTCCAGGTTCCAATCATCTGGAAAGTTCTCTTGTTGTCAAACCCCCCTCCTATTTTTTTTTTTCTTCTTGTCACTAGAATGGTGTCTTTGTCCAGTGGAAGTGAACTTGAAAACATTGCCGAGGTGTGCAGTGTTTTCACTCAACACACACTCACATTCAAGTGGTTTCTCTCTCTCTCTCTCTCTCTCTCTCTCTCTCTCTCTCTCTCTCTACACAGTCTCTCTTTTATTGTTTCAACCAGGGCTCTGTGTGTGTGTGTGTGTGTGTGTGTGTGTAGTTTGGATGGGCAGTTTGATTAGAAAGGGCAGTTTGACTTGATTATAAAGTGCAGCTCTGTCTCAACACCATTGCCGTTGCAGTGCTGACACACTCTCCTCACGTACGAGCAATGATTTCTTATAGCTGCTCCATGGCAGTCTGTTCACAGACTGTCAGCGTGGTTCTGTGTTGTTGGTCAGTCTGTGTTCAGGTAAACTGCCATGGTGTAATGTTGATTTAGGGCCACTGCGCCACTGCATGAAGTGATGAGTTAGAGTGTAATAGTGAACTGAGGTTCAGGACCAGCTGGGTGAAGGTTTAAACATTCACTGATGCTCAAGAAGGCAACACTCTACTTTAAGAGCCAGGGGGGTGTAAACTTTGGAGCAGGATGATTGGTGTAAATTGTTATTATTTTGTTTTCTGGGAAACATGTAACTATCTTATGTAACTTCTAAAGGGCAGTACTAATGAAAATAAAGATCTTTTAAACAAAATAATTAACACCGATCATTCTGTTAAAAAGTTTACACGCCCTGGCTCTTAATTTATCGAGTTGCCTTCTTGAGTATCAGTGAATGTTTGCACCTTTTGTAATGGTCGTGTACGAGTCTATCAGTCGTCCTCAGTGTGAAAAGATGGATCTCAGCATCATATAGTCGCTGTTGGAAAGGATGTCAAATATGCAGAAGATGCTGGAAAAGCAGAGAATGTGTAGGACCTGGAGGATTTTTCTGAAGAACAGTGGGCAGTTTAACTGCTCAGGACAAGGGACTCATGAAGAACTATCACAAAACATCAACATCATGTCACTGATCATCCAGGTAACGACACACAGTATTAAGAATCGAGCGTGTGTAAAGTTTTGAACTGGTTCATTTGTGTAAATTCAGTTATTATTGTGTCTTGTAGACTATATGTAAACATCTGTTATGTGAAATAGATTATTCAGGGCAGCACTAAATAAAACACTAAACGCA
>JAFFST010054178.1:178902-194443 GCA_022414735.1 Noturus placidus
GGGGGGGGGGGGGGGGGGGGGGTCTGAGAGTAAGAAAAAAGTGGGATTAAAGATGTATGTGCCTATGTTTGAGAGAGTTTTAGAAAGAACATGCCTGTAAATGCTGAGTTCACCTTTACTTTTTAGTATTGTGTGTGTGTGCGTGTGTGTGTGTGTGTGTGTGTGTGTATGTGTGTGATAGATAGAAAGAGAGAGAGAGAGAGAGATACAGTGGGGGAAAAAAGTATTTGATCCCCTGCTCATTTTGTACGTTTGCTCACTGACAAAGAAATAATCTAAGAATCAAATAAATAATAGTCTATAATTTTAATGGTAGGTTTATTAGAACAGTGAGAGACTGAATAAGAACAAAAAAAATCCAGAAAAACACATGTTAAAAATTTTTATAAATTAATTTGCATGGGGAAATAAGTATTTGACCCCCCTCTCAATCAGAAAGATTTCTGGCTCCCAGGTGTCTTTTATACAGGTAACGAGCTGAGATTAGGAGCACACTCTTAAAGGGAGTGCTCCTAATCTTAGCTTGTTACCTGTATAAAAGATACCTGTCCACAGAAGCAATCAATCAATCAATCAGATTCCAAACTCTCCACCGTGGCCAAGACCAAAGAGCTCTCCAAGGATGTCAGGGACAAGATTGTAGACCTACACAAGTCTGGAATGGGCTACAAGACCATTGCCAAGCATCTTGGTGAGAAGGTGACGATTATTCGCAAATGGAAGGACCACAAAAGAACTGTCAATCTCCCTCGGCCTGGGGCTCCATGCAAGATCTCACCTCGTGGAGTTGCAATGATCATGAGAACAGTGAGGAATCAGCCCAGAACTACACGGGAGGATCTTGTCAATGATCTCAAGGCAGCTGGGACCATAGTCACCAAGAAAACAATTGGTAACACACTACGCCATGAATGACTGAAATCCTGCAGCGCCCCTGCTCAAGATAGCACATATACATGCCCATCTGAAGTTTGATAATGAACATCTGAATGATTCAGAGGACAACTGGGTGAAAGTGTTGTGGTCAGATGAGACCAAAATGGAGCTCTTTGGCATCAACTCAACTCGCTGTGTTTGGAGGAGGAGGAATTCTGCCTATGACCCCAAGAACACCATCCCCACCATCAAACATGGACGTGGAAACATTATATTGGGGGTGTTTTTCTGCTAAGGGGACAGGACAACTTCACCGCATCAAAGGGACGATGGACGGGGCCATGTACCGTCAAATCTTGGGTGAGAACCTTCTTCCCTCAGCCAGGGCATTGAAAATCAAAACTAATTACCAAGTCATTACCAAGTACTAAGTCATGTTTTGCAGAGGGGGCAAATACTTATTTCCCTCATTAAAATGCAAATCAATTTATAACATTATTGACATTCGTTTTTCTGGATTTTTTTTGTTGTTATTCTGTCTCTCACTGTTCCAATAAACCTACCATTAAAATTATAGACTGATCATTTCTTTGTTAGTGGGCAAACGTACAAAATCAGCAGGGGAACAAATACTTTTTCCCCCCACTGTATGCCATACTAGGAGTGTGAAAGGGATCTCTGCTTACCATGAACTTGTCACTCTATTGTGGCATGTAACATGCCCCCCTTTTAAAAAAAAAACATCTGAAACTCTTTCTGATGGCTCACAACTCTGTCTGCCTGTTCATCCCTCAGTCTCTTCTTTTCATGAAACATATCAAATTAATTGCAGCATTTACTGCTACGGGCTTTTGGCTAGGTCTGCCATGATAATAACTTATCGATACTGATCTATAACTTATAGATAGATAAGACCATTAAGAAACTGAGGTTTTAGGAGAGGTCAGAAGGTTCTGCAAATGTACATGGCGGAGAAGAGGTGTGGCTATGCATATTTGTGTGTCAGTGCTAATCTTCATATAAAAGTGAACTTATCTTGTTTGACAACGCACACATGTTGAGCAAAACTCTGTGTGAGTCGTGAGGGTGTGGAGTAAAATTAGTTATTGGCATATAAAGATAAGATAAATAAGTAGGTGTGTGTGTGTGTGTGTGTGTCCATGTGCATGCGTAGGAGTTCAGTTTTGACTTTTGTACATACTGAGATTCAATAATGTTTCACATAATTTCACCCTGGCTTAGTGGTTAGCACGTTCGCTTCCTCCAGGGTCGGGGGTTCGATTCTCACTGTGGCTCTCTGTGTGTGGAGTTTGCATGTTCTCCCCGTGCTGTGGGGGTTTCCTCCGGGTACTCCGGTTTCTTCCCCCAGTCCAAAGACATGCATGGTAGGCTGATTGGCATGTCCAAAATGTCCGTAGTGTATGAATGGGTGTGTGAGTGTGTATGTGATTGTGCCCTGCGATGGATTGGCACCCTGTCCTTGTCCAGGGTATACAATTTTGTCGTTGTCGTGTACCCAAGGCGCGCACCGAATGCGTGTACCCCACCTTGTGCCCCATGCTCCCTGGGATAGGCTCCAGGTTATGCAGGTATAGAAGATGGATGGATGGATGGATGGATAATTTCACCCTATCAGTGACAAAGGGAAAGTCTGGATGGCGTAAGAATTAAAATACTTAAATCTTTCGATTTTTTAAATCATTTGTTCTTTTGTAGAAACACCATTGTTGTTTTATTTAATGAAAGTATTATAGTATTGTAGGAATATTTTTTATTCCACTGTTAATTTTTGTCTGGAAATAATATGCTTAACATCTTGAAAGAGCAAAAGGAAAATCATCCAGTTATTTTTACATGGAGTCTGGATGAATACAGGCAAGCTAGCTTACTCATTGGTTAGGACTTCAGGAGTTGGAAAGAAGGCTGTCCAAGTAAGCACTGTCTTTGTGAGTAAGTGAACCTTAAGTGAGTTTGTGAGTTTTTTGCATGGATGGAAATTGCACTCAAGGCCTTCTCATGTTACTAGACTAATCAGTCTAATCATCAGCTGGCCCTGATTTACACAATTTTCTTACATTTACACATTTTACGTAAGGCTGAGTGTTTGCCTTGAGAATATGAGATATGAGATTCAAAGAAAACTGCAGCTCAAGTATCTTAGCCAACATGTGTCATTAAAACAAATATCAAATCCGTCAAGGCAGAAAGACTCCTGCAAGATTTCCTCTTTATTTAGAAAAATTGTGATAATTACTGTAGGAAGAGACAATCAGCACTACTGTTAGCACAGATACATCTGTGAGTTTTACTGTTTTACATCTCCTCTATAGCACTGATTCTCGAACTGGGGTCTGGGGGGCCCCCACAGGTCTGTGAAGTATTGCTATGGAGTCTGTGGGGTTTTTTTTTTCTTTCTTTCTTTCTTTTTTTTTTTTTGTGGTGGAAATCACAACAGACCCTTATCAACACTATTATATTTATTAATTTAGTTTTTATTTAAAGATTAGTCTGTTTTTCTGGTCAGTTAAATTTAATGAGTTTAATCCATATCTCAATAACTTGAAAACAGTTATTGGAAATAAATATTTGTTTTTGAAGTTGAAAAAAAAAATGTCAACTTGAAGATAATGGCAGCTTTATTAAAAATGTGCTGTCAGTGGAAAGTTCAGGAATAAACATCTTCTTGACTCCATCAAATGCAACATGATTTATTGTACACATCTACATATTAGGACTAATATTAGAATAGTTGAATTCCATTTGTAATCTAAATCTGTACTGAAGGGGTCAGTGGAAATCATTTTACAGTTAAAGAGGTCCCTGGCTGCAAACATTTTCAACCCTTGCTCTGTAGTGTTTGTTTATTTGTTTGTTTGTTTTTCACTATACTGTAGTAGTGGTTTTAACTAGTTTAATTTGTTAGTGGCTGTTCATGCACAGTTGCTACAAGCCAGTATTTCTTCTCATTATAAGTCAATTGTGTGATATAAAATTCTCTGTAATATAGGAAAGGTGAGAGATTGCAGTTTCATTCCTCAATCTTGCCAGATGGGTGATTGCAGCCCCTTGATGACTCATTGCAGGTTCATCGCATCACGAACTTCCGGGATCTCCAGTTCTCAAGTCTATAATTCCCATCTCTGGCAGGTTGATGACATCAGCACAGGTCTGAGATCAGCTAAAGCAATGCAACTCTGAGTCACAGCATGATTATTTCAGCAGATCGCAACATCAGGAGTGCTTAATCCAGCATACACACTGATTCTCCTCATCCTTTCACTTGACTGTTTAAATTTGTTTATTCCAGGGGTGTGAAATCTTATCTGGAAAGGACCGGTGTGGGTGCAGGTTTTCATTTCTATCAAGCAGGAGCTACACCTGATTCTACATGTTTAGACTCAGGTGTGACACCCCTGGGTTTTTCCTTAAAAGTCAAACTTTTTTCCAAAATGCCAAATGAAAAATATTTCCACTAATTGTCCATTGTTCAAGGTAATTGGAGAAAGATCCATGTGGGCTACTCAGAAGTTATAATCAGTCAGTTAAGCTTACTATTCACCAGATTACCAGTGGCCTTCACCTATTAACACTCACTAGTCCAACTGACTTAAACACTAACTAACTTTTATTACATCCATTACATGTTACAGAATCTCATGCACATCTAATATGACCTGAAGCCTAAGGACAAACTCACAGCAATACACCAGTTGAATATTCACTTATTTATTCTAAAGTAGGCTAGATCATGACTACATGCCTCCTGTAGTGAGCATACTAATGTTAGTTTCTTGCCATAGTGACTTTGCTTTGTGGTTAGTATTGGAAAGTACGTTCAGTTATTTGACTTCAGAACACAACGTTAAATGTCATCAGTTGAACAAATGCAGTGTTTAGTTCCAGGCAAAAGCCCACACTGTAGTGCAGGGAAATATACTATAAACACTAATGCAGTATATGGGCAAGACACACCCACTGTGTGTGCTTCCTGACCAAATACGTTTTGTGGGTTATACACAAGAAAAAAAAAATATTTTATTCAGCTGAAGATAAGATAAGATTTTTCTCACCAACAGGCGAGGACAAATAATAAGTTTATTAGTTAGTCCACTGTGCAAATAAAAGCTCCAGTGTGCTGCCAAGTCCTATGTTTTGGTTTCCCTGAACCCAAAATATAATAATTTATGGTGAGTTGGTTAGCTAGTTGCATTAATACAGGCTAAGGGAAACAAATGTATTTATGACTATTTGGCAAGGGGCGATTTGTTGGCCATAGTTCTTATCCTCTGCTGATATTTGATGAAGTTTTTGATGTAGCACGTGACAATTGCAGCTATGTGTTCTCTCTTTGCAAGTCTTTATCTTCCCTTGATATGTTCAACCATGAGGTGACTGTTACTTACAGTAAAGCAGTAGAGTAATACAACAGCTTTGCACCAAATCTTTATTTTGCTCAGATTTGTCATTTCCACATAACTAGATATTCCTAATTCCTGATTGTTATCCATGCAAGCTAAGTAATCCGACTAATAAAACAGGCTGACAGCCAGATCATGCCTTGGCTCAGGCGTGTAGTTTAGCAGACAGATAAAGTATATTATGTTTAAACATAACTGCATACCAAATGGAAAACTCATATCCTGCATACACTGAATGTGTGCATCTCTAAACTTGTACACAACACACACACACATATGCAACATCATAATGAGAGAATGATATAAACAGAAAGTAAGATAGAAAGGAAGAGAGAAAGTGAAAGGTTAGCGATAAAAGAACACTAGAAAACTAGATAACTGTATCATAATGTTCAATGTTCATTAAGCTTCACAGGTTCCAGGAAAGTTACACTTTATTGTTACAAAAATAACATTACTGAAATGTTCTGAAATCATTCAAACTTGGTCATAGTAGGTTGCTCACACAACATTCCCAGCTGGTTACAAAAAAAAAATTGTGAAGAAATTGTGTTAACAATTTTTAAAAAATGTAGAAAGGTTTATAAACATCACTTAAGCATTTACATTCTAGGAAGTAAATATTTGTATAACAAAGGTATGTCATTATGGTCTCAATTGTAATGTTACATTCACATCAAGATCAGCATGGCGGAGCCATACTGTTCAGAATTTCCTCTTAAGAAAAGCTTCCACTATTGTGTTCATCAGGTTGTGGAGAAAATTTAGACCACTCTGTAGTTGTAATGTTATAAAGTACAGCAGAAAGCCCCTGATCACAGCTCACATATTACACCCACACAACCTAGCCAAGGCACTTCTTTTTTGGTCACTCACAGTCTCACACCTCAAACGCCCAGCTGCACACACACACACACACACACACACACACACACACACACACTCTCTCTCTCTCTCTCTCTCTCTCGCTCTCTCTCTCTGACTGTTTGAATTATTTATCAGATGGGCCATCTAAGGCACATTTCATGAAATGCAGGACAAAGAGAAAAAGAAAGTGAAAGAGTGAAATGCCAGCAAGTCAGGTGGTTTCCCTTATATTAGTGCTGGACAGATGCCCCCCAGCCGACTTTTTTCTTGTCCCACTCCTTTCCTCTGATTCTCGGTCAACACTGGAACAATGGTCCCATGATTCAGCAAAACAAATGTATCATGTGACCATCGGGAGATCCCGCCACAGCATGGTCACATGCCTGCTTGGAAGCATCCTCTTCTTCTAAAGCTGGCTTCCCAGTAACCCAAGCCAAGGGGGAGGGGGCATAGCAACTGTCACTATATGTGATTGCCATCACTAATAACATGTGGCAGGTGCATGTGTTCCAGACAGTCTGTTATTAACTTTTGGATTTCTGTACATTAGGGAAAAGCAGATTATTTGTAGAGTGAGTCTGATTGCTATTACATTAATTTATATAGAATAAAAGCTCTATTTTTATACTCTATTTTTTAATCCATATTATCAGTATATCATTACAAAAATATAACTCTTTAATAGAGCTAACCACACCCTCAACCTAATAATATATATACATTTTACTCCAAACAGAATACCTATGTACTTTTCAAATGCAAGATTAATAATACCAACATGTATAGTGAATATGACTGTGTCTAGTATGTTAAGAATGTATATGCTGCAGCAGAATGTTACACTTTCAGTCACAGGACATTGTTGAAGGTGTTTCACTTTGTTGAGCTGCAGTATAATGATCTTATAAATGATCTTATAAATATAATACAATACTGTAGCAATACTATCAGTGAATGTGACGAAGGCACCACAAGTGAGACCAGAAGTCCCTATACCTAGTAGAGACCAGAAGTCCCTATACCTGGTTATAATTATCTAATGAAAGTGAAGAGAGAATTGAATAAACATTATGGGTTTTTATCAGGCATGATGCAGGACAGAATAAATAGGACATAAATCACAACTACAAACAGATATTTTATAAAATGAAACTTGAGACACTAAAACAAAACTCTAATAACCTGTTAAACTAATAGTCGGTTTAATATAACCCCCATAAAGACAGGTTGATTTCTGCTTTTTAACAGCTTTTGAAATACACATATATTATCCAGAATAAAATAGCAACTCTCAAGAGCTCATTTGTGTATAAATGCTCTTGCAGGAACTGTAAATACAGTTTGGAGAAGTCTGATGTACATGCTCTCTGGTCCTTTCCTGATCTCTCTCAAAATCACTGGGTAGATCAACATTGGGTAAATCCTTTCAATAGACCCATCCCACTTGTGGTAAGTGTTCATGCTTGATTGGTCCACACCAAGTGGTATGCAGATCTTGTAGGAGGCTGGGGTTTCTGGGGTTTCTCTGGTTTTTTTTTTTGTTTGTTTGTTTGTTTTGTTTTTGTTTTTGCACTTACAGTAAATTGATATAAGGTTTTTTTTTTTTTTTTTTTTTTTTTTTTTTTTAAATCTGTATTGTTTTGCTATTACATTTAACATCTTGCAATTCCTTGAATAAAAACTGTGAAACTGAGACTTTAGTCTCTAATGAGTTTTAGACATTTTTTGGTTATGTTTAATGTTTTTTTATTTTCACTGGGATCTATGGGTTAAATGTGTTTCACAATATCACCATGTCATACTGCAGACCCTATTTTTAGAAATACGTTGATGTGGGGAAACAGTATGGTAATGGAGACTGTAGTAATTACCCTCACTGCTGATTGACTTAATGGCCCTTTCTGAATTACAGTACTCTCTTACCCTTAGAGACACAAAATATACACAGAGAGTGAGAACACTTTGCATAGGACCAAATGAGCTGTTTTTCCAGTCGGACCCCTTGGGTTTCTGGGTTTGTGTTTTAAAGCGCCATAACTAAAAAGAAAGAAAAAAGGCACATTCAGGTGCATAGTTTCAAACTGACTGCTCAACACTGTGACTATTCATCACTGCAGCTACAGAAATACATCACTTAATACACCAAACATATGATTAATGGATATATGAATTTCTATTATCCATAATTATTTTGTAGTTTTTCTCATTGTTGATTAAAGACTGTGGTGCTCATCTACTTTGGTCAAAAAAAAGGAAGTGTTAAGTATTAAAAAATAAGTATTAGAGTCAAATGGAAACAAATGCAATTTTTGGGGAGACATATGATCATATCCAGTGTGGCAATATCCATCCATCCATCTATTCTCTACCGCTTACTCCTTTATCAGGGTCACGGGGAACCTGGAGCCTATCCCAGGAGGCATCGGGCACAAGGCGGGGTACACCCTGGAGTGCCAGTCCATCACAGGGCACAATCACATAGACATTCACACACACACCCATTCATACACTACGGACACTTTAGACACACCAATCAGCCTACCATGCATGTCTTTGGACTGGGAGGGGGGAAACAGAGTACCGGGAGGAAACCCCCGACGCACGGGGAGAACATGCAAACTCGGCACACACATGGCCCCAGCGGGACTCGGCGGACCCTGGAGGTGTGAGGCGGATGTGCTAACCACTACTACACCATGCGCCCCTTGTGGCAATATCATTAACTAAAACAAATCTCACAGAATATAAAATAGAGTTTATATATCACATGAATGTGATCATAGAAACATACCTGCTTATTTATCATTTTGCACCATAATTCTAGTTATATATTTACTTATTAGTATGAGATTCCTCTTCTTTAAGTGTGCACCATGCAGCATGGCTGGTCCTGGTGCCTGGCTTAGCGATTGGGTGTGTAAACCACACCACCCAAGTAAAGCAGACACAAAGCCAGTAGAAGCAGGCCAGCAGGTTTCTACTAATTACCAAAGCTCAGAGAGTGTAGCGTTCCCAAAGCAGTCTCACATCACCACTCATCAATAATGTAGAGTGGCGTTATTCAAAGCCTGGCCCAGTCAGCCAGACAGAATCAGACTATTCACCATGGACCAAACCTAAAACTCTCTCTCGCTCTCTCTCTCTCTCTCTCTCTCTCTCTCTCTCTCTCTCTCTCTCTCAGCTTTAAATTAGCTATCACTCAGCCATTCGTTCTATCAAGTGAAAATGACAAATTACTCTTTTATCTGCCGACATTTATAGATGATTTTCTTCACTTAAGAGAACACAGTTCAATTCTAGAAACACCAAAGTGATCTTTAGGCAAAAGCTCAACCATTCCAAGGGCAGTAAAACAGTAGGCTGCTTGTTTTCAGTATTGGATTATTTATTAATGATTCTTGAAAATGCATTTCTAAAGAGATTTATGGTTAAATTGTATGATAAATAATTTAAACAAGTCTTTATTGGTATATTTAAATGAGTATATTTGCTCAGTCATGAATAAAATACTAGCATGTTTTGTTTCAAACTGTTTTACTGTCAATTATATGTTAATACTATTGTGTTTTATTGTATGAAATGTGATACTGATGCATGGACTATACTGTGTTTCAACTAAAAGTCACTTTGAATCAGAGAACCAACATTTACAAATGAATCTGTGAGTGAAAAGGGATATTATTGCTGTGATATGCATATGCCAGGAAATAAGAGTGGCAGAAAGGGACTAAACAGAAATAGGGATGCTATTCATTTTTTGCATGTGAGAAAGAAAGGCTTAGTGTTAAAGTCATTTTGTCTTAAGTGACTCCCTCATTATTCTCTAGAGTGTCCAAGGCCACCACAAGGGCACAGAGGAAATATGGATGAACAGAGGATGAAATGCAGCGGCACAAAGAATTCATCCATCATCAAATTCATTAGTCTTCGTGCAGTATCCAGCTGAATGGAACTCGGGTACTCTGGAAATGAACTGGATTGTGTTTTAAGATCTGTCATGCCATGACAACAAAGTACAGTAGTACTTAAAATAAGTACCCAAATCGCCATCACTTCAGTTCCTTGAACCTATTGTTCAAGTGCCTATTGGGTCAGCACTGGTTCCAAATGACAGGGAACCCTGGTGTTTTTCCAAGGTTTACAGAACCACAGTTAGAGTGTTGTGAAAAAGTATTTTCCCCCATCCTGATTTCTTCTGTTTTGGTCTATATCTCATTCTAAATTGTTTCAGAAATTAAAGCAAATTATAAGAAAAAAGAAAGGCAACCTGAGTAAACATAAAATGCAGTTTTAAAATGATAAGGTTATTTACTGAAGAAAAACAGATAAATAAAAAATCCAATACCAACTGGACCTATGTGAAAATGTATTTGCCCCCATAGTTACTTATTTCCAAAATTTATAAAACTGCATTCATAATGGAGTTCAGCTGGACTAGACTTAACCAGGCCTGATTAGTATAAACCCTTTTCAATCAAATCAGTGCTTAAATAGAACTTTTTCAACTGCATGAAGTTGGTTAAAAGGTCTAACCAAGTAACACACTATGCCAAAATTGAAAGAAATTCCAGAAATTATGAAGAATGAAATGCATAAATCTGGGAAGGGTTACAAAGCTATTTCAAAGGCTCTGAAACACCACAGTGAGAGCCATTATCTCCAAATGGAAAAACTCAGTAGTACTTGCAGTAGTGAACCTTTCCAGATGTGACCGCCCTTCCAAAATTCCTCAAAAACCACAACAACTACTCATCCAGGAAGTCACAAAAGACCCAAGGACAGCATCAAAGGAACTACAGGCCTCTCTTGCATCAATAAAAGCCACTGTTCATGACTCCACTATCAGAAAGACACTGGGCAAAAATGGCATCCATGGAAGAGTGGTGAGGCGAAAACCACTGCTAACACAGAAGAATATTAAGGCTCATCAGAATTCTGCCAAAACACCTTAATGATCCTCAAACCTGTTCTGTGGACTGATGAGTCAAAAGTGGAACTGTTTGATAGACAGGGGTCCCTTTACATCTGGTGTAAACAAAAGAATTCCACAAAAAGAACATCATTCCTATGGTCAAGTGTGGTGGTGGAAATGTGATGGTGATGCATTGCTGCTTCAGGACCTGGGCAACTTGCAGTAATTGAGGGAAGCATGGATTCTGTTTTCTACCAGAAAATCCTAAAGGAGAATGTCCGGTCATCAGTCTGTAAGTTGAAACTCAAGCGTAACTGGATTATGCAGCAAGACAATGATCCAAAGCATTCCTAGTCCTATAAGTAAGTGAAAGACTGATCTCCAGTTATTGGAAGCGTTTGGTTGCAGTTATTGCTGCTAAAAGTTGCACAACCAGATTTTTAGTTTAAGGGGGCAATTAGTTTTTTAACGTGGTGATAGGTGGTGATGTTGAACTTTATTTTAAAAGTTCACCATGTCTGTTACTCAGGTTGCCTTCGTGTTATGTTGTATTTTGTTTGAAGATCTAAAACTATTTATTATGAGATATTCAAACTGTACTGTACTTACATAACTCTAATTCTGTTTCATCTCTCATAACTGTCAGGGGTGTTGTGTAAACACCTGGATTGTAAGATGAGATAAGAGGCAGGACACATGTGCATGAACTCAGCATGTTTATTACGGGTAAACATAGTATTCGTCCAACCACAAGGAGACATTGTTAAAGAGGGATGATCTGTAATACCAAAATAAAAACAGAAATAAGATCAAAACCAAGAGAGAAACATGGAGAAACAAGCTTAGAAACATACATTAAGTGAAGATTTCACAAACTTGCACACTGAGCTGAGAAATGTGCTGTATGCTGAGGGGATTTGTGACTGAGTCCCCCTTTAAAGTGTGGCTCTTGAAGCACCACAAAGTCATGAGAAGAGTTCCTGGCCCCAGTTATACCCATATATCCCAATTGATGGGATTGGCCTTGAAAGCTGGGTTGATGATAGAATTGAAATGTATACCAATACAGCTTTGTCATTGTCATAATCCACTGGTCTGGTGCAGTCACTCCCTGATAAGGAATTTTAATTGGACATGATCTGTAGGGACTCTGTAGTAATTGATTAATGGGGTAAATTGTGGGCACTCAGACAAATTTCTGAAGGCTGAAAGCAAGACACTCTCAGCTTCGGGCTTGTAAGAGGCAAAAGGAATGTAAGATGTAGAAGTCTAGCTGACAAGCCAGGTTGTGGTAATTAGAGGGTGCCAGCTGGCCAATCATTTCAGCTGTTCTGGTTTCTGATTCCAAAACCCATGCCCTTCTCTCCAGGGCTTCTTTAGTGCAGACATAATGTGTGGCCCTGGTACATAAGGCAGATTTTACAGGGTTGTTTGCATGTGTCTGGCAGTGAGGACTGTGGCAACCAGGCCTGACAACATCCATAATCCATCATGTTAGCTAACACATGCTCTGTATAGCTCTCCAGATAATCTTCACACTGTGGCACAGTCAAATTTCCCATGGCATCAATGCTATGAGCTGTTCATCAGCCTCTGGTGCAATTCAGGCCACCAACTTTTGGGGGTGGTAATCCCAGACCTTTTGGAACTTGCCAGTAGTTCATGCAAACTGGTAAGTACTAGAGATGAACTGAAACAAAATTTCTCAGCCGATACCGATAATGATTATTCTGAGTGATATCGGCCGATACCGATAACCGATAGTTCTGCCTTTTATACCTTCTTTTAAATGAACAATGATTAATTCCACAATTCTGAAATAAATCAACAAGTTGTTTCACAGTAAATGGAGTCATAAACAAAAATACACATTACTCTAATTAACATTAACACATAAACTAAATTCTGAAGATTAAAGCAAGATTTCTTAACTTATTGAATGTTATTAATTCATATTAACATTGACTGAATTCTAAAAAAAAAGCTCCTGACAGACTCAAATTCACTCACCACAAACAAAAGCATTTCTACTTCATCATTAACATCAACTGGTAACATATAGGCCTAATATAAACCTTTTTTGATGATATTAACTCATTAACATTAACTACATATGAAATATACTACTCTACAAATATTTTTCTGTGCAATATATAGCATTATGTACCTTTTTACAACTCATATTTATTTAAATCTTTCAACGGTGCACAGGCCCTTTAATTCAGAATGATCAGCGGTAGTAGCGGCAGGGGCATGGGGTTGGACTCGTTTCACTGCTGCTACGTCCAGTGTACATTTTAGGAGTGCAGAGCTTACAGAGATTACAAACTGCAGTTTTGTCATCATTCATCTTTTTACTGACAGTATATAACCGGCCCTGATCATCGGATGTTTTTAAACTATATAGCCCATAGCTGGAAAAATAGCCTTTCGGTGCATCTCTAGTAAATACTAAATGAAATTCACTTCTGGATGTTGCTGAAGCCAGAACTTAACAGTGCAGTTTAACTGTCAGTTCACTGTCAGCTGCTATTTGTCACAAAAAAAGAAGAAGCTTAGTCACAAACCTGCTCGTCAGGAGACTGAGCCAAAGACTTTGGGAGACCAGTTGTGGGGAGATACAGAGAAATGGACAGCCCGAATATTCATATTAATAAATTCCAGCTCAGTTCACTAAGCTTGAAGGTATAGAGCATGGATTAGTGAGGGAAATCCAGTTGACCATAATATGGGAAGTTATCCACAGGCCTAAATGCAAGTAATGTGGAAGTGATCTGAAGCACTTGGACAGGCCCAATTGGTGAAGAAATAGGGAAAGAGTGAGACACATGGCCCAATATATGTATTAGCAGAATCCAGCTAATTCACAAGCCGAAGTCCAAAGGGAAACCTGTTTGGTGCAGATACAGGGAGATGGAGTCAGATCCACCCAAGTACATATATGAATATTAGCAGAATCCAGCTAATTTCACAAGTTTAGTGGTGTAGAGTGCATTATGGTGAGAAAATCCACTCAGCTATGTTAATGGCTCATACTGTATACTGTATATAGGCCTGCAATTCATCATTTGGTGGCTGATTTTAGAGCACAGAGTTTGGTTAACTTATAGACAGTGATTGATGATGACCAAGCTAGCAAGCTAATGATGGAACTTAACATAACTAGTAGCCATTCAAAAAAAACAAGTCTGAGAATACACACCCAAGCACTGATCGGGGATTAAGAAATGATGGGAGTATATCTCCAGCTTTCAAGGACATGGTATAGGAAGCTCCAACATACACACACTGCAGGAAAAGGAACAAAATTGACAGAGTATTAGGTATTTATAATAAATACTACATCACTGTCATATCATGATGTTGTGGGAGGTTTGGCACACGCACCCGAAGATATTTGAGTTAAAACACCGCCCCTGGAATTAAGAGGGGTGATATAGGGTTACATGGAGCAACAGGATTTATTTTTTATCATTTGAATTCGACTGCTCCTGCAGTCTGCTGTGGTCTGATCTGCTGAGATCATCACACTGTGACTCATCAGAGCTACACTGCTTCAACTGATCTCAGATCTGTGCCGATGTCATCAAATTTACAGTAGATGTACAGATTGACAGACCTCAGGTTGATCCTGGACCTGCAGGCATTTAAGCAACCTGCAGTGTGTCATCAGTGGACTAGGGAGTTTATGATGTTAACACTATCATCATCCATCGTTTATGTAAGAAAACGTTGAGCCTAAGTGACAAAAAATAGGAGGGCAATTCTCTCTCTCTCTCTCTCTCTCTCTCTCTCTCTTTCTTTTCTAGACTGGTTAAAGAACACTAAATCACTGCATGGATCTTGTTTAAAATGTTCATCCCTAATCACAATTATATTAAATTCCCATGATTTAACCCAACAGCTTGTTTGCTAATCAGCTTGTCACTTATTTTCAGAATAAGAATATGATAGGACTGATTAATATCTTGAATCTGATGATTGAATCTATTGTAGGTGTATGGAATGTTTATAATGTTCTACCACAACTATAATGCTTTCCTTTGCTGCTGTTAACATACACTTGAATATTATATCTGGGAACTGAAGCCATGTACTGTACATCAAATTAAATTTCTGTCATTTACAGCATGTTTTATAGTGTAAAACCTTCATTGCTTGTTCTCTCTCTCTCTCTCTCTCTCTCTATATATATATATATATAACATATTACAATAATCATATATTACAATAATCATTTTATTGATTCTCAGAGTACAACAAGATATATCAATACAGAATCAACATTTTCATTTACAACTTTATTTGTAGAGGGATACACTGCTGTCTCCTTTGGGTTATGGAGATTTTGGGTGTTTTTATTGTTAAGGGTTTTTTGGGGGGAGGGGAAATCACTCCGGCTCTAATTGACTATTTATATCCCTATGGTTTACTTTATTAGATGGTTAGTAGTAATTTTGATCCCAGC
>JAFFST010054179.1:25318-39806 GCA_022414735.1 Noturus placidus
CTAATGCGCATGGTCTGAGCATTTCAGTTATCCATGACTGAAGTTATTGCTACAATATATTTGTATTCGGTGGGGGGGGGGGGGGGGGGGGCGGCGGGGGATGAGAAACATACCTTGAAGTTATCAATGTCACCAAAGTCTCCACATAGACCAAGGTTGTTTTTTAATTCAATGATCACTTCTGCATTTTCTTTTGCAGACTGAAGAGCTCTGTAACGTTTGATGTGTTCATCTGTGTTCTGAACCCATTCCTGTTTATCTTCACTGAACACATCTGCCATTATTTCCAGTTCTTTTAACATGCTCTTTAAAAATTTGCCCAGTTTGCTCTCCAAGTCCTGCAGACTCATCGAGAGATCCTTCAAGGCCTTGTACGAGTTTCTAAACTCTTCAAATGCTGGTATGTAAACTTTATCATAGACTTGATCCAGTGGAATTAACGTAATATCTTTATACTCGGCGTTCTTGACTTGTGTGGCTGTTTCTCGCCAGAGATCTTTGAAATAAGGGCTTTTAGACAGAAAATCAATCTTTTCAAATGCCTGAATATTGAGAAAATATGTGTCACTTCCAGGTTCTTCGCTGAGCACCATGTCCATGATCGTTTTCATTGAACGTTCCTCCTTGTCCAGCTCGATTGACAAAGTTGTCTCAAGCTGTGTTACATCAACTGAAAAAGAAAATGCAGTTATGGATAAAAAAAATCTTATCTGGAGGATTTGTTTTATGTTTCAAATACAAGCGATTGCTTTTCATTGTTAAAATTGTTTAATTTCTAGGATAATTTGGTTAAACTTATTATACAAACTAAAAACATTGTCTTGGCTGTACAAGATGCAAGTTTGTAGATTTATAATAAAAATAATTATAAAGTTTTTTAAAATAAAAAAGTATGTAGTTTTTAATAATAATAATAATAAAGATGGGGTAGAACTACGTCACTAAAATAGTGTATATCGTTAAAATGGTAAAGATTGTAGCTAGATGCATTTTTCCTCAGCTCAGACACAAAGAGACTTCTTTTGCATCACTTCAGTTTCTGTAGGCAGAGCGCTAATAATCATAACAGTGTTCCGTCTTGTGCAGTCAATGAGAATTTCACTACAGAACCGAGAGGTAACGAGTAAAGAGTTCATTATGAAAGAAAAGCTGACTGGGGATTTAAACATATATGAATATTTCACCATGTAACAACTGATGATACTGCATTTAAAATAAAACTGCTCAAAAAGAAACAAACGCTCCACTGTACCTGGCATGCCTTGGTTAAGGTCATTGAGTACCTTTACTTTTCTTCTCCGGCTTTCAAATTTTTTGAAATCCTCCTCTGCTTCCTGTATTGTCTTCCAAAATGTGCCCTCATTTTTTCCTATAAAGTAAAAATAGACTATGATCCATTTTTTTTTGTTTCATATGTTTTCTATAGTTCTACGTCACCTTGCAATGTTTTTTAAAAAGTAACGCCCTAAGTATAGTGTCACGGCTCCATGGACTCTGGACTCCAGTTCCCAGCAGCCAGTGCGAGTCACGTGTTTGTCTGCACCTGAATCACGTTTCGGTTAATTCAGCACTGGTGTACATATAGTGGGGTTTTGCACTTGGTGTTTGTCTTTCGTTCTGTAATGGCGGCTCAGGGATTGGATGCAAGTGCTGGATTTTTAGATATTTATTAATATAAACAGTTGAAACAACGACAAAACCACTAACCCACCTAAATCTAGACGCTTTAAACTAACACTATGACTGAACACTGACAACGAGACACAGAAACAGGAATCTAACATCGACAGGCTCTAAACACGGACACAGGGGTCTTAACAATACATTTTACGAAAGACAAACACCAAGTGCAAAACCCCACTATATATACACCAGTGCTGAATTATCCGAAACGTGATTCAGGTGCAGACAAACACGTGACTCGCACTGGCTGCTGGGAACTGGAGTCCAGAGTCCATGGAGCCGTGACATATAGGCACAGCTGAGATAAATACTCTGTGGGACTGTACCACATAAACCAAACAAAGAAAACATATTTAATGCATAAAATGTATACAATACAATACAATACAATGTTTTTAAAGCTGCAGAATAGAAGTTTGGTTAAAACTTAACAAAAAATTATTATTGAGCAAGTACATTAAAAAATCAGTGTTCAAATCTGTCTCCTTACCCGGATTCACAACGGTAAGCTTATAATAATGATTTATAATTCAAGCTTTGGTGGATTTCGCCAGAAATGTCAGTTGGTGTCGTTTGTGACGTCATTTGTTTTCTCATGGTTACGTCACGCCCGTAAACAGAAAGAAGAAGAAGAGCGGTGTTCCGTTGATTTGTCCTACCTTGTCAGCTTTTCCTACCATGGCGCCAAATTATAACGATATCTATTACTTTATCCTACCACATTAAAAAATCCTACAGCGGGTTTCTGCTTCGTGTCTGTGACTTCATAAAATAATAAATGTTACTTTGCATGAGTCTTATTCAGGTAAAGGTAGGAAGATTTGACAGTGCAAAGCTGGCGTCGTAAGAATGTGACCATAAATGTTCTCATTACTGCTAGCAGTCTTAGTATAATAACAATTATCATTAATACTCAAAAAATTGCCTTACAGGAAGAAATCCACGTGCAAGTATATATATATATATATATATGTGTATATATATATATATATATATATATATATATATGTTTATTTATTTACTTAATAACAATGTTATGTTAAGTTTATATTTGTAAAACTCAGTTTGTGGATTTTATTTAAAATAACTGAAAAAATAGTATTGTAAGTTTGGGTTTTTTTCTCCAGCCGATTAATGGATTAGGAAAATAATCATTAGTTGCAGTCCTAGTGATGATTGACAGCAGATCATGCAGCATTTGAGAGCAGACCTGAGAGGTTTGGGATGGGACGTCTGATGGCAAATCCAAAGCAATGAGTAACTGGACGGGTATTAAACGTTCCACTTTGGTCAAGGGTGCCGATTATGGATTGACCTGAAACTCCAGATCCTCATCCTTTGGGATGGGCCTTCAGCTTCTGCCCGTTCCAGGCAAAACAGGGGCGCACATTTATCTCAAACAACTCAAACCAGTTATAATAATCATCAATATAAAAACCAATAATCACAGGTGCATTTTCACAAGCAAATGTGCTCATTTGGAATTACCGTAATTAAACAACTTTGGTACACATCATTAAAAACGAGGCTCAGGTCTGCACACAGTTGCTGGAACACAATCTGCATATTTTGTACACATCAAAGGCATATTGACAAGTAGTTCTCATTTTTAAACTTAGAGCATATTTAACCATTTGGTGTTGAGGTGGGAACTTATCACATATATAGAAAAAATGCATAGGCAGAATTCAAGCACATCAAAACTTCTGAACTTACCTAGTAAGTAACTGTTGGCATGTCGTTTCCTGTGAATGATTCCTTTCATTAGTTTGCATGGTAATGACTTGTTCTTCATTTCCTCAATCAGTTGGTCCATTAGATCGTGAGCTCTTTGTATTAGCTGTTTTGTTGGGAGATGTGCCATGCAGATCTTTTCCATGTGATGTTGCTCTGCATGGAGATGTGGTAAGTCTTATTACTGACTATGTCTTCAATTAAATGAGATGAAGAGTAATTGTAGAATTTTAAAAGTGATAAGAATGTTGGCTGTAGTTAGTGGCTCTGGTTAGCTTCGGCTTTGTGCTAGCAAAGCTTGGGTGGGAGTTGTTGAATAGTAGGGAGAGAGTTGTTGAACAGTAAGACCGGTAAATAGAGAGAGAGAGATTTAATATGAATTTGTGGGAAGTTAAATGTGTACTATTCTAATTCTGTTTCACCATTTTAACCACCAGAAGTGATGTTTAAAACACTTGAACCCATACATTTTTCAAGTGATCAAAATCATTGGAACATGTGACTGACGTGTTTCTTGTTGCCCATGTGTGCCCTGTTAGATTGATTTTTTTTAAACAATTTATAGCTCTGAAAGTTTTCTGTTGGTTTGACCCCTGGATTTTGCCTGTGAAGACTGCATTTGTTGTTAAAAGGGATAAACAAATATTAAGATCTGATCTATCATCTTGTGGGGGACTTGAATGAGCATCAGCTGTGTATGCATGTAATGCATGATGATTCTCATCTGTGTCTTATTACCACCAATCTATGCTTTCAGTTTCCAGTAACTGGCGAGAGAGAGAGAGTGAGAGATGGATGGTGGAGCTTGCAAGACACACATGCACACACATGCCATGGAACGTGACCTTCAATTTTATCGAGCAAAAGCTTCGAGTCCAGGATTGACCCATATCTGTTGTAGTTTTGGTTATGTTTAGTTTTTGAAAGTGCTGAAAAGTGTCATCCAAGTTTTCCTCGACACCCTCACACACCAGGTTCTACAGTGGTACTGAAACCCAGGATCGGAGAAAACTCCCCCATGGAAGCCTCTCCACTTGGTGAGATCTTCAAAGCCCTGGCTTATTCTCCACCAAACAAAATGCTAAGCTCTTCTCAACCCTAAGCAGCAGATGCGCTTTGAAACCCTCATGCTGGAGCAGGCCAAGAGCCAGCGGGCACTCCATATTTCCAGCTGTGTCCCCTGCCACCATGCCACATGTGACGCTCACTACAACGCTTCCATGGCTGATCCAGAGACCTTATTCAAGCCTGCAGAACCTGGCCAGAGGAGGAATGGGCTATGCAACTCCTGCTCTTGCTATCGGGGGGAAGCCCAACTTGCTGCCCAGCAAGTGCTGCCATGGACACAGCTGGAGAATTACAGCATCAAGAGAGGAGTCCTGTAGCATATCAGCTGAACACCTGAAATGCACTGCTAATGCTTCCAGTCACCCCTTACACACTGTAGCTGAAAGACTCCCATCAACGGTGGTTGACGGCAGATGAGAGGGACGTGAAACAGAACATCAAGATGTTGGTACTGGAGCAATTTGTCGGTCAACTCCCGACAGAAACAGCAGACTGGGTCCAGTACCCTTGACAAAGCCGTCCAGCTGGTGAGGTCCCGGAATCTTCCTTTTCCATCACTCTTTCTCTCCTACTCATCCCCTGGTCCCAGCTTCCAGGGACCTAAAACTGGTCCCCCGAACCCGGTTTCCACCTTGAGGCATGCCTTCAGCTAGGTGAGAGCAATCAATGGTCAGCAAATCCAGCCTAATGTCGCACTATCCCATCCTGTATTTTTTATTATTATTAAGGATAGGTTATATCATTCACTCCCCAGCTTGTGTTGGGTGGTGGGGATACGTGACAGTGGGGGCACGGTCGAGCGTCAGCTGTGGACGGAGGAGAAGCAGATCAAAAGTAAAAAGTCTCTCAAGTCTTCCTCCACATCCTCACACACCAGACTTTACACGTCTCATTCATCTTTTGATCTCAAACCCACACTCTTGAGTGTAGCAAAAACAAAAGGATTGACCTTGCAGTTTCAGTACATTCAGAAGGGACTGTAGAGCTGGTCAATGCCGGCTAAAATTCTGCTTATCATCATTTAGTCACTTACAGGACGCCAAGCCATAAGGACCTCCAAGAGTTAGCCACTAACCCATAATAATCTATAACATTTTATCAATCAGATACCTAAAGAAAGATCAGGAAGAATATAAAATTCAAGGCCTTGAGGCTCAAGTACAAGAGCTTATCTGGAACAGCGCCCCCTACCTCAACAAGCTCCTTAATGCTTACGTTGCCTCATGCAATCTGCGATTGGTTAATGACTGACACTTAATAGTTCCTACTCAGCATGGCTCAAGGTCTCTTTCCAGAACTTTCACACTAACTGTCCCAACTAACTGTTCCAACCTCAATTGTGACCGCAGAATCTGTCACTATTTTCAAAAAACAGCTAAAGACCCACCTCTTCCGTGAACACCTAACTAACACCTAAAATGCCAACCCCACATTATGGGGTTTCCCTGTCTTTCGTTGTCTTAGACTTCTGTCTTTATGCCACGGTGTTTGATTCATGCCAGAGTATTTTGCCTAGTAGTCTTCGTGTCTTTGTTTTGTTGTTCGTTTATATAATAAATGTTTAAAATCTGCTCCTGCATCCGTTTCAACCTTCGACACTTGACAGAGCAAAAGACCGGGAAACAGTGCAGACTATATATACACCTGAGTGCTCATTAACCAAACGTGAATCAGGTGTAGGTGGTCATGTGACAGGTAGTGAAGTGCAGTGGCTGATGGGAAATGGAGTGCAGCGTTTCCTGATACATGACACTGATAAATTTTCAGTCAGACTATAACCAACCATCAGGTTGTTTCGCTACTCAGGGTTTTCTGTAACCAGGTTGAGCATGCATATGTAAATGATAAATGGCGCACTTATATAGCGCTTTTATCCAAAGCGCTTTACACTGTGTCTCATTCACCCATTCACACACACACTCACACACACACACCAATGGTAGCAGAGCTGCCATGCAAGGTGCTAGCTTACCATCGGGAGCAACGTGGGGTTCAGTGTCTTGCCCAAGGACACTTCGGTATGAGGAGCCATGTGGGCCGGGAATCAAACCGCCAACCCTACGATTAGTGGATTAGTGGGCAACCCGGTCTACTGACTAAGCCACATATGTTTTTTTTTTTACCCCCACAATCACCAAAAGGGTATTAATGGTTACTGTTAGATTATATTACTAAACTGTGGTGTTTACTGTTAGAGTTAAGTACTTTGTTAAAGGAGATACAGTATTATTGTTAAGTATTTTGTTAAGGTTACTGTTAGCATTAATACTTTTATCATTAAGGCTATATGGTGTTTATTAATTTTAGACTTCTTTTCACAAATATTTTAGTGAAGGAGTGTCTGCTGGATAAGATGTCTGTTTTTGTTATGGTATAAAAATATTTAAATTCAATCTGTACTGGCATTTACTATCAAAATGATGGTTTTATGTCATCACTAGTCTTAAATTAGCCTTAACTAGACATACAAAAATACAAATGACAAACACCTGAGTAAAAAGAAAAAGATAAAGTCTTACTCATTGTCCAAAAAACATCTCTCAGCTGTTCATCATATAGAAGGTAAAGAAAGTCCTTCTGGCTCCACTCCAGGTCGCGCAGTTTGCTTTCGATAATGAAGGACAGTGTTCTAGGTTTAGTAGACTTTACTATTATGTTTAGGAGCTCCCTCTATTTGACAAGAAAGAATTGTATTTGTTAAGAACATATCACCAGACAATCAATAATATAACAATTATAATTTGTTGTAGATTTGTATTACATTGTTTGACTACTGAAGTCTTACCCAAGTAGACTGGCCTCCTTTCTGATTGCTCTGAAACTTTTAAAGGGGAGGAAAAAAGCATGCATCAATGATAATTGCTGAAGGTGCAGGGCCAGTGATTTTTCTCATTATACTAACACAGGGCATTGTGAAGCCTGATATTTGTTGAAGTGGTTTGCTTCCATTGCTGATATTATTGGACTAATAGATAGAGGTGATTTAACCAAACTCATAACAGCACAAAGATCAGTTGCATGCCATGTGTAAGAGGCACTGATTCATACTACATATGGACATTCATCCATACAGGCAGTCTCGTCTATACTGTTAAATTCTATCTCATAAACCAGTATTTTCTTCTTTTGAATAGTGATGCCAACTGTAAGAGGATATTACACAATGTAGGAGCCAATGCATAGGGATCCTAAAGAACACTAGCACCTTCTTGTTTATTCCATTTAATGAACTAATCATTTGCATTGAAACGTTTATTTTGATCTGCATGGAACATTGAGAACAGTAAAGCAAACTGAATGCCAGCAGTTCTTTACCACAGTAGAACAACATATACCACAGGTTCAGTGGCATTTGACGTAACACAGGAATATATATATATATATATATATATATATATATATATATATATATATATATATATATATATATTCCATATATTCAAATATAGGCTAATTTAAAAATGTGTTGTATTTCATTAGAATTGATAAATTATGTATTCTTAGTTACTCCTTGCAATGTTGAATTATATGTAAATATTACCTCATTTACCTGTCTGTTAATTGCATCTTGGGTACAAGTTAACATGCAGGCCTCCATTGCTGGACAAACACCAGAATGATAGCAGTAGCATTTCACCATGTCAATGATCTTTTTCTGTTTAAAGAAATGAATAAATACACAAAAGTTCAAATATCTGCATATATATATATATATATATATATATATATATATATATATATATATACACACAGTTGAAATTATATAAATCATGACATGATAAAAGCAAAAAATTATTTGTAAATAAATAGTATAGAGTATTGAACTATATTATATAAACAATAATTAAAATTCAATAGTTTAAAAAAACAATTAACGTACTAAACTACAACAGATTTAGCCCAGTGTAATAACCACACCAACTTTCTTCTGTATAGTTTTTACAAACAAATCCTTACTGTGAATAAAATTTATGCCCAGTTCAGCCATTAATCTCTGAGCACTGATTGGCTCAGTGGATTTGATAAATGTGATGAATGCTGATACATGTGATAAATGTTGCTGAATGTTGTTAAATGTGATGAATGTGATCTATGCGATAAATGGGATGGATGTGCAATGTTGATAATGCTGATAAATGTGATCAATGTGATAAATGTGAAATGTTGATAACGCTATACATGTGATGAATGTGATACATGCGATAAATGGGATGGATGTGCAATGTTGATAATGTTGATAAATGTGATGAATGTGATCTATGTGATAAATGGGATGGATGTGCAAAGTTGATAGTGGTGTAAATGTGAGGGATGTGAGGGATGTGATAAATCTGATGGATGTGATGAATGTGATAAATGTGAAATGTTTATAACGCTACACATGTCGATACATGTGATGAATGTGATACATGCGATAAATGTTGATAAATGTTGCTAAATGTTGATAAATGTGAAGATGTTATAAATGCTGATAAATGTTATAAATGTTGATAAATGTGATAAATGTGAAATGTTGATAGTTATAAATGTGAAATGTCAATGTTGTAAATGTGATGAATATGAGACATGCGATAAATGAAATGGATGTGCAATGTTGATAATGTGATAAATGTGGATTTGATAGATGCAGATAAATGTGATAAATGTGCTAAATGTGCTAGATGTTAATAAATGTGAAATGTTGATTGTGGTGTAAATGTGATGAATGTGATGGATGTGATACATGCGATAAATGTGAAATGTTGATAGTTATAAATGTTGATAAATGTGATGAATGTTGATAAATGTTGATAATGATAAATGTGATAAATGTTGGTAAATGCAATAAATGTGATAGATGTTGATTTGATAGATGCAGATATGTGATAAATGTTATGAATGTTAATAAATGTGATAAATTATGATAAATGTGCTAAATATGAAATGTTGAGAATGTTTTAAATGTTATAAATGCTGATAAATGTTATGAATGGGATGAATGTGATACATGTGATAAAAGTGATGGATGTGAAATGTTGATAATGCTGATAAATGTGATCAATTTGATGAATGCAATACATGCTATGAATGTGATAAGTGTGAAATGTTGATAGTTATAAATGTGAAATGTCAATGTTGTAAATGTGATGAATGTGATACATGGGATAAATGTGAAATGTTGATAATGTTATAAATGTGATAAAGGCTATGATTGTTGATAAATGTGCTAAATGCGATAAATGTTGATAAATGTGATAGATGTGAAATGTTGATAATGTTATAAATGTTGATAAATGTGATGAATGAGATACATGCGATAAACGTGATAAATGTTGATAAATGTGATAGATGTGAAATGTTGATAATGTTATAAATGTTTATAAATGTTGATAAATGTGAAATGTGAAATGATGTGAGGTGTAATGAGGTGTAAATGTGATGAATGTGATGAATGTGATACATGCCATAAATATGATAAATGTGAAATGTTGATAATGGTATAAATGTTGATAAATGTGATGGATGTTGCTAAATGTTGATAAATGGGAAATGATGTTATACATGCTGATAAATGGTGATAAATGTGATAAAGGTTGATTTGATAGTTGCAGATAAATGGAATAAATGCTATGCATGTTGCTAAATGTTGATAAATGTGATACGTGTGACATGTTGATAATGTTGTAAATGGTGATAATGTGATAAATGTGATGGATGTAATAAGTGATGATAATGTGATGTGATAAATGTTGATAATGCTGATAAATGCTATGACTGTTGATAAATGTGATAACTGTTGATGTGATATGTGATGACAAAATGTGATAAATGCTACGAATGTTGATAAATGTGAAATGTGATAAAAGTCGATAAATGTGACAAATGCTGATAAATGTGATACATGTGATAAGTGTCGATAATGGTGATACATGAGATAAATGTGATAAGTGTAATAAATGACAATAAATGTTGATAAATGCAAAAAATAAATGTGATTAACGCCAATTAATGTTGATAAATTCCAATAAATGTGATAAATGTTGAAACTTTCATAACTGCTAATAAATGCTGATTGCCCATAAATATTGATAACTGAAGGACACTGCAGAAAACTGTTGTTAAATGCAGCTGCAGCACAGCAGATCTAGTCCGCCAGACCACACCTATTTACACGTCATCCCTATCTATAAAATCTCACAATTTCACTCCGAGAGTCATGGCTGAAGTGATATTTTGTTTGCACTTGCTGTTAGGTAACTGAACAATTTTATGATACGCTCCATTTTTATACTCTTATGTGCTCTCATCAATTAGTAATTCTAGTTTGGTAGAAAAAAAAATGCTTCACTAAGATATCCTGCCTGGTCTTTAATTTCAGATGAAACTTGCCTTTTCCAGATGTTTTCTGAAGCGCCCCTTTAGAATATCCTCCCAGTCTTTTTGCCAAATACTTGGCAATGGAAGACTGAACACTTCACTCCAATGCTGAGAAAGAAATTAAATTCTTGAGAAAACATTACCACTGTGTAAGCATTAATAGAGGTTTTTCAGGGCCTGGAACATGAATTAAGATGTTCCACAAGGTCCAGTTTTAGATGACTTATTATATTATACATTGAGTTATGAGTAACAATGTGCACCATTACGGAATGAAATCCTGACTGCACACAGTCAACACAACTCTGAATATGGTCCCAAAATATTAACAAGTTTGTTCAGAAGAAAAATTATTTCTTTAGAGATAAATGAATTGATATAAACACATACTGTAATGTCCAATGTCTTGTTTCCTTTCTGCTGCTGTGTGATGCAGTCAGACATCTTCTTCATTACATGAGAGAAAGTAGCTCTGTAATCATCTCTGTTCAAACCCTGAAAAATATTCAAGTGCACTTCAAATAAAGCCGTCAGTCAATCAAATCTGTCTTATTGACACTTGTTTATCCAAATTAGTGTTTATTTTTGAATACTTAATCAATTGAATAATCACTGCTATTTTCTTTTGCTTTATTGCTAACTCTTAAATCTGAACATGCGAGAACTTTAAGGCAATCATACACTGGATCATTTGTGCACTCTCATATGTACTCTCCCTTATGTATTCAAACAAATGCATGTGCCTTCATGTCACCATAATGGGAATAAACTGAGAATCTTTGTAAACCTACAGCTGTTATAGCTGCCACACTTACTACTACCAGTTCCGTCCCTTAAACTATCAGTTATTAGTAAATATGTTTAATTGCATTTTTAAAAATCCAGTAAAAAAGTTAAACCTTCAGCTTGTGTATAAAAAATTGTTATTTGATAAATACAATGTATTAAATTCACAAGTCACATGACACCGGGGAGGGAAAATGGCTAATTGGACCCAATGTGGACATTTTCACTTAGGGGTGTACTCACTTTTGTTGCCAGTGGTTTAGACATTAATGTGTGTGTGTTGAGTTATTTTGAGGGGACAGTAAATTGACACTGTTACACAAGCTGTACACTCACTACTTTACATTGTAGCACAGTGTCACTTCTTCAGTGTTGTACATGAAAACATATCATCACATATTTACACACATGTGAGGGGTGTACTAACTTACTGTGAGATATTCTGTGTATATATGTATGTTTCAGCATAATGGTATACTTTTTTTATCTGATTTTATGAACAGTGTCACATTAGTATTCTGTTAAGACAGTTCTTTACCATATGATCTGATTGACGGTTAGAGTAGTCAGTGAATGCATTCAGAAGCTGCAGTGAGGACAAGACATTATTCCAGTGGTCCGTCCAATTTTTATCTTTCAAAGAACGTTGAAGGATGTTCAGTGTTTTCTCCAGGCAGGAGTCTACATCCATCTTCAAGGTTTCTGAAGTTGATCTTTCTTGGCTGCTTGTTGGAAACAGATACCACCGTTATACTTGAAAGGACCTTATTACACAGTAATTTTAATGTTAGTAATACACAGTGAATCAGGAATCAAAATAAGCCTTATTTCAAAGGTGTATGCGGTGTCCTCCATAATGTTTGAGACAATCTTTGTACTTCTTACAGAGGCGTGAAAATTTGCACTCAATTCACATATGGTTAAAGTGCACATTGTTTGGGTATAAATTTAAAACTGTGGAATATAGAGGCAAAAAAATCAAAATAAAAAAACTTTATGCTTTTGTCCCCAACACTATGGAGGGCACGATATTGTAGTTGTGATTGAGTCATTATGCAGTCTAGTTCATCACTTTACCTTTCTTTCAGCCAATCCTTAATTAGCGAAGCAGCAATTTTCACATCCTGATGCAGTGTCTGGCAAAATAAATATAAAACACACCCAAACCTTTGTTAGGTTATAATTCATTAGTGCGGTATCAACATCAACTAGGAAAATGTATTCTATACTATATATGTGCTTTATATATATATATACACAGACACACACACACACACACACAAACACACACACATACACAAAAAATATTTATTTGTTTTTCAAAGCAACATTCCACATTTGCATTACATCACTCTCATCAATAACTAATCTTGATACTGTTTTTAATTACAACCCCAATTCCAAAAAAGTTGGGACGCCATGTGAAATGTAAATAAACACAGATTGCACTGATTTGCAAATCTCATAAAGCCACATTATTCACAATAGAACAAAGAAAACTGAGGAAATGTGCCGTTTTAAGGAACAAATAGGATCATTTGAATTTGATGGCGGGAACACGTCTCAACAATTTTTCCTTGATAAACATTATTCTGAAATTGTTCCAGAAATTGTAGACGCAGATTGGCGACCCTCTGCCCGTATTAACTTCTGAAAGACTCCGCCTCTCTCAGATCCTCTTTTTATACCCAATCATCTTACTGACCTGTTCCCAATTCACCTCCAGCTGTTTCTTTTTACTAACACTTACTTTTCCAGCCTCTTGTCGCACTGTCCCTTGTCTCACACTTTGAGACGTGTTGTGGTTATCAAATTCAAAATTCTAATTATTTTCTTAAAACAGTACATTTCCTCAGTTTCAACATGTGATATGTTTTCTGTGTGCTATTTTGATTAACATGCGGGTGTATGAGCTTTTCAAATCACTGCATTCTGTTTTTATTTACATTTTACACAGCGTCCCAACTTTTTTGGAATTGGGGTTGTAGTTTGTAATCTGTCCTTGTTTGAAGTATCCAGTTTTTTAAAAATCTAGCATAAATAACCTATCCTAAATACATTGGCTAAGTAATTTAAAGATTTAAGATCATTCTTGTGGGGTAAAGACCGTGCTGCCTGACATGGAGAGGTGCATATACACTGAACTCAGTGAACACTTACATGGAAACAGTTGCCGGTCTGCCATTTTATCAGCTGGGACAAGAATTCATCTGGAGTAATGTTGAGATTCGAGAGATCGCGTCCATCTCCTGCATTACACATGTCTAGTACTGCATCTCTGAATGCGTTGCATCTCTTTATCACCATACGGTGTGTCTCGACCAGTTCAGACCAGTTCCTTCATAAGACATGTGATTACATTTTTAAAACTACAATTAAAAAGCACCAGTTCTATTACATGAGCCAGCAAATAAATTCAGTTCAGTACAATGTACTGCTTATTTCAGTCAGAAATACAGTTTTATAGCTTTGGACAGCTTACGACTTTAAATTTGTGAAACAGAATTGTATTATTTCTTTGTCCGATAGTCATTCTAGAGAATATGCAGATGACTGATGTTCTACTCATATTCTGTTAGTGTTATTGGAACACACATTTACATTGACATTTATTCATTTAGCGGACGCTTTTATCCAAAGCTTACAAATGAGACACACTCACACACCAATGGTAGCAGAGCTGCATGCAAGGTGCTAGCTTGCCATCGGGGGCAACTTAGGGTTCAGTGTCTTGCCCAAGGACACTTCGGCATGGGATCACCCGGGCCGGGATTCGAACCACCAACCCTACGATTAGTGGATTAGTGGACAACCCGCTCTACCCACTGAGACACAGCCGCCCAAACATGGACTCTTCTGC
>JAFFST010054181.1:12278-30441 GCA_022414735.1 Noturus placidus
CATTTTGTGTTTACTTGTGTTGTCCTTGACTATTGTTTAAATTGGTTTGATGTTCCGAAACACTTAAGTGTGACAAACATGCAAAGGAACAGGAAATGAGGAAGGGGGCAAACACTTTTTCACACCACTGTATATATCATGTTAATTTTTAACACACCTACATAGATGTCTAGTTAAGAACAACGCATTTTGTGTTGCTTTCAACACATGCTGTGTTTTAGTACATTTCCACAAAAGATGTGTTAAAAAATAACACAAAAATAGTACAGATGTATCATTTATACTTTTTTCTCTACAAGTATCTTAAATTGCAATTTGTTTGTATGCTAAAATTCTACGAAAATGCTCACAAAATAAACAAACAATTTCATAAAATTCAGGTGACATTTATTAAAATCATTCAAATATTTGCCAAAACCAAACAATATTTATCCAAAAAAAGTTAAATATAGGTGTGGAACAATTATTGGCACCCTTTTAGTCAATACTTTGTGCTACCTCTCTACCTCACTTTATTTAGATAACAGCTCTGAATCTTCTCCTATAATGCCTGATGAGGTTGAGACCATTCCTCCATACAGAATCTCTCCAGATCTTTCAAATTTCAAGGTCCAAGCTGGTGGATTCTCCTTGTCAGTTCTCCCCACAGGTTTTCAATGTGTTTCAAGGCAGGGGACTGGGATGGCCATTGCAGGACCTTGATTTCGTGGTCAGTAAACCATTGTTGTGTTGATTTTGATGTTTGTTTTGGATCATTGTCCTGCTGGAAGATCCAACGGCCCAAGCTTTCTACCAGAGGCAGTCAGGTTTTCATTTAATATCTGTTGATATTTGATAGTGTCCATGATGCCATGTATCCTAACAAAATGTCCAGGTCCTCTGGCAGAAAAACAGCCCCAAAACATTAAAGAGCTACGACCCAATTTAACCATGAACATGAGGTACTTTTTCATATGGCTACCTCTCTGTGTGCGCCAAAACCACCTCTGGTGTTTATTGCCAAAAGGCTCTGTTTGGTTTCATCGACCATAGAACCCGATCCCATTTGAAGTTCCAGTAGTGTCTGACAAGCTGAAGACGCTTGAATGTTTTTGGATGAGAGTAGAGACCTTTTTCTTGAAATCCTTTTAAACGACTTGTGGTGATGTAGGTGACAATCAAAAACTACTTTGATTGTAGTTTTGAAGATTTTCTGACCCGAAGACACAACCAACTTCTGCAATTCTCCAGCTGTGATTCTTGGATATTTTTTGGCCACTCAAACCATCCTCTTCACAGTGTGATGAGACAATATAGGCACACGTCCAATTACTGGTTGATTCATAACATTTCCAGTTAAGTAGAATTATTGCCCTGGTGGTGGAAATGGGCATTTTTAATGCTTGTGCTATTTTCTTATAGACACTTCCCATTTTGTGAAGCTCAACAACCTTTTGCGCACATCAGAGCTACATTCCTTGGTCTTACCCATTGTTATGAATGATTAAGGGAACTTGGCCTATGTGTTACCTCATATGTATATCCCTGTGAAACAGGAAGTCATGGTTGAACCATTTCCTGTTCCTAGTCACCCAGGTGTATTTTAAAAAAACTAAAATGGGAATATACTTCAAATATTTTTTTCTCATATGAATTTATAGGGGTGCCAATAATTGTTGCACACCTATATTTAACAAATATATATTTTTGGATAACCCTGTGTTGTGTTTGCAATTGTTTGATATCCAGGAGAGCAGAGTATTTTTGTGAGTTTTTTTTTTAACAAAAGATCAAAAGGTTAAACAATAAAGACACATTTATTTTCACAGATTTCTTTGCTCATATTTACCAAGGGTGCCAATATTAGTGGAGGGCACTGTACAGTGGTGTCCAAAACTCTGAGATCACACTGAAAATCTGCATTTTTTTAATAAACAGAAGATTTTACAGTTTTGAAATATGTAAAACAAAGGAAGTTAATGTTAAATATCTTGAATATACTATTTCTAGTTCCCTATTTATGTGTAAGCAAATTCGTGTTATTGACCATGTTAAATCTTCGTACAAAATTTCAGATTTTCCTCATGTCTAATCTCTTCTATTACAGCATGTGTTCCTGTCATGACACAGCATTGGATTTGATCTCAAATGGATCATACGGTTTAGCACAAACTTGAGGAGTCCACGCCAGCTTAAGTGTAGACTGTCATTAAAGCAAAAAGGGAACATAAGAAATACTAAGAAACTCAGAAGTTTGTGTAAATATTCCAAAGATTTTACTTTCACTCAAGATGTGAATAATGTAATTTGTAATAAAAAACTGTTGTATTAAATCGGGAAAGAATGCAAAATAGAAGCATTTTCACTACTGGTCTCAGACTTTTGGACCCCAATCTATGTTTAATATCAAAGCCCATTCAACCTTCTGAGCACAGAGGAAAAGATGGGTCAGGTATGATGACAAACCCTTTTAATCCTTTTAGGATCCTACATGCATCTTTGAATGTTAATTCTTACCTCTTTATTCACAAAACAGTATAAAACGGCCACAAGAAAACCCTGCAGAAGATGACAGAACAGAGAAACTGCTTAAATGTGTCAGCTGTTCATTTCTTTCAGCAAAAGCACATCGTATACTACACCATAAACAGTCAATTCAAGCCTCAGTTGTACCTGAAATGAGCTGAGGAAGAGCTCCATGAAGAGCCAGATGCTACGTAGTAGACCAGGCTGTTCCAATGTCACCACAGAAAACACCACCTTATGAATTCCCAGTAGGGGTATGAGGGTCAGGGTTGACTTGGCCAATCTAAAGACCCAAAGACAGTTTTTAATCTAGTCCAATTTCTATTACTATTGTATTGTTACCATTTAGGATAAGAGCAAATGGCTGCCTTAAAATGATGCACATTCATTCAATCATTCATTCATTCATTTATAATTATATTTATCAATAAACATATTTACTATAATTTTAGACACAAACAGAAATGTTTTAAACTATTTTTAATACCAAAGGTGAATCGAGTATCAAATACCTTTTGATTCTTGTTCTAAAGAATGAAAGTGTTAAGTGAATTTTAACAGGTTTTTAACAGATTTAATTTTACTTACTTACTTACTTACTTACTTACTTACTTACTTACTTACTTACTACTTAATGCTAAGTGACTTTTACAGGTTTAAAGAGAGCCCTAGTCAAATGTTTATTTTAATAAATATTTTGCACAAGGTTGAATAGAAAACTAACAAGAGCAGCATGATTATAGCAACATGATAAGCTGTATCTTTATTATCTATGAAGTAGATGTTAAGTATACCAACTAACATTACTGATGATGTGCTTTTGACATGTATAAGATTATGCAAGAAAGCAGCCTATGTTTAATAATGAAGAAGGTAGTGTTTAATATGTAGAATCAACAAATGTAGTTATACACATCAATTCCATAATGCATGAGATTTTACCTGAATTTATAGTCTGTATATCTCATCTGGTGTGCTTTAAATTTGGAGATAAGCATCTGTATAATCCTTATGAAAACGGAAAAGTTTACCTGCAATATATCACATATATCAGAACCCATAAGGAAATTAAGATCTTTAAAATGATATCCAATTAACCATAGTGTAGGTAGAATGTACAAGCTAGCATGTAGGTAAAATGTCCAAGCTAGCAAGATTAGCAGCAGGCTACTAACTCACTTAGGTTATACTAGGTTATACTAAGTTATAATATATTAAATTGACTTAAGTTTGTACTAAACCACAAAATTCCCCCGGAAAAGTTATATAAGAAACATATCTAAAGGAACATCATTATTTACTTAAGAAAATGAAGCAATTACATGGGCACCAGTGCTGTTGTATGGAATATCAGCATGGTTGTAATTCAGCCACAGGCATGAGGCCGCAGGATGAGTGGTAATGGTAAATGGTCTGCACTTATATAGCACTTTTTTAACATTAGCAGTTCTACAAAGCTTTACACTGTTTCTCATTCACCCATTCACACTAGGGCTGCACAATTAATCGAATATCGATCGCGATTACGATTTTGACTGACCTTGATTACATGAACATGATCGACTGCGATATTAACGTTTAAAGTTCGTCCTCCGCTCATAGAAAAGTCTGCTGCATATCAAATCAAATGCTTCTTAAACTTACAGCCAATCACATAGAGCGGCGCAGGGATGACGTCATTTTGTAATGCCAAAACCCGGAAAATGGGTTAGCATTTTAGAGATTGAGCTGCTAGCTTCGCTTCGTAAATCATGACACTACAGAGGTTGTCAGAGACATTAAACGTCATCACGCCGAACAGGAAAAAACTTTGCAGATAAACTCAGGGCTCTACAGTGCGACCATTTCACTTGCATTTACGACTGAAAAGTACTTTGTGCGACTGTGAATAAATTTTTATTTGCACCGGTGCAAGTGACCTGTTCGGAGTTGTATAATACAATTGGAATAAAAACTACAGGAGGTCCTAAATGCATCTACACTGAGCAACAGTTACTTTCACACTGCATTTCATCTCCTCAGTAAAAAGTGTAAAAATACTGCAGAGAAGCCATTATGATGGAGAGAGTAACTCTGTACATCAGGGGTAAACACACTTTTTTGACTTGCAAGCTACTTTTAACATGACCAGTCAAAGAGATCTACCCACAATAAAAATATAAACACACACATTATATATATATATATACACACACACACAATATATGTTCATGTACCTTGCATAACTGCATGAGCCCTTATGGCACACTACAATTCAGTACATTTTTGGTCATTACCTTACTCTGATGACGTGCACTGAATAGAATCAGCCAGGGTTGCATATTCCGGACAGTAGCTGCAGGTAACCAGGCCTCCAAATGATGATCAGTTATTGTGGAATGGTATTTGGACTTAATAATCTTCATGTGGGAAAAGGCTGACTCACATAAATAAGTAGAGCCAAAAAATGCAGTCAAGGAGGTTGCACATTTCCTCTCGTTTGGGAACTTTTCCCCTGTGAGTAAGTTCCAAAACTGTCTATGAGCCCTGGACTTCAGCTGAAAGTCAGTCTGTAGTTTCAAAATCTCATCGTCCTCTTCAGACGAGTTCAGGTGAAACAGAGTTGCAATTTTCGATGCGAGTGAATCAACCTCAACATTGTCCCTAAAGGGGAAGCACATGAACGTAGCGACTGGCTCCAGTAAAGCAAAGTCTTGAAAGCTTCTGTCAAACTCTGACCGACAGCTGTCAATCTTCTCCATGCAGTGCAATGTTAAATTGCGCACAAGCCTTCCGCTGTGTCTCCAGCTCTGACGCGAGGTTTTGGAAGTTCCCAAAATCATGGTGCTGCAGCTTTGAGGACAGAATTTACATTTTCCATTTAAAGGCATTAACTTCCTTCTCTTCCTTCTCTCCCCTCTCAGAGACTGATGTCTCTAAACTCCTCCTCTCTAGTCGTCCCACAACCTGTCCTCTTGACCCTATCCCTTCTTACCTTCTTCAGTCCATCTCTCCCACACTGTTACCTGCACTCACACTAATTTTTAACACATCCCTCTCTACTGGCACATACCCTACCTCATTTAAGCAGGCCCGGGTTACCCCATTGCTTAAAAAACCATCACTTGACCCTGCTGTAATTGACAACTACAGACCTGTTTCACTCCTCCCTTTTCTTTCCAAAACTCTTGAAAAAGCTGTTTTTAATCAACTCTCTAATTTTCTCACACAGAACAATCTCCTGGACACCAAGAGCAACCTCTAGGTCATCTGGCCTCATCCTGCTTGACGTCTCTGCTGCTTTCGACACTGTGAAATCAGATCCATCAGATCCTTCTGTCAACTCTCTCCAGCCTGGGCATCACTGGAACGGTTCTGCGCTTGGTGGAATCCTATCTCTCTGACAGATCTTTCAAGGTATCATGGATGGGAGTTATTTCTGAAATTCAGCAACTCACCACTGGCGTTCCACAGGGGTCAGTTCTGGGTCCACTTCTCTTTTCTATCTACACGACATCTCTAGGGCAGGTGATTGAGTCTCATGGTTTTTCATATCATTGCTATGCTGATGACACCCAGCTCTATTTGTCCTTCCAGCCTGATGATTCATCCGTCTCTGCACGCATCTCTGCTTGTATGTCCGACATCTCAGCCTGGATGAGGGACCACAAGCTTAAGCTCAACCTGGCAAAATCTGAGCTTCTCGTCATCCCAGCCTGTCCCGCAATCAACCACAACCTCACTGTATAGCTCGACACAACCACACTCAAACCAACCAGGACGGCCAGGAACCTTGGGGTGACTCTTGATGACAGCTTGACCTTTATAGACCACATCTCAACAACTGCTCGGTCCTGTAGATTCATCCTGTTCAACATCAAGAAAATCCGACCCTACCTCACCAAACAGGCTACACAGATACTAGTCCAGGCTCTTGTTATCTCAAAACTGGACTACTGCAACTCTCTACTTTCGGGCCTTCCAGCCAGCTCCATCAGACCCCTGCAGATGATTCAGAATGCTGCAGCACGCCTTGTCTTCAACCAGCCGAAGAGAACCCATGTCACACCCCTCTTCATCTCCTTCCACTGGCTTCCTGTAGCCGCCTGCATCAAATTCAAGGCCTTGCTGCTCAAGTACCTTGTCTGGAACAGCGCCCCCTACCTCGACTCTCTCCTGAAGGCTTATGTTCCCACACGCAATCTGTGATCGATTAGCGACCGACGTTTAGTAGTTCCTACTCAGCGCGGCACAAGGTCCCTTTCCAAAACCTTCACACTAACTGTTCCTCAGTGGTGGAATGAACTTCCAACCTCAATCAGGACTGCAGATTCACTCACCATCTTCAAGAAACAGCTAAAGACCCACGTCTTCCGTCAACACCTAACTAACTCATAAAAAAAAGCACTTGCACCTCTATTCTGCGCACTTTGCTTTTTCTAGTACTCAATTAATAGATCTTGAATAGTAGCACTACTTGTATTGTTCTCTGCTTGATATCACTTTGCTTGTATCTCTCATTTGTAAGTCGCTTTGGATAAAAGCGTCTGCTAAGTGAATAAATGTAAATGTAAATGTAACTGAGCTGATCATATTGACCACGGTTTTGTCTTTTCCTTGCAGCTCCAAATTAATCTCATTTAACATGTTAATCAGATCAGTTAAAAATGACAAGTCCAGCAGCCACTTATCATCATTGAGTTGGGTGTATTCTGCATGTTTAACAGCAAAAAGAAACTCCCTTATCTCTGGACTGAGCTCTCGAAATCTCTGCAGGAATTTACCTCTACTAAGCCATCTCACATCAGTGTGCATCAGAAGATCTGAGTGGTCATCTCCAGATGTGCACGGAACAGCTGTCTTTGAAGTGATCTAACACGTATAGAATAGGTGATCTTTGTTGCCACATCCATAATCTCTTTCATGTTTAGCATTTTTGAGCATAAGGCTTGTTGGTGTATTACGCAGTGGTAATTAAGAAAGTCAGGGAAAGCATCGTCTTCCCTGCACTTGGCAATAAATCCATTTGCACTGCCAACCATTGCAGGCGCACCGTCCGTGGTGACTGATATCAATGTGCACACTGGGAGCTCGGTTTTGTCAATGAAGTCTTTAAAAGACTGAAAAATGTTAACTCAGTGATTTCGTTCGCTAGTCTTTAGTGCTGGCTCGTTTGATCGCACACGCGTGATGAGATAAAAGACAGATCTCAGACTGACTTCCCTGTAAGTCAAGGCTAACATCTATATATTTTTTTTATTTTGAATGGCGATCTACCCGCACTTCGACCGGTCGATCGCGATCGACGTATTGCGCACCCCTGCTGTACATCATCTGCTTCAACTTCCCGATCTCACAAACTGTGACCTGCTCGTGTAGACACAGCGGCACCGGGCGGAGTAAATTAATAATAATGCTAACACTACACGGTTTAATTCAAACTTCTTTATTAAATAATTTCTTACCATAATAAAGAGCAGCAACTGTTCGGTCTGTGAACATACAGTACACTGCCGCTCTCCTTCTACGCCAACTCTACTAGAGCATTGACTTAATTTAAACATAGGGTTGCCAGATATCACTGGACAATTCACTCCAATTTCCATGTTCTGATTTAAACCCCAACACTGTACTGGGGAAACCGATCTAAAAGGAACAACTGAAAGAAAAAAAAAATACTAAAATGTAAAGACAGAAAATGTGCTTAGTTATAAATAAATCTTTTAATATATAAAAATAGATATTATAATAACTTTATAAAATATAAATAAAATGATAAATGAAAATGTTTAACAGTGAAAAATATTTAATAGTGTAGCTTTAAATATATTTAAGACAAGAAGACTTCAAAGACGGAACATTGAGGTTTATTGTATTTGTTTACAAGGTGGAACAGGTTAACGGTTGTTTTTGCATACAGTCTGTAAAATGAACTGAAAATATAAAATTTAGTTTATCAGAAGTTAAATTAATTAGTCATGGCTCACACTATGTTCCTAAATTCTGTCATAATTGAGAAGCTCAAGTTTTCTCATGCCTACTTGTGTGTTTTATTGTGGCACATTAACGTTACCATCTCTAAAAAACATTTAAAAATATATATATTTTTTTAAAAGCCTAAACTTCAACTGTGCTCCAAAATTTTTGACTGTCCTCCTAAAGTTTTGTAATTTTGTAATTGTAAAGAAATTGTTACTGTAGAGCCCTGAAACTGGTTCTCACAATTCCCACCAAAAAACGTAGATGAAGATTCATCCACAGAGAAATTTATATAATGGAAAATGTTTTAAATCAAGTAGTCAAGTAGTTTTAAATCAAGGTTTTAAATCAAGTAAATCAAGAAGTAGTCTGAAGCTTGGTGATGGTGACGTTGAAGTCGAGCGACCGTGGTGTAGTTCGTTTATAGCATACGGTTAATTTCTGCCGATGTATTTAGGCTTCAAACGTCAATAAAAGTTGTGTTAATTTGTGAAAATTATCTTGATGGACAAAACGTGTTAGTGTTGTAAATTTTTGTTGATCACAGAGCTTGTTTTTTTGCAATAATCCAAAAACCTATGTGAGAATCCTATTGGGTTTTTGTCGTGGGAACCGGTGTGATGATAACGTCCGGGTTTCGGTACAAAATAACGTCACCCCTGCACCACTCTATTGGGTGATTAGCCTGCGTCGCTCCTCCTGTAAACATTATTACCTTTTCTGCATACACCTGAATTGTTTTCATTTGGTTGCATATTGCTATATTTGATGCATATTTTCATTTGGATGATGACATTTTTATTTTTACTTATCCTATATTTTGAGTACAATTTTATTTATATTTTTTTTCTACGACATGCTGCACTTTAAGGACCAGTCTAATTTCATGCACAAATTTGTACATTAGCAGGAATGTAGCACAACATGGAGGTGAAAGCAGCGGTCTGTTTATTTAAATGTGAAAGTGCAATAAAAATGTTGTCTCTAAAATAATCGAGATAAATAATCGAGATCTCAATATTGATCAAATTAATCGGGATTATCATTTTAGCCATAATCGAGCCCTAATTCACACATACTCACACAGCAATGGTAGCAGAGCTGCCATGCAAGGTGCTAGCTTGCCATCGGGAGCAACTTGGGGTTCAGCTTCTTGCCCAAGGACAATTCAGCATGTGGTGTCATGTGGGCCGGGAATTGAACCGCCAAACCTACGATTAGTGGACAACCCACTCTACCACCTGAGCCACGACTACTACATATGTTTGCCATATGTAATCACATTCATGCTGATATTCAGTTTATACAACTGTTGCATTTATGCAGTAGTTCTATAAACATGTAATTATTATTGAGTATCTGACATTACAGACACAATATTGCCAAATAGTTTATTTTTTCTCCAGAAATCAGAAAAAAACCACAGCTGGAAAGAGTGTTGCAGGTTGCCATGTATTGCACAGACGGACTTACAAAAAGTACTGTAGTAAGTGTAGTAAAAGTTTCAATATAATAAAATATTGCTAAAATTAGAAGTGTAGTGATACAAATAGTGCAATAGATCAGTGCTGTTATACTAAATATTCTAGGAATATTTCAGCACTATTTCAGCATTCTTGGAACGCAGCTTGGCCAATCTAATTAGAGGATTGATTATAATAATATTGCTGTATAATAACATTGTATAATAACATTTATATAATCACATTTTTGGGTGATTTGGACCAACATCTTAAAATGAGTATGTCTGAAAAAGGTGTGTATTATCCTGAGATGCTTCAATATTTAAGAACAAACACTTACTAAAATGGCCAGAAGAATAGGAGCTTGAATAATCCACCAATGTAAGATGTTTTCATTGATCTCCCAGCACCTTGACAAAGATAATATTTTATTTACAGTCTTTAAAATGTAATAATACAGATTGATGTTTCTTTAATACAGCTGATAATACTTACCCTGTGTTCTCATACAGGTGGCGCATTACCATCCATGGAACCACATAAAGTACAGGAGCAACTGAGGAAAGAAATTATGTTACTGTTTAACCAAAATGTTATAATTGCTTAAAATAAATGCTTAAAATGTCTCATTGACCATATAGATATATTGCTTTTATAATTCTTACAGGATTTATTTGAGTGTATAATTGTTGAACAAACACTCATGCTACAAGACTAACAGCAATGCTACACATCTATACCAAATGGCAAAATCCTCTGCAGCCAAAAGGGTACTGACCCCAGCCGAGGGCGAGGTAACCACAAAAGTAGCTGTTCTCAGAGAACACAAGGAGTACCAGAAGGTTATGGAGGTACAGGCCCTCCACTAGCAGCCAGAAGTAGTTGGCCCCCACACAGTACTGCATTACCACATGGGCTATGCGGCAGCCATACAGCGCCTGTAGTAAAAACACAAACGTAAAGAGTTTGAGTGTCAAGGTGCTGTAAGATTGAACTTGATTGAATGTGTTGTGGTCAATGAAGCATGAGGATGTGTGTTATTTGGCCAAAACTATGTGGACACGTAACCATTACCGTGACATGTGGGCCTTCACCCAAAATTTTGCCACAAAGTTGGAGGCACATGATCAAATATCTTTGTATGCTTTAGCATTAGTGAAATTCACTGGAACTAAGGGACCTAGCCCAAACATGTTTCAGAATGACAATGCCCCTGAACACAAAAGCAACATTCCAAAGTCTAGTGGACAGCCTTCCAAGAACAGTGGAGGCTGTTATAGCAGCACAGGTATGGGCAATTCTGTATTAATCCCATCCCTTTGGAATAGGATGGTCAACAAGTGCATATGTGTGTAATGGTCAGGTGTCCACATACGTTTAGCCATATAGTGTATGAGATAACCTTTTGGCCCCTTTGGGATAGTTAATGGCCCCAAACGGTCATAAAATATTACTCCATTGGCTTTAACAACATACAATTTGAAAATGAAGGATGCAGGTATCACATTGTGTCTAAAGATCTAAAAATGAATTTAGCTTATAATGACTTATTAGCAAATAAAATCTGTTAACTTAAAGATGTTAAACTATTGTTTTGTGTACTGGCTAGTGATGTAATTCTTCTATTAAATTATTGTGACACATTGTAAGAGGTTGTCAGAGCCCTTTAAACACTGATGATAATTCTTTTTACATACACTGCTATGAAAAAGTATTTGTCCTTATTTGTTTTTTGTGTATACTAAATTGTTTCATAAATGAAAACAAAATCTAAGATAAAACAAAGTCATTCTGTTCTCTACCAGAAAATCCTAAAGGAGAATGTCTGGTCTTCAGTCCATAAGTTGAAACTCAAGCACAACTGGATTGAAAGCATAGGAGTAAGTCCACTTCTGAATGGCTCCAAAAAATGTATATAGCTTTAAGTTTTATGTTTTATGTTGTATTTCATTTAAAGATCTAAAACTATTTATTATGACATATACACAAAAACAGAAGAAATCAAATACTTTTTCACAGCACTGTATGTAAGTTGTAATGGTCAGATGGACAGTCAGTTACTCAATTTTAAAAACAAAAACTAAAAAAGCTTAACATTTCCTGTGTAATGTATATGTTTGTGGCCATGTAAGTGTGCACATTCATCAGTGGGCATATTTGCTGTGACCTGGGCACTGAGAGCAGTGGACAGTTCACTGCTGTCTTGGAAGTCGAGAGTGTGTTTTTTGAGAAGATCGTCACGTATCAGGATGGACACGGCACGCAGGATGAAAGAAGCAAACAGGTTGGCGTGGATGTAGTTGCGGGTACAATGCAGTTTCCTGTGATTGGAATGCACAAAATAACAATTTCCTTAAAGGCAAAAAGACTGAATTAAAACCCATAATCAAGAGTTATGATGTTAATCAATTTTCACAGTAGTTTTGGTCATTATAAAACAAGGCTGAAGATAGTTGACCAAGTTTTAGTCATATAGGGTCTTTAATGAAATCTATATTTACACCAATAACAAAACTGAAATTATTTGACATTCCTATAATTTCTGTTGTATGACGTATAATTATACTATTGCATAGCTAAGAATTGATAATGTGCTCATCAACTTTACATTAATTAATGCTTTATGGAATCATTTTGTATAATGAGATATTAACAGGCTGGAATAATAACTTATTAATTATCCACAACTATTTCTCTTGTGATAGTTGTTTCCTGTCATGTCAATGCCATGATCAGTGTCAGACTCTATTCCCCAGAGCACACTGCTTACAAATATGTCCGCCGTGGACAACACTACCCAGCCGCCTCACACATCGACACGTTCACTCTCAGCTGACTATTGTTACAGCACACCTGGTTTCATTAATCCACTCACCCTACAAATCGAGACTTTAAACATTTACTCATTGTGAAGTGTCATTGTGAACCCTAACCCTCAGCTCTGTTAAGACATCTGACATACCTAGTTTTTATCCCATTTTCATGATTCTGGGTTCTGATTTGGTTTGTTTTTTTTGGTTTGTTGTTTTTTGTGATCCACTTTGCAAATCACTTGCCCCTCTGCCTGTTCTTGACCACGTTTATGCTAAGTGTTTTTTTTTTTTTTGGATATGTTTGCTGATCGTCATCTTTAATAAAAGCATCACCTGCAACTGCAGCCAGCTCAGCTGCTTGACATTTCCAAGTAATTTATAAACAAAATTCTGTGTTATTATATATTAAATCTTGGTTGTTTTTCACAGAGGCGCTCAGCACAATCAGTGACTGCGGCATAAGCATGTACCACATAAGAATAAATGACCCTAATAGAAAATGTCATTGCTAGCACCCATGGCGATTATGAATGACAACACTGAGGCTGACTACACACAGTCAAAACATATCACCTCATAGCTGGAGGCTTTAGCAGCAAGAATCATTAAAAGAATGTGCTAAAGAACTCTAATGGCCATGTCAATTGTATTGACTAGCATTTATTCTAATGCATTAGCACATGGCAAATTATAAAAAATTCTCAAGTTATTGCAAAACACCCACGTGAAGATTTACTATGTACAATATTAACTATTGAGTATTACATTGGCATGCTATACTGATCAAATAGCTGGTCAAATATTCTTTATAAACAATTCCTAATCCAGTTTTACATAAGATGACTAATTATCATTTTCCTTCATAAATAAGATTTCAGCTAGACTTAATCAATTTATACTCACCTAAATAAAAGTAATATGATGAGGGCCAAAGTTAGGCTGACCAAAGACAAAGAGTAGCCAATTGTGTACATCACTCTGAAGTGGGCTAGAACCTGTATCTGTTTCTCCTGTAGCAAAAAGCAAAAAGAGTATGTCTTCAAATAGATAAATGTCTTTCCCAAAAAAAGTTTCATCCAAGTTATGAAAAATGTATTATCAAATGCATCCATCTTACTTATCCCCCCCAGTGATTTTGGAAATTATTCTGTGGTCTTATGAGACTAAAGTTGAGCCATTCGGTCTAAAGCCATAGCATAATGTTTGTCACGTATCAAATACAGCCCAACACCCAGGTAACACCATTCCTGTCAGTCAGACATCTGCATTTATGGTGAAAATATATGTTCCAACAAGACAATGAGCCAAATCACAGGAAAAAAATTACAAAGAAATGGATTGAAAAGAAGAAGGTTTGTGTTTTGGCATGGCCAAGTCAAAGCCCAGACTTAAATTTAACTGAAGATCTGTGGCATGTATATACATATAAATGGATGCTTTTTGTTGTTTAAGGGGAAATTAAGTTCATTGAGAAAGAGGATGAAATGAGTACAGGCAATGGGCCTGATGTCACAGTTTCATATCTTGCCAGGCACAACCCATTTCACTGGCGTAATGTTGCATTTTGTATGTCTATTATGATCAGCCTCTGGCAAAAAAGAACACAACATGGTAATGATACTTTTAAAGTTGTGGACTACTTGTTCTAATTTGGTCCTATTTCATATACCGGTAGTTCAATATTTGAGCAACGTTCCAATAAATTACTGTGACTGAACTGCAAGGTGCAAATATGTTTGACAGTTGAACCAATTTGGGTTTTTATTTTACTTGTATAATAACTGTAAAATGAAATTGTACCTGTTCTTTGTGGTCGTTGCTATCCTGATGGCATTGTGAGTGGTCTCTCCAATTCTGGCTTGTGTTGTTGGTGTGCCACTGGCCATCTGAACCACATTCCCTTAGGACAAACCCACTGCGCACTGTATGAGGTGTGCATGTACAATAACTCAATTATTATACCTGGTAAAGACTATACCTATTCTGGTAAAGACTGTATTTGTATGTATACTGTATTTATAATGCACTTAAAAAGACAATTAATACACTCAACCATAATGCACTAGCCAATAGCAGGTACCTTGATCATACCAGGGCAAATACCAGGGACAGGGCACTTTGACTGTGGTGTTGGGCAGCCCATCTGTCCAGCAAGCATACTGATCAAACATGCGCGTGCACACTAAACCTATGGAAAGGATAAAGTGTGCTGCAGTTGAACAGAAGATAAATCTATATCTGATAATAATTGCAGGTATTTCACTGTTTCTACCAATTACTTACAAGCAAGAGAGTTCTTAATAAAAAAAAAATGTCCTATTCATTTGAATATATTTTTTAACAGCACCATGAAGTGTAGGTACCAAGCATCCACAGATAGGAGGCTCCCTCCTGCTATTGAACTTGTACTGATGTTATCCTAGTAAAAGTATCAAGTTGTTGTCTGATTTTTTTTTTCTTTGCTGACAGTCGCATAGTGAGGCCGCACAGACATGGAAGCTCATGGTCTTATCACTGTAAAATCTTTGTCTAGCATTTGTGCTGTCTTGCAAGGATTAATTCCACTAAACAATTACACATTTGTTATTTTTACCTTTGAAGTTCATTTCAACAGTAGCTGAAACAGCTACTGTTTAAATTTATACAAAGGGATTCTTGCATACTAACACCCACTCTTGTATATGTCTTCCCTCTCTCTCTCTCTCTCTCTCTCTCTCTCTCTCCTCACAAACATGGTTAATCAGTCAGTAACCTCTGTTTTAATGGAGATAAATAAGCTCCAAAGCCAATAACCTGTTTCATATTAACATTAACTGCACTTTGGTTCTATTATTTTTTGGTTCTATATGATTTCTACTGTTGACCATCCACCAGGCTTTGAATCTTTAAAGGCCCTGGTATATCTCGTCTGTACTGGCCACATATATCACAATATAATACATTACAAAATAAAACTCAGCGCAAATGCTTCTTCTTCCTGATTTTCAATAAATAGCCTTTTATTGAACTTGGCCACGTTGCCTTGCTTATTATATCTTGATATTACACAAAGCCAAACTATTTTAAAACTGTAATACTTTAGAACCTTAAGTACTTGGCGCTTCTCATGTTCTCATGAACATTTTTCTCTACTTAAGGTAAGCTCAGATGGTTTTTTTGCTGCCAAAAGATTATAAAGCCACATATACCAACACTCATAAATGTGTCATGACATGAAAATGGAGGGGGTGTAGGGTACCTGAGGGGGTCGGTTCTGAGCTGATGTTCGATATGCACTCATTCCGATACCGTTCCCATTCTTGCAGCATGTGCTCGATTGTCCTCCCAAACACACACTAAAATACAAATCAAATGATGTACTGTAACAACATATAGTTAATGTGCTATAAACATTTTACTCAATGTGGAAAGGCTGCATCATTCAACATTCAAATGTTAGCGCCTACAGTATAACTGTGGCTAGTTTTGGACTTAATTCATAAAGTTGAATTCATATTTAAAACTGCAGTACTGTTGTTGTTCCTGTTGAACAGTTTAGACATTTCAGTGACTTAATAGGTAGCTAGCTAACATTAGTGCACTTTTTCACTTGATTCAGCTAGGTATCAAGTTTCCTACGTTGTTTTTGTTTGTTTGTTTGTTTGTTTGTTTTGCTATGTTCAGTGTGGTAAATTTCACTTACTGTATATTCTGCTAGGTATGAGAGAGAGAGAGCAACTCACCTCTACTCCAAGAAAACTGTATCCACTACCACCTCCGTTGTCAAGTATTGTAGCTAATATACAACACATACTTTTACCTCAATCCTTCAGATTCATTCACGCAAAGGAAAAGTGCTGAAGCACAACCCACATAAAAAAAGGTAACTCCACATGTGACTTGCAGTTTTATGTTTCAAGCAGAGATGGTAATAGAGAGGCAAAAATTCAGTACTGCAGCTTTAATATTTCATATTTAACATTTTAAGGAAAAACAACTGAACACTTCTATGTTTTAGGAATATAATGTGGGAACACGATCATTATAATGCCTATAATTATTGTGTTCCAACATTATATTAATTTTCAGAGGTGTAACGATGTAACATATAATTTTATTCTTTCAGACGAAGCTCTTAATTAGATACATCTAGCTATAGAACAATACATTTAATAGATTCTGCTAATATTACATAAATTGTAATAAACATTAATCTTAATCAAGCACACCATTCTCTTTATCTCAAATCAGGATAGGCTACAGAGGTTCTCATAAACACAAAGGTAGGTGAGTGACTACAGTACTAGTGTATTATGGTATCTCATAAACAAGAGCAATGGCTATGGGAACAGCAAGCAGGAACTGGAAGATTACCCCAAATATTTAATGTCTGGTTAATGTGAGCATTTTAGGTTCCCGGTAAATTGCAACAATGACAACCAAAATTTGGTGGACTGAAACATTATGGTGTGCTGAAACTGCCATAGAAAACTGCCATAATACCATAATACCACAAATACAGTATGTTATGAGTAAGTGTAACTAGGTGAAAACACACACACACACACACACACACACACACACACACACACACACACACACACACACACATTAGGGGTGTAATTTGTTACACCCTTAGAAATTAAATATTCTAATTGAAAGTCTGCATTATTAACCAGGTCTTGGAGATGGTTACATACCTCAACTCTGCACAGGACAAATAGAGTGAGGAGTAGGATTGTAGAAGAGCTCTTCATCACTAACAGAGCACCAAGGTGGTGTCAAGACATTTCATGACTAAGCAGCCCATATTTTTACAGCTACAGGCTCTTTTCACCTACAAGAGCACAAAAAAAAAAACAGCAAAGGAAATAGTCATAAGCTTGATGCACATGTTAACAAAAACCAGTTGCAAAACTTATGCAGGCAAATTTGTACTGACATGCTAAATAAAGCTACAAACAGGACTTGCAACTGGCAGCACATCAAATATAAGACATCTGTGCAAAAATGCTAGAACGAGAAAGTTATTGTCAACAACTGCTCACTTTTGATAAGGCAAAACAACTGGCAGTTCAAAGATTTTGACACACGATACACACTAAACACTGACAAATCAAAGTGTACCAGGCAGTGGGCAAGAGGTGCACTGTATATCATACACCACCACTCCCTCTGTTTCTCAACTACACAACACAAAGATTTCCATTCCTTGTATCTGAGTGTTGTGGGACTACATTAAATGATTCTTTGTTTACAGTTTACTGCGACCCTGGACAGGATAAAGCTAGGTTACTGGAAGTGAGTGAGTGTATACAGTTTTTTATCCCATTGTGCAACACTGCGCAGTAGTGAAGCAGGAGTTGTACAGTGCCTTGTGAAAGTATTCGGCCCCCTTGAACTGTTCGACCTTTTGCCACATTTCAGGCCTCAAACATAAAGATA
>JAFFST010054181.1:95955-115990 GCA_022414735.1 Noturus placidus
GCCCGCATCAAATTCAAGGCCTTGATGCTCACCTACAAGACCTTGTCTGGAACAGCACGCTCCTATTTCAACTCTCTCCTGAAGGCTTACATTCCCTCATGTAATCTGCGATTGATTAGCGACTGACGCTTAGTAGTACCTACTCAGCGTGGCTCAAGGTCCCTTTCAAGAACCTTCAAACTAACTTCCTCAGTGGTGGAATGAACTTCCAACCTCAATCTTTTCCACAGAATCTGCCACTATCTTCAAAAAGCAGCTAAAGATCCACCTCTTCCGTGAACACCTAACATTTACACCTCTACTCTGCGCTCTTTGCTTCTTCTGGAACTCCATTAATGGATCTTGTATGGTAGCAGCGCTTGTATTGTTCTCTGCTTGATATATTGCTTTGCTTGTATTTTATCATTTGTAAGTTGCTTCGGGGAAAAACGTCTGCTAAATGAATAAATGTAAATGCATTTTTAAAGTTTGAGCTGCTGCAGGTCTTAATTAGAGGCCATGGGAATTTTTTTTTGGTCAGTCACGTGGGTTGCGAGATGTTAGTTTTGACCTATTTGTGACCAATAAATATTTTGTAATGTTTAATTAATATTGAAGTAAAATAACACCAAATTTGTGATATTAAAAAATAAGGCAGATAGTTGATAGGGCTGGCTATTCTTATTTTACATGGCAAGATATTTCAGTGTACCATATTCATGTCATAAATACTTCCCAACAAACATAAAAGTCCCCAACATATCCCCAATCCTAAGGTCAAAATATTATAGTCTTTTTATTACTCCTGTTGCTTTGCATTAAAAGATATGGTGTAATCTTTTACTGATGTTTACCGAAAAAGATGGAGTAGTGCAGAGAGAGGTTGGCATGATTTTATCTGACACTAATGGCCATTTAATCCCATGGGAGAATCATTTCATGACAGTTTTGTAAAACACTGACTGAGTGGGATGGGACCATGTTGGTTCTTATAGTTACGAAGTGCTCTAAATGTGAGACTTGAATGCCAGGAAGAAGAAGAATTACACCCTAAGAATTGCATGAAATTGTTTTGCATGGTCTTTCGCAGTGATGTTTGTTGGTAAATGAGACCTTTTAGCTGTACTCATGTTTGACGCACTTGAATTGAAGAGGGCTTTAGCTGAATGCGCGTTGTGCTGATGTCCCATGATGTGTTTTAGTCCAAATCTGCAGAAAATCTGCGGTAATTGTGAAAAATGGCAAGCTCTTCCAAATACGAGTTTCCTTGATTTTGCGTTAATTTATGTGATTGTAAAATTGCAAATTCCTGGAGGGACTGAATATACTGGATATACTGGTGGGTGAAATGGGTCATCCAAAATCTTCCTTGCCACGCCAAATGCATGTTGTGTGTTGTAAGAATATGACGCCTAAATCAGCACTGATCTTTCCCCCCAGTGCATTTGAATTTGCTGAGCATATTCAAAATGTTCATGTTAGAGACTCTTCACACCACTGTATGCAGAAAGTAAAAACACTCAAAATAATGGTCTTTAAAAAAAAAAAGAAGCACTAATATTGTTGCATCACTATTAAAATTAACCAGCATATGAATTTATTAGAGGTCACAGCAAGGTCACATGTCTGAAATAGTTTTTCTTCAGTAGCTTCATTCATGTTTGAACTATATTCTAAGGGCAGTTCTGGCATACAAATTAGTAACAAAGGACTAGGCATATTGGTGGTGGAGGCATTCCCATCAGAGTTGTTGACAGCAAGTTCACTAGTTGTGCTTTAATATACCTTGAATTAGCATAGACGATAATGATGGCACATAAAATGTTTTTCAAAAATCCTTTTCAAAAAGTTTCTGTAAAATTATGCTCAAATTGCTGTGATTTGCGGTATTGTATACACTACAAGTTGCGAAGCAATATATAAGCCTGTAAAAATGTTGAGTGATTTTTGTATAGTTACCTGCCATTCAGTCTTTACATTGTTCAAAGAGTTGGCTAGCCTTGTTTGGTACAGCCTATAGATTTTTACAGTTTGCTAGCAAAAGTGTTCTCTGAAAGAAAAAACAATAGAAACCATCGTAGAAATTCGAATGGTTTACCCTACAAATGTCATTACAAACCATCAGCTAACCATTAAAACTATTACTATTTTTAGACCTTAATGGTATCCACTAGCCATAACAACTAACCAATAGAAGGCAACAAATTACCAGCAGAGACCCACATGGACCATTACAGTTTCCATTAAAACCAATACAATTCCCATTATAAGCATTCAAGCCGTTACAAATTGTAAGAGGGGCTCTATTGTTAAGTTTCAGCAGGGGTGCAAGGTGAGCTTGTCATGTGTTTATGACCTTCCCCTGTTTAAAGTACATTTGAATGTACCATGAGTTCAGTGCAACATTAGGTGAGTGATCAGTTAAACAACTATTGGTGGGAAAGGTTTTTTGTATAAAAGGTGAGACACGTCTAACCATCCATCCACCTTCTATACCGCTTCTCCTTTCTTCAGGGTCACAGGGAAACCTGGAGCCTATCCCAGAGAGCATGGGGCACAAGGCGGGGTACGCCCTGGACAGGGTGAAAATCCATCACAGGGCACAATCACATAAACATTCACATGGACACTTTGGACATGCCAATCAACCTACCATGCATGTAGGGGAGGACACCAGAGTACCCCGAGGAAACCCCTTCAGCACTGCGAGAACATGTAAACTCAGCGTACACAGGAATTGATCCCCTGACCCTGGAGGTGTGAGGCGACCGTGCTAACCTCTAAGCCCCTGAGACATGTTTATTTACATTTATTTAGGGTAAAAACTCTACAAAAAGGCCTAAAATAATAATAATAATAATAATAATAATAATAATAATAAACAATCACTGACGTAATTCCACACGTTTGAAAACTTTCTTTTTGTTCATTCCTATTGGCTACATGTATAGAGTGAAGAGATGAGGAGGGAGGAGACCTCACGGTTTGGCGCCATCAATGATGCGCGCGCGAGGGCGGGAGTGAGGGACGACGTCACTGCTGTAGTTCTGTTTTGAACATCGCGTGCGCCACACTCGTTCTCGATCTCACGCGCGCACTTTATCTCGCTGTCTTTCTTTGGGAAGTACAGAGGCACCGCGCGTAATGACAGGAAAACCACGACTGTTCCACATATCCTCCCGAAACATCTATCGCAACACGAAAGAAAGTGAGTACTAAGTTTTATTTCCCAGCCTCTCTCCTCTCCAGACTTCGTTGGGAAGTGTTGAAGTTCAGAGCATGGGCTTTAATGCAGTCTGCAGTGAGATGCTTCCGCAGAAACACCTTCAGTCTCGTGCGGTGCGGTGTAAAATATTAACAACGGTTTATACTAAAGTGCCCTTTTCTGTTTTGTTGCACTAAACGTCGAGTTTTTAAAACTGTTACCTCATGTAAAAGCTGTAACTTCATGTAGACTGTGATATGCTCCTCTCACTCTCTGTGCTGATGTAGAACCATGACACGTTCACACTGATACTTTTAAAACATTTTCAACACTTCAAGTCTTAAATACAGACATCCTCTCGACTTAAAAATGCCTTCTGCAAGGCTTTGGTTGTTTCTTCAACCAGGATTCAACTTCGGAATGTATGTACAAGAGGATGCTACTACATTATGCACAATAATTTAATAATAATAATTTATCAATTTGTATAGCGCTTTTTACAATGGTACATTGTCTCAAAGCAGCTTTACAGAAATATCATTTTTACATTTTTACATTTACAAGCGACTTACTAATGAGAGCACATTCACACACCAATGGAAGCAGAGCTGCCATGCAAGGTGCTAGCTTGCCATTGGGGGCAACTTAGGGTTCAGTGTCTTGCCCAAGGACACTTCGGCATGGGATCACCCGGGCTTCGAACCGCCAACCCCACGGTTGGTGGATTAGTGGACAACCCGCTCTACCGACTGAGCCACCGCCGCCCCTCTGGTCACATATTTGATTCCAAGCAAATGAAGACAATGAAGTATATTTCTGTCGTTGTTTCTTTATTATTTTATTGCAATTAAAAAAAAAAAAAAAGAATAAAGAAAAATATAGACTATTAAGGGTGGTGCACTGGAGTGAGATGATAACTATTAGAACAGGTAAGTTGATGCTCCTTGTGAGCGATGTGACGATATGTAATGTTAAGGAAAGTCCAGATGGACGTCTTCATCTTTAGTCGTTTAAGCAGAGAGTAACCAATTAAAGTGTCCAGTTCAGATGTTCTGTCATGTAATGGATCGTTGACTTTTATCTTCATGACATCTTAGAAAGTTGTCTCTGTGGTCCAGTGTGCTGGCTTGAAATTTTTGAGGAGAACAGCAATTTGAGTCAAGTCGGATTTACTACACATACCTGTCATGATCTCTCGCCTGGCTTTGTGAGAAAAGCCTTCAGACGTTTAATCAATCCTTTGGAAGAAGCTGTAATTGCGCACTTGAGGATGGGAGATAAGAGTGAACATTAAAAGAGTGACGAGGAAAAGAGAGTAATGGCCTGTAGGACCAATGACATGTTTCCAGAACTGCCACCTGACTGCTTAATGACGGTGTTATGGCAAGCTAATGTCTGTTTTGTACACCGAGCTGTGTAAGGGAAACTCTTTACCGCAGAAGTATTGCACTGTAAGGGATTTTTGTCAAACGTAACGGTAAGCTCACACCAGCTGATAATTTGTATTTTGATACATGAATGCACAGTCTGTTTTGCTGCTCAGGGTGCTTAGAAATAATAATAATAATAATAATAATAATAATAATAATAATAATAATAATCAAAAAACAATCCTGAAATGTTGCTTTTCATTGAACTGTTACTGCCCAAATTAGGCCTCACTGATCTGGCGCCTGTATTTATTAAGGTTGTTCCTCAAAGCACTCCGTTTACTAATGACTCACATAACATTAACATAGATGACATGGAATAACATTTGATATCTAGTTCACACCACAGTAATATGTAAACACTACAGCCTCAGCAAAGCAGTTGTCGATTAGACAAATACAGCTGACATTCCAAATAGCTGGACAGGCAGCACACACTATAAATATTCCTCTCTTCTCTGTATTTTGTCTAGCTTAATAGAATCACTCACGACTAATGATGTTCGAAGATAAAGCAGACTATTGTATTTGTCTCAATTTGCCTGTGTAACTCAACACCTTCTTTGTTGGCGTGTAATCTGTAATCTCTTCTGGGGCCCAGAAAAAGCGAAACCTTTTGTCATGATGGCATCTTTTGGAAAATGTCTAAAGAGCAGATTTATTTTATTGCAGGTCACAATCAACTGGTCAGAATTTGTGAAAAACAGTCTACCATTATAAACTGTTGCTTGATTGGTCATTACAAAGTGTAAGGTTTCTTTCAGATTTTGATTTTGATTCAGAGTGGCTATGGTACCTGAAGCACAGGAAATGCTGCACTTAAGAAGAGGATTTCTTCGACAAGCAATTACAACAGGCAATGGTCTCTGCCCAGGTGTCAAAAAATACGTTGAGCCTGTGTGCTTAGACAGTTCAGTGTTTAGCTATCCTGCTCACGTAATAAATTATTTTGAAAGCCTTTTGTTTTCAGGTTTCTAAGAAAAGCTTATTCTATGTTGAAATATAAGAGCATTTGGATATCTGTTCTTCTCAAACTTGCACCTGTCCTGACAGTTCTCACACTGACCTGCACAGTCTCTCTCACTCACTCACTCACTCACTCACACACACACACACACACACACACACACACAAAGTAAATGTCAACCATACAATGGCAAAGCTGTGAGCACAGAAAAAAAGCCTGAAATAGATTTTAAAATGAAAGCTTTAATGGATTATTTTAAGAAATTGTGCCGGTTATTGTTAAAATGTCCGATTTTTTTTGTTTTAAACAATTATCTTTGTGTTTATTCAAGCCTTACTCCTATGGTTTTCTGCAAACGTATTAAAAATTCACAGCATTTGCTGAAATTGTGTAAAAAGGAAACCCTATACATGTGTGGTCATATTCACAGCTGTCATAAATTATTCGATTAGTATAAAAGTAAAAAATTTATTTGGTAATTTAAAAGTTACATAACAAGATATGCCAACTTTTTCATTGATGTTAAGCTCGTACAAGCTTCATAAGTGTATGTGAATCATATCCCAACCTGGAATTGCACATAACTGTATTGTTATCATTAAGCCTTGGGACAATTCCAGGACTTTGAATGGGATTCATATAAAATAAAAATTGAAATTTCCTCCAGCCCAACTCCAACATTTTACTCACTATTAACATTAAAGTTGCTTTAGACAAAAGATTAGTCTTTTTTTTCCAAGATTAGGTCTCTAACCTTTAGGTATATTAGACATTTGAATGATTCCTGGCCATTTTCACGTAACTTCGCCCCCAGGATCTTCAGTAGTCTGTATAGTATCCATAAAATGACTGACAGGAGGTGCATCCAAATGCAAACCAGCATTCCAAACCATTTTCCAAACAGGTTTTTAGTACCTTTTGCTAAGCCCACAGCTTAATGCAAGGTTTATTAACATGTTCTACATATCTTCCATGGTTATTTGTACAAGTATGGAATAAAACCAGAATGATTATTGCACCTTTAAGCATACAAATATGGGTCTGTTTAGTCCTTTGTTGAAGCAGTGTGGTATGACTGGTTTTAACATGCTCTTCTGAGAACTCCTCTTATATTTGATGGAGAAATAATAAAACTTCCTAAAACAAGAACAGAAGAAAAGTGGGCCTTTTTGTGTTCTTTATTTTTCTGTGGTACATTGAAATTTGGATAGAATTCACCTATTATAGCCTGACCTTAACCTTCAATGAAACTTAACTCTAATCATGAACAAAACTATAAGGAAAAACCTATTCTATACATTACTATAATCAAAAACACAGAAATTAGAACTTGATCTGCTTATCACAAGTATAAGAGAAAATACACACACACACACACACACAAATACACACATGCTAACATTATTGTACTATTATTGAATATTATAAGGTTACCTCTTGACAAAAACCTTTCATAAGTTTCATGTGTTTTATTATGGCAATGTTTGACTCCGTGATCTTGATCAGTATCTGATCTTGATCAGATGTGATCTTCTGTATCACACTGTGAATTACATTTCTGGACTATTTTTTTATTTCTCCTGCACACATGATGTCACCTCTTACTTGGAATCATTTTTACAGTATGTGTCAGCACCTTGCTGTGTTTGTGACAGGAGACATGAGTGGCATGACTGTGTGGTTCTCCAAATATGTATTCTCGAACTGAATTCCTGACATTACAGCGTGTCCCAGAAGTCTCCATACATAGGGTACTATGTCTGCCAGCTCCATGTTGGTTGTGCCTTCTTCAGTCGATGTTCGTGGACGTCCACTTTTGGTTGGTCTGCAACACTTTCTGTCTTTTTAAATTTCTTAATAAGTTTGGCAACAGTGTCATGTGAAACATGCCTGTTATGTTTCCTCTTAAAGTCCATTGCAACCTTGCGACAGCTTCCTGTTCCAGCCATGAAAGTGATTTCTATATGTTCTGATTTCAGTAGGCTATCTAACAGGCTATCTGAAAAAATAAATATAATTTAAAATAAATATGAAAAATTTTGGAAAACATTTTGCTAAAAAAGTGTTTATTTCCCCTATATATGGAGACTTTTGGTAGACTCTTCAATTCAATTCAATTTCAATTCAATTTTATTTGTATAGCGCTTTTTACAACAGACATTGTCTCAAAGCAGCTTTACAGGAATATAAACACAGTATACACATAGTAAAGGTGAGAAATTATCCCAACTGAGCAAGCCACTGAGTGGCGACAATGGCAAGGAAAAACTCCCTAAAGTGTTAACAGGAAGAAACCTTGAGAGGAAACAGACTCAGAAGGGAACCCATCCTCATCTGGGTAACAACAGATATTCTTAAAGAGATAATTATTGATTTATATGTAATATGTTTGGCTTAGAAGAAGCCTTTGTCCCAGCAGTCTGGATTTGGAGTAGATGAGAGCTCCATCCAGAAGTAGGACCTCCGAGACCGATCATGCAGGTCCGGAGAGCAGAAAGGACCAGGATCTCCAACATCTCCATAAACTCATCTGTAGTTTGTCAGCTTTTCAAACTGCTAGCAAACATGTCTTGTTTCCTTCTTTGTGCACTCAGATCACTCACTCTACTGCAAAGGTCTTCAGCATACATTATACTGTTGAGACCTGTTCTGATCCCAGTGTATAAAGGGCTTGGTGTTAATTCCTCTATACAGATAACAAGGACTCATCTGCATTAAGCCTTGCCACTATAGCTGCAGTTTTGCATAGAAAATGCAGCACCTTTATTGAAATCATTAATTCTCCCAGCAGGATGCCAGCCCTGGGCTTTGTAGACACTCTGCCGCCTTGCCACCGAAGCATGAAACAAGCAGCCACATAAGTCAGTATTAAATATCTGACTTGTGTTAATGCCAGGAGACTGCGACAGGTTCTGTCCTCTTGCATTGAGTACCATCTGAACAGAGAGGACCAAGCACAGCCATTTTTTGTGGCAGCCTCACTTGACACTTTAAGCCTATAAAATCTGAACCAAACTCAGTTTTATTTTCCATATGTTACACACACAAGGAATTTGTCTTGGTGGGATTAAATGTAACACACTACACAGACAGCAATTTATCATTTACAACTCCTTAAATAGAATAAGGAATTAAACAAACATGAAACAAATAGGATAAATAATGTTTGCTAACCGGGAAGAGTAATGTAATAGAATTTAATTAATCAATGGACATTGTCTCAAAGCAGCTTTACAGAAATATCATTTTTACATTTTACATTTACAAGCGACTTACAAATGAGAGCACATTCACACACCAATGGTAGCAGAGCTGCATGCAAGGTGCTAGCTTGCCATCGGGGGCAACTTAGGGTTCAGTGTCTTGCCCAAGGACACTTCGGCATGGGATCACCCGGGCCAGGATTCGACCGCCAACCCCACAATTAGTGGATTAGTGGACAACCCGCTCTACCGACTGAGCCACAGCCGCCCTGTGTTTTTTAAAACCCTTTCTGTACAAATATGACCTAAAACATTTTCAGATTGTAAATTTAAGTCAAAGAGAACCCAGTTAAACAAACGAGACAAAACTATTATACTTGGTCATGTATTTATTGAGGAAAATGATCCAATATTACATATCTGTGAGTGGCAAAAGTATGCGATCCTTTGCTTTCAGTATCTGGTGCGACCCCATGTGTGCAGCAATAACTGCAACTGCTTGGAGGAATTTTAGTCCATTCCTCAGTACAGAACAGCTTCAACTCTGGGATGTTGGTGGGTTTCCTCACATGAACTGCTTGCTTCAGGTCTTTCCACAACATTTCTTTTGGATTAAGGTCAGAACTTTGACCATTCCAACACATTAACATTATTCTTCTTTAACCAATCTTTGATAGAACGACGTGTGTGCTGAGGATCGTTGTCTTGCTGCATGACTCACTTTTTCTTGAGATTCAGTTCATGGACAGACATTTTCCTTTAGAATTCACTGGTATAATTAAGAATTAATTGTTCCATCATTGATGGCAAGTTGTCCAGGCCCAAACCCTGATACTACCACCACCAGGTTTCATCGATGGGATAAGGGCCTTATGCTGAAATGCAGTGTTTCCTTTATCCAAACATAATGCTTTTCATTTAAATCAAAAACTCTATTTTGGCCTCATCTATCCACAAAACATTTTTCCAATAGTTTTCTGGCTTGTCCACGTGATCTTTAGTTGCTTAGAAGCTACCCTGGGTTCGTTTGTGACCTTGTGGACTATTACATGTTTTGCTCTTGAAGTGATCTTTGTTGGTCGCCACTCCTGGGAGGGTAACAATGGTCTTAAATTTCTTCCATTTGCACACAATCTGTCTGACTGGGTATTAGTGGAGTCCAAACATTTTAGAGATGGTTTTGTAACCTTTTCCAGACTGATGAGCATCAGCAACTCTTTTTCTGAGGTCCTCAGAAATCTCCATTGTTCGTGCCCTGATACAATTCCACAAACATGTGTTGTGAACATCAGACTTTGATAGAGCTCTGTTCTTTTAAGTAAAATAGGGAGCTGACTCGCACATGTTTATCATCCCATTGATTGAAAACACCTAAATACACCTTCAAATAAACTGCTAATCCTAGAGGTTCACATATTTTTGCCACCCACATATGTGTAATATTGGATCATTTTCCTCAATAAATGAATTATAAATGTATAAAACTTTTGTCTCATTTGTTTAATTGTGTTCTCTTTATCTACTTTTAGGACTTGTGTGAAAATCTGAAGTTGTTTTAGGTCATATTTATACAGAAATTTAGAAAAATCTAAACTTTCAAGCACCACTGTATATCAAGTTTGACATCTTGTCAATGACCATGGTCATCTTTCATATGCTATAACAAAGATTTCTAGATTTCTGTCTAAAACAAAATGTCGCTTGAATGTCTGTACAGTTGTCTTGTAAACATGTCTGTGTTCATTTAGTTCACCTGCTTGCAGTGGGTTTACTTTTGGACACAGTGCACAGATATATTGCACTGTTCATTTGTGCATCATGAATTGTATGATGTTTAAATCTCCAGACCTGTGTACAGTGCAGAAGATAAAAGTTAAGGGCATCAAATGTTACTAGGTTAAAAGTTGCACATTGAGCAATTTCATAGACCATTTTTAACGCAGCTCAGCCTAAGAGTCTGCACAGTGTAGCACATAAAAGAGCTTGCATAATACTTTCTAAATTAAAATCTTTTAGTCTCTGTCATTTGGTTCTTCTTTTTCAGTAGCTATTTTCAGATTTGTTAAGTGAGTACTGAAATCATTTACTCTGGGTGATTACTGTATACCATCACATGATTTGCTCTAAGAATAAAGTGTTTAGTTATAGTGAAATTGGACCCTTATTGTTATGTAGAGAATGTTCATACAGAGAAGACCTTCACTATAATAATACAGCTCTGTTCCTCGTGGCCCAGTTTCAACATATTTGTTCCACAAGGCCTATAAATAATGCAAGGTGATACAAGGACAAATCATGGTTAGGGTACTTGTTGCGCTTCTTGCACATACATGTTGGGTAGGTTGCAGCCCAATTGAATTAGTTCCCTTCCAGATTCTTAATATTATCATTTAAAAGCTTCTGCTGTTTGAGCAGATCAGTATCTGCATTAGCCTGTTGGCAAAATCGACAATTTGGACAAGTGAAAACACTCTACCGTCCCCAGAACATAGTCAACATATTATATTAAAAGCAGTTGCGTATATCCACTGGAGAATTATGGTAGTATTTGTCAAAGTTGTTGATGCAGCCATTATCTGTTTTGTTATGTGCTGAGTAAGTGTACAATAATTATGGTGTAAGAGCACTTCAGTTCAGTTTGGGATTACATTTGTGTTCTGTGACTATTTTTAAAACTCAGTTTTAACTGCACATCACAGAATGAATTTAATATATTATTTGTGTAATAGAGGCCACACATTTTAAACCAGTAATGGGTAATGACTTACAATATGATTATGACTAGTATTATTGGCAGTAGTATGGGTGGGGTAAATAAAAAAAAATCTTTCTCTTTGTGACTTGCTTGATAAGACCGTGCTGTTATACAAAATCATCCACGCCTGGGTGGTATGACATGGCCTGACATGAAGCCAAAATGGATTCTTTTCATATAACAGCATGGCCCAAAGTATGTTATTCCTTTTATACCACAGTGAGTCAACAACAATTAAAATGCTTAATTTATTAATGATTGATACATCATGCTTTTTAATGATTTATAGTTACTTGTACATTTAATGTGGAATGTCTGCGAGGCAGCTTAGTTCCTTTTATCACTTATGTTATGGCACCTATAAACAATTGTTTCGTTGCCAGCCTTTCTTTTTCCATCCTCTTGAAGTTAATGATGACAAAAAAAAATTCTTGTCATGCAATTGAGAAACTGGAAAGCTCATACTTCTCTGTGCTGAAGACTCTTTTGTGCCAGGAAACGTACTGACTGTTCGAAAGCACTGACACGCAAAACATTAAACGTTCCTAAATGTCTCTTAACAGATAGCTTTTCAAAATCTTTGATTATACACTTTTTATTTTAAACAACACTGGATTTTTAAAAAATCTAATTACAGTGCCTTGTGAAAGTATTCGGCCCCCTTGAACTGTTTGACCTTTTGCCACGTTTCAGGCCTCGAACATAAAGATATAAAACTGTAATTTTTTGTGAAGAATCAACAACAGGTGGGACACAATCATGAACTGGAACGAAATTTATTGGATATTTCAAACTTTTTCAACAAATAAAAAACTGAAAAATTGGGCATGGAGCCAGACAAGTCCCTGTGTATGAGCTGTTCTTATAGGAGTAATGACATGATAACATGTGATAATAATAATTTATATAGCACTTTTTACAATGGTACCTTGTCTCAAAGCAGCTTTACAGAAATATCATTTTTACATTTACAAGCGACTTACTAATGAGACCACATTCACACACCAATGGTAGCAGAGCTGCATGCAAGGTGCTAGCTTGCCATTGGGTCAACTTAGGGTTCAGTGTCTTGCCCAAGGACACTTCGGCATGGGATCACCCGGGCCGGGATTCGAACCGCCAACCCCACGGTTAGTGGATTAGTGGACAACCCGCTCTACCGACTGAGCCACAGCCGCCCTTTCTATAAAGGCTGTGTCTTGGAAATTGATCATGAAATTAGATGAGATGCATAGAATCTTTAAGGCCATTCTGTACTTCTACACTGGTGCTGATAGACTGACAGCCAAGTGAGACGCATACCTGTGATGATGTAGAAAATTAATCAACGTCATCTAAGTTGAGAATTCAGCAGCACTGTGGTATAATATCAAATAAATGCCTGTGTGTTTTAGACTTGCTTCTTATGTGTCAGTTATGCTGTGGAATGCATTTTATTGTACACAGTCATTCCTACTCCATTCTATAATGTTTCAAAATATGACGGGTATTTTTTCCTCAGAAATGTAATGCTAAAAGTGGAGCATTAATAGGTAGGTAAGATAATATAAGTATGAATCAGTTGTTGCTGAAAGGTTTTTGATGGAAAGAAAATTAGATGTGCTTGATCAATTTATTGAGGCGACCTTTCTATAAAGGCTGTGTCTTGGAAATTGATCATGAAATGAGATGAGATGCATAGAATCTTTAAGGCCATTTTGTACTTCTACACTGGTGCTGATAGACTGACAGCCAAGTGAGACGCATACCTGTGATTATTATTACCCTGTCATGACCTGCTCTCAACATAGAGCAATAAAAGTTATATGCAGAGGGATAGTCTTAAAATAGTCAACCAGACAATCAGAAAGTCATAGTCATAAAAGTGTCTGAAAATGTAAAGCTTGAACTGAAACTAACTGCAGTAGAGCATCCAAGAAAGATATTCAGCATTTGGAGATGTCTTTGTGTTAAAATGATCTTATGCTAATATTCAGGTAGTTGATGTTCATTATCTTAATAATTATTCACTTATTAGGGCAGGTAGTGTTGCCGTGAGTCCTGAGTTTGATCCTGAGTTGGTACGGGTTGCTGTCTGTGTGGACTTTCACATGTTCTTCTCAAGTCCACATGGGATTCCTCCAGGTTCTATGGTTTCCACCCATCTCTCAAAAACATGGTTTGGCTGTTGTAAATTGCCCCTAGGTATAAATGAGTATGAAACTGTGTATACATGATCTCATGCATTGGACTGGCATCCCATCTAAGGTACACTCCCACCTCGTGCCTAGTCTTCTCGAGATACCATGACCCTGACCAAGATACAGTTGTTACTGAAGAATGAAATATAAACTATTAAATTGTCTTTTTATGTAGTTAAATTATTTTATATGAGAGATTTAGGCAAATATGTCAAATAAATGATGTACTTACATAAATAAATGGACAAATAATATGCATTTAATAGGCACTTTCTTGATGTCAATAAGTCTGGTACCATTTCATGGAGGTTTAGGACAAAGCCCATGTATGTATGCATACATTTAAAGATGGATCATGACATAAACATATACAGAAATCTTCTGAATGTAACCACTTCATCAGGTTGATCAGGGTTGTGGTAGTAATTGATTATGTTGGAATTATTTTAAACTTCACTCTAGTGAGCTCCTCTTACCTGTTCACATACATCACTTTTGATAAAGCAGTTGCAGTGACCTTAAAGTATGATACATCCGTCCATTCATCTATTTTCTATACCGCTAATCCTACACAGGGTCATGTGGGAGCCTGGAGCCTATCCCAGTGAACTCAGATGGGGATGGGAATGGAGTACCCAGAGGAAATCCCCAAAGCATGGGGAGAATATGCAAACTCCAGACACAGGGTGGAGGTGGGATTCGAACCCCCAACACTGAAGGTGCAAGGCAAATGTGCTCATCACTAAGCTGCTATGCCCTTAATCCACTGCCTCACTGTCACATCCCTACCTCCGACATAAATATTGTCACTGAGCAACACCACACTGCTGATAAATAAAAAGTCCTTTATCTGATGGTGCTATTGTAAGCTGTTTTTCATGGGAGATAGGGAACAGAAGCTGAATAGGCTCATATGCTTATCGGACTGTGACACTGCTCACACTGAAGTCCGATTAAAATTTCTCTCATAATTTGGGGGAGATGGATATTACTGCCGCATCTCAAAAAATTTGAATATCGTGGAAAAGTTATTTTTTTCCTGTAATTTATTTCAAAAAGTGGAACTTTCATATATTCTAGATTCTAGATTTCAAGCCTTTTAATTTGCTTTAATCTTGATGATTATGACTTACAGCTCATGGAAATCAAAAATCCAGTATCTCAAAACATTAGAATAAATAATGTATAATACAGAAATGTTTTTTTGAAATGCACCTTTATATCACTCTGTAGTGCTTTACAATATCACAGTACAGCAGCAGCACAGGACTGACATACTCTGAGGCCCTTTAATGCTGTGAAGCTAATTTATAACTAGAATGCAAAAACTGAATGAAATATGTAGACTACCGGACCTGTTGCCTGAATTCCTGGGTGTTAGTAACTGGCTTTCTAGGTAATGGTGTCATTTGAATCAGATGTATTTTGACATTGTTTAATATGTCATGTTCATGCAAATTATATTAAAAACATCTTCTCAAATGCAAATATAAGGATAACTTTGGCCTGCCATGTTTCCTGGACATTCAGAGGGATAACTCTGAATGTATATTATGACGGTACATGAATACCAAACAGACATTTTTCTAGTATCTATATTTTTCTATTTTACACACATCAACAAGAAAAGTCTGAAGCATATTTTCACTTCTGAAAACTATACTCGGATGCAGATGGTCTGTTTGCATTCTTAATACTGATTCAGCCCAGTGTACAGTGTGTTCCAGTAACACAAATTACATGCAGATTGCACAGATCTTCAGATCACTGTTTGCTAAAAATTCTGTATGGTGTCATTTGAACAAACTCTTTCTGATCGTTATATAATTCCGACAATATTGTGCTTTAGTTAATCACGAACATCTACTCAGCTTAAATCTAAAATGTCACACACATCACACACATTTAATAACACATTGTTATTAAAGAATCCATGTTTTTTGACAGAATATTTTAAAACATAATCTTGATGCTTGGCTCGTCCTTGTAGTTAGTGAGTTAACCTGTTATTGGTGTGCATGTGTTATAGAGAATACTTAAGTTTGTCCTTTTGTCCTTCATCTGTAAGCTATAAGTGAAAATAAACCTCAGATGACTTTCTTGCTGAAGGCCTGCCAGGCTGGGCGATAGTATTCCTGCACTAACGTATAAGGTTTGATAACGCCTAATGAACAAATGAATAATCGAGGGCTTTATTTAGACTGATCTCCTTGTTGATCTTTTTTCCCCATCTCTCTCTCACTCTCACTCCCTCCCTCTCTCTGTCTCTCTGCCACTCTGCCTATATCTCTCTTCCTCCCTCTCTCTCTCTCTCTCTCTCGCTCTCTCTCTCACACTTACTCCCACTCCCTCCTCAGATGGAAGAGGAGAAGTCGATCTTTCAGCTCTCGTTGATTAAAAAGCCGGCTGTGTGTTTACTGTTGTGAGGCTGATGTACGAACATGGGGTCTTTCCCACCAGGCTGAGGAACACAGGCTCAGAGGGCAGCGAGCATGCTGTGTCATCAGGAAGTGGCATGTTTACGTTGATCATTTAGCATGTCTGAATGGGATGATCTACAGGGATGCCTGTCACAAACACAAAGTTGCTGATGGTCTAACACAATCCATCTGCCAGAATCTGAGCAAAGTGTGTAATAGTTCAGTTGAAGTAACTATGTAACTGACGTGAACAAATAAAGAGACACTTTCAAATGGCTTCTATAAGCCACTGTAGATATTTCTGATTTTGTTGTGCCATTCGGTTATGTGGTATGTTTTTTTCTCCACACAATATGAATAAAGCTTGTAATTGGATCATCCATCCATCTTCTACCTCTTACTCCTTTATCAGGGTCACGGGGAACCTGGAGCCTATCCCAGGAAGCACCAGGCACAAGGCAGGGTGCCAGTCCATCGCAGGGCGCAATCACATACAAACTCATACAGCCATTCATACACTCCAATCAGTCTACCATGCATGTCTTTGGACTGGGGGAGGAAACCCCCGACGCACGGGGAGATCATGCAAACTCCGCACACACATGGCCCTGGCGGGACTCGAACTCCGTACCCTGGAGGTGTGAGGCTCCCACTAAGCCACCGTGCGGTAATTGGATCAGTATAAGATAAAGTAATCATTATAGATCAGGTGATTAATGAGTCCTATCTCTGTGCCGTTTTTTGCTGCAATCACTTTATTTAATGATGATACATACAGGACGCTTTATTCACAGTAGATCATAAGACTTAATTAGCAATGCAGACATTTCTAATTCATGCAACATGACCTTTATCTGATTGAAATGAATTGATCGGAACTGTTCTTGGTAAATATGGTGTGTAAACATGCAACACTGTTGTTTGATATCAGCAATATAGCTCAGTATGTCTCAATAATGGCTGTATTTTTTGCTCCGCTTGATAAGTATGTGAGGAGTGCATGATCTTTCATTTGATCTTTTGTCTCAGTACCTAATTCCAGGATTGTTTTAAAGTTTATAGTAAGCAAATTGCTTTCACTGTAGACATTGTGTACTCTTTATTGGGTTGGTCTTTTAAAATGTCCATAGTCCATTGTTTAATCCTACAAGTGGACTTGGTTGTTAAATCTCGAACTGGGTGATTAAAGCTGTCCCATGCTGTTTAATGCCAGTTTTAAAACATTTAAAATAACTGTTTTACATACAGTGGATATAAAACGTCTACACACCCCATATACAAATAAAGTGAAAAACAATAAAGGGGAAAAATAAGAAAACTAAAAGACTTACAATAACCTAGCTGCATAAGTGCATACCTAACTAATACTTTGTTGAAGCATCTTTTGATTTTATTTCACTACTCCTACTTTTTGGCTAAGAGTCTATCAGCATGGCACATCTTGACCTGACAATATTTTCCCAGTGTTTCTTGTAAAAACATCATCAAATTGTAAGGGCATCTCCTATGGGTTAGTGGTAGCTCAGTGGTTAAGATATTGGGTCTCTGAACTGAAGGTTGTGAGTTCAAATCCCAACACTGCCCAGTTGCCACTTCTGGGCCCTTGAACAAAGCCCTTAAACCTCAAATGCTCAGTTGTATAGATTAGATAAATGTAAGTCGCTCTGGAGAAGGATGTTGGGCTCAGGCTAGTTCTTTTATAAACATTTATCTTCTTTTGGTTAAGCCATTTCTTCATTGATTTGGATATATGCTTTGGGTCATTGTCGTGCTGAATGGTTAAATTCCTTTTTCATCTTCAGCTTACTAGCAGATACCTGAATGTTTTACACTAAAATTGATTGGTATTTGTTGACATTCATGATTCCTTCCACCTTGATAAACATGCCTTAAAATATGAGAGATTGTTGTCACATGCAGATAGTAATCAGTATTTGCCAGAAATTCCTGCAGCTCCCTGGTAAGATTTTGTGTTGTATTTTTGTAAATTTTGGTGGGATGCCCTGTGCTTGGTAATGTCGTTGTGGTGCACCATTTTCTCTAATCAGAATAATTTCATTGAAATTAAATAAAACAAATTAAAAAATCACAGACTCCCTGTTTATGCCTTACAGATCCCACTTTGAGAACCTCTTTGCTAGACCATACACAGACATTTTCTCATTGCCTGTCAGCAAACACGCAAAATCTCATTTGCTCGGTATTAAGTACTTCACATAAAACTCTCTAATATCTGGTGTTCTGTGAACATGGTGTTCAAAAAAAAAATTTTCCCATTGAAATTCAAGGCATAGAGGTGCGTGCACATGGAAATGCGAAGAGCCAATCAGATTACAACTTTCAACAGACACTATACGTTACGTGTGAAGAGCGTCTGAGACTGACACTACACCAAGCCAAGCTGTGCCTTCCATATTTCAGACACTTATATATTTCAGGATAAAAAAATAGCTGTTTGCATGTAAAGTTTATGTCATTCACATTACCAGTTTGAAGTGACACAAATCCAAATGTACTGTGTTAATGTAATACAGATCTGATTTTTTTCTGGATCTGGTCTTTTCAAATCAGACCTGGACTGTTGTTGTAGTTGGTCCTTGTTTGATTAAATATCCAGTATGTAACCATGAGACATGAATTTGAACGGTCTGATCAGAATTCATGTGGCATTTAGCCCAACATATGCACACATAACTGTTGTTGTTATCATCCAGTGTCTGCAATCAGTGAAAGGATGTGGAAATTTAGTTAATTACTTAATATTTGGGAAATCACTTTTAGCAGAATTGGAAGGAACTTATAGAAATCGAATAATGTAGTGAAACAGTTGCCCAAGAAATCAACGTGTTCATACATGGTGTTTCGGGGACAGGTGCATTCATATTGAAGACAGCTATAGGTCACATTGAGTTACAAATGTTAACTGTCAAGATAGACAGATCTAATCTGAGTGAAAATCTGATAATATATAACAAAAGGGTGGACATGCATAGAAAGTAACACCGAGAGATGGAACAGTATATGGTAAGTATTTTGGTTAAGAGTCAATGGAAATGTATTGTGCTTGCTGTAAGATTCAGCAGAGCCTTTGTCTTAAGAGGTAAGCTAATCCTTTTTGGCAGCCTAGCAAACTGTGTTCTGGACAACATTTGTCAAGTTTTTAGGGCAGCTGCATATTTGTTTCAATGTCTATAATCATTACTCATTTATACTCATGAATGAAATAGGTACATGTAGTGTATTTATTCATTTTGATCATGCAATGAGGGGAAATAGGTATTTGGACAATTTGGATTATTATACTTCCAGTGCAAATACATTTATCCTTCAAATTTACACAATGCCGTTTGATTTTGTACTTATAAATATGAACAAAAAATATTTACTCATAGGCATAAACAATTTGATAGAGAAAGTGACTTCTTAAATACGTTTCGCTGTATGTTTTCAGTTATGTTCTTCATGAAACGTGCATCCTCTGGGGGATTCAGTTTATTACCCAATGAGATTCAATTCTCTTGCAATCTGTCCTGGTACATTGCTCCATTCATGTTTTATGGTTCTGCTTTGTCTAAGTGCTTTTAGTGCTTTTTTTAGCAGAGGGGTATAGAAATGGAAGTGATTGCGGTGCAGTTAATTGCTTATTGTTCTCTGTGCAACTGTTGTTCCTGCTGTTTCAGGTCATCCTGCAACTCTTTTTGAGAGGCTATTGGCTTCTCTCTTACCTTCCTTATCATTAGTCTGGGAGCACATAGTGAAGTCTTCTCTGTCCCTCCTTCCATGACACAGTTAGTTGTGGTTTCATGAACTTTCCACATGCATATTATCAAACCAGTTGTACTGACAGGCTTATGTAAGGTCTTTGTAGTTTTTTTTTCCCATTCGAGTGTTGTTTA
>JAFFST010054181.1:116010-131599 GCA_022414735.1 Noturus placidus
GTGTGTGTGTGTGTGTGTGTGTGTGTCCAAATACTTATTTCCCTTCACTCTATATATTGGGCTCTTGTTTGATCTCTGCTCTGTGTCAGTCTGTCTTTGTTCACAATTCCAAGCGTATAATGCTGCTGTGATCAGTTACTCCATTTTTCATGTGGCTGTGAGGGTCTCTGTACAGTAGAGTTTGTTGCTGCAATGAGTGTCCTTTCTTGATGTTTTGCAGATTACCTACAGTTGAATGTCGGAAAAATTAGGAGCAAGTTAAAATAAATCTGAATTCAAGTAGCAATGACAAATTTATTTCAGTATACATCAATATCTGTAGAGCACAATCTTTTTCAAAGGTAAACTCAGATGTAATGATTTAATGCAAGAAATGATCATTACTGGCTCAGCACATACTGTATATCTTTGATTATTTATGTAAAGTTGACATACCTTACATTACTTTAAGACAAAATGAAGAAGACAAAGATACTAGAGTTATACAGTATCAGAAAGGCAAAAAGATATTCATGGTGAAATGTTAATATAAAAAAGCTGTGAACAGCAGGAACACTGAAGCTAACTCTGGTTTGTTAACAGAAGGTACAGGACAGTAGGGCTGCACAAGTAAAACGAATAACGATCACGATTTTGATTTTGACTGCCCACGATTAAATGAACATGATTGACTGCGATATTAACATTTAAAGTTCGTCCTCCGCTCATAGAAAACTCTGCTGCAGATAAAATCAAGCGCTTCCGAAACTTACAGCCAATCACTTTTGTATAGTCTGAACAGCTTTGGGATTCCCTCAGTGGTGCTTAATCATTGCTAAGTCTGCTTGTGTCTCTTGTAACTCTGCCAGATGTCATACACGGCCTTCTTCAAATGACGTCTGGAGTACAAGTCAGTCATAGTATTTTTTTGTTTTTTTTGTTTTGTAGATAAATTACAAACATTTGCACTCAACTATACTGTTCTCATCTGAAGGAATGTGTGAAGTGGGATACATTGTGTTGAACCTGTGTTTGCTATACTGATTAGAACCAGAGTGCTTTTCAGCAGTGATTGATTTGTGCATCCACAAATTATACAAGCAATAATAATAATATCAAAGATTGAAAATGCACACAAACTGCATTTTACATTTTGGGTCTAAGGTTTTGTTTTGGGTCTGAGATTTTCTTGTCATTTGTTAAATGAAAATGCAATATTGTTTTTTTATAATTTCAAAAACCTACAGCATTAAACATACAAGTTTAACAATTCTGTTAAACTTGTCACTTTTGTGTTTGCTGTTCTTGTTTGTCTGTTTGTGCTGTAGTACTGTCAGGATATGACAAACTAGAATGATTAATAACAAGAATTAATAAATCAGTCCTCAGCTGGTTTGTTAGATAACTGAATATAAAAGAAATTCTTTTGACCAATCTCCTGTTTGTCCTAGTTTGAGTGGCATCTGGCATAAAAGCTTCTTAAGGACACAGTGATACCAGGAAGCTAAGTCTTATTGCACATGGTGCTCACAAAGCAAAATCTAACCTGTTGGTTTTGCTATTTTTGATATTACACATGACCATTTTCCAACATTGTAATCTATAACATATTAGTACTGCCTACTCAGCTTGGCTCAAGGTCCCTTTCCAGAACCTTCAAACTAACTGTTCCTCAGCGGTGGAATGAACTTCCAACCTCAATCAAGACCACAGAATCTGTCACTATTTAAAAAAAACAAACAGCTAAAGACCCACCTCTTCCGTGAGCACTTAAATAACCCCTAAAATGCCAACCCACATTTTATTTAAAAAAAAAAAACCAACTTACTCTGGCTCTTACACCTCTACGTCTGTGCACTTTGCTTCTCTAGAACTCAATTATAAATCTTGTATTGTAGCACTATTTGTATTGTTCTCTGCTTGCTATATTGCTTTGCTTGGATTTCCTCATTTGTAAGTCACTTTGTATAAAAGCATCTGCTAAATGAATAAATGTAAATGTAAATAACAGGCCTTTTCGGTGGAGTTTATTAAGAGAATGTGAACTTCTCTTGGTCATCTCTTAATAATACACATAATTTTAGTCAATATAAAGCTAAAAATGGTTTGTTGGTAATTCATCTTGTTTATTTGCATCTTTAAGATTAGTGAAAAATATGGATCATTATTTTGAAAATTTTCCCTCCCCTCCACTGTAAGTCCTATATTTACACATTTACTATAAGTCATAGTCTCTATATTTCATGATACACAATTAATTAATACCATATTCTGAGCAGAGAAACAGTATACTGTTTAAAATGTTTTGGGCTGTTCTAAATCCCAAGTTTGACAAAATTTTAATCAAATGTACCATATAAAACGTTGTTTTCATGGATATATAAAAATTGTTAGCCCGTTTGCCTTGCAGCACCAGGGTTGGGGATTAAATTCCCGCCTCCGCCCTGTGTGCGCAAAGTTTGCATGTTCTCCCTGTGCTTCAGGGTTTCCTCCAGGTACTCTGGTTTCCTCCCCCAGTCCAAAGACATGCGTTGTAGGCCGATCAGCATTTCCAAATTATCCATAGTGTGTGAGTGTGTGCACGACTGTGGAGTGGATTGGCACGCTGTCCAGGGTGTCCCCACCTCGTGCCCCGAGTACCCTGGAATAGAGTCCAGGCTCCCTGTGACCCTGTGTAGGATAACTGGTACAGAAGATGGATGGATGGATGGTTTGTCAACAGATTCTCTCTTTCCTGAAAATGTCTTATTCTTTTTATAAAGCTATGTAAACAGTATCATCAATATAACACACAATTATGTTAAAACAGTTATTGTTATAAACAAGTATCATAATTAATCCTTGAGAATTATATTTGGCAGAGTAGATTGATTGTAAGCTTTAATTGAATTTTGGGAAATAGTCCAGTCTTTCCACTGAATATTTGCTATATTTGCATGAGTGATTAATGAATCGTCTCTGTCTCAGGCTTTTGTTAGTGAGTGTGTATGCACAAAAGGATGAGCCTGAGCTGGTTCTTGCATGCCATGTTTAACATTTGTTAATCTCCACAATTCATTTTATCACCTTTGCTCCACCATTGGGTATTTGAGCTTACGTCCCTAGGAAGATAATATAAACTGTCCCATGCAAACAGGGAACTTGACTTCCCTCCACATAGCATTGTTACAACACTGTACTTCAATAGCAACACTTCTATCAACATTGCTTCTTATCTCTGGCAGTGTACAATGGCTAAAAGTGTTAGTGATAGTTCAGTACTAACAGGAAGAGGAAAATAATGTATTTGAAACATTATGTAGCTTTATATGTAAGATTGCTCTAAATACTCTAAATAAGAGTATTTTCAGCCTTTGACCATGTGGTCATCTTTATAGTGACTTTCAGAAATATTAATAACTTACATAAATTGTCCAGATACACTTGATAAAATGGATAATGAAGATAAATGAATTACGTTTAGACACTAAATAGTGAGTGTTATGGGTTAATAATTATTATATCTGAGTTTAGTTTATATTGTCCATCATACATTCTGCTATATTGCCATCAAGCTGATCCAGTTAAACCTAAACGCTACAAAGTGCATTTTGCCCTAATATTTTACCATTGGATTTTCAACCCTAACTTATCCAAACCTTTTCTTTTTGTTTTGCAGATGGTCACAGCTGATGGGGCCAAAGAAAATAAATCAAAAAGCAGTGTTCAGTGAAAGAAGAGAAGGAGACCATGCTATGAAGTCCAGCTGTTACTGGCCGCTGCAGGAGCATACCCTTTTTATGCCCCATTTGAGCTCATCTTTCTTATTCAATGATTAATAGCATTTCCAATGTTTAATACCATTGAGGCTGGTGATTCCAGAATTATTGTACGATCGCTTTGGTCTCCTTTCAAAAATACTTATAACAAAGGTTTAACGGCCCGCCATGAAGTGTGATAGAGACCTGAAACCTTAAGCTCAATATGCTTGAGCATCATGGGCACAGGATTTGTCTTTGTGCCTCAATCACAAGCTGAAGATCTATGAAGAAGAACATTAAGGAATGTATCACAGAACTTCCTGTCGATTTGGATTGTAATGTTTTCTTTTCATGCCAAAATGTGACTTGGTTTGGGACCTTAGACAGGCAACTATATCTTGATTATGATATCAAGTCTCATAAAAGGTGAAGAGATGTGTAACGTCTCAGCTTCCTGTAATGTTGATTCAAACATCGATCAGTTCTTTCAGCCAGTGCTATACATTATTGTTATCATCCTTGGCTTCCCAACAAACTGTATGGCTCTGTGGGCTGCCTACCTGCAGGTAAAGCAAAAAAATGAGCTGGGTATCTATTTGATCAATCTTTCTGTGGCTGACCTCCTTTATATAGCCACATTGCCACTTTGGATTGATTATTTCCTCCAACACGATAACTGGATCCATGGGCCAGGGGCTTGCAAGCTGTTTGGCTTCATTTTCTATACCAATATATATGTCAGCATTGCTTTCCTCTGCTGCATTTCTGTGGATCGTTATTTGGCAGTGGCCCATCCACTCAGGTTTGCCAAAGTGCGTCGGGTCAAAACAGCTGTTTTGGTCAGTGCCATAGTCTGGATTATAGAAGTTGTGGCCAACTCGGCACCACTCTTTCACGATGAGCTGTTTGCAGCGCGCTTCAACCGCACTTTCTGCTTTGAGAAGTATCCTATGCAAGACTGGGTGGCAGGGATGAACCTCTACCGCATCTTTCTGGGCTTCTTGGCTCCCTGGTGCTGCATGTTAGGAGCATACAAAGGAATTCTGAAAGCAGTGCGTGGCAATGTTTCCACTGAGCGGCAAGAGAAAGCTAAGATTAAGAGGCTAGCTCTTAGCCTCATCCTCATAGTGCTTCTTTGTTTTGGACCCTATCATATGCTCCTGCTGTGGCGCAGTGTGCTCTTTCTCATCAACCCCTGTGACTGTCGCGTGGAAGAGTATTTATTTACTGCCTACCATGTAGCCCTCGCTCTCACCAGCCTCAACTGTGTGGCAGATCCAATCCTCTATTGTTTTGTGAATGAAGGAGCTCGCAGTGATGTGAGCCATGCCCTAGCCACCCTGATGGCAGCTTTTCACCGAGGACAAACCACAGACATGTTAATGGGGGGTTCCATCACTGCAGAAACACCCCTAGCCAGCAACAAACCAGATCTCTATGGAGAGGTCAAAACGAATTCCTATAAAAATGAAATTGAAACTTTGAAAGAGGAATGTCTTCAAATGACCAAACTTAGTGTTAAATAGTGAAGTGATGCAGTATGTATGTAGGCACATATATGTCAAGAGATCTTCAGGGACCCTGAGCCTCAAGTTTCCTTACAGTTTATGTCAACAATGTTGGCGTTTAAATAAATTATTAGTGTAAAACCCAGATCTTTGAATGTTATAACACATGCCTTGTTTATTACCGTTTGGAAATTGTAATTTGCAAATCACAAAGTTTTCCCTTCCAAAATTATTTAACACCTTACTTACCCCTGCTAACTTATCTATTATAAACACATTCCTTTATTTATAGCTCATGCCACCTTGAAGCTCAAAGAAACATCATGGCAGAGCTTCAGCTGTAACAAGTGTAAAACTTTTTGCAGTAAATTAATACTTCTTCTATGGTTAGACACAAGTTTTTAAGCATTAATTATATTTTTGAAACAGTTTATACTGCAAACGCCAAAATGGTAGTGGCCTTTTGTGAGGAAAAAAAATGATTTATTGTTTCAGACAAAATCGTGAGATGATTCTATCTTAATCTTGTCAATGAAATACACTGTAGTATATTCTTCAATCTGAAATTAGAAAATGGAGTCTCATGAAAGTATGAATTCATGTGTTCTACAACATTTTAGTTTTTTATTACTCGTGTTACATAAACACTGTACCATTTGCTTTGAAAGCATGTAAATTATATTTATTTAATTTAAAACTACTAATTTAACGATTGTTTCAGTTGTTCAGGTCCTTAGAATCCCCATCAGACTGAGAATCATGTGTATATCCTTAGAGTTGTAATAAACCTTACAGTTTTAAAATACAAATGATATATGAATATTATATAACATATATCTATTCGAATGTTTCTTTTACAAATATCCGACCTATCAAACTTTTTGCTCTTTCTGAGTTTATTTCCCCATATAATTTATTCCAGAGAGGAGAATAAAGTGTATGATCTATATACAGTATGACTGTCACAAGTAACTACATGTAATGCATTAAATGAGTCTTATCCGATCTCGAGCTAAAATGGCCTTTATTGTGGATAAAGTTATATTGAAATTAATATTTTAAGTTTTAAGGAGCAGTCGCAAAGCGCTGCTTAACTGATGTTAAAAATTGCGATCAAGGTTTTGAATGTCAAGCTGTTTAGAGGGATTTTTTTTTCCAGAAAAAAGAAGAATGTGTTTGGAGTTTGCAGTAACTGTTTTAAAAACGTGAATATTCCAAAAGCTAAAGCACCTGAGGAAATCATGAAGTGTTAGAGTACATTACCAAGGCTGGAGTATGTTTGACATTTGATGTTAATCTACATGTTATGAAGATGTTAAAATATATGTGTCACTCACTTGTCTATTGTTTGTCTATTCTCAGTGACCCACAGACATTCGTAATGAAAATGCATCCAAATAACAGACTTTGCACATGTTTACATTCCTGTTTAGATGCCTTCTTGGAACTTTCCACCTTAAATCATGAATGTCTTTAAAATCTTAGAGGGTTGCAACTGAACTGGGGGTCCCTGTTATGCCAAAACGAAATAAATTATGTCTGTTCAATCAATTCTTAGTCTTGTTTTGGCTTGACCTTATATGGAAAGGGAAAATAAGAGAGATGGTACCATAAAGCACAGTGAATGTAATGGGTTTTTCATATTTAAATTGTGGAAGTTCAGTTAAAATCCATTGCAAAATAGCCAGAAGTGAATAAATACCTACAGAATTGATAGAATCGAGCAGGAAACAAATACAATCTATTAGAGTAAATACAACACTGGAGCTTTTCCTGTGTACTATATATTATAAATAACTGCTAAATAACTGGGAACATTATGTCTTTATTTTATGTCTCCTTATTTTATGTTTTTAATGCTGTGCACTCAGAGCAAAATCCCCAGTGCTGAATTAACACCTAGAGTGTTTATTTAACACTTTCAGTGTTCATTTGTGTACATTTTACAAATATAAGCACTGAAGGTGTTAATTCAACACTGTGGATTTTGCTGCAGCACGTCAGTATGGCTCACATCATTATGTGGTATTGATCTGTGCTGTTCTTGAGGTGTCACCCTGAAGTAGTGTTTATCTGATCACCATCCTCCATGACACTTCTTCAATTTTCACTATTCATAGCAGTTCAGCCAGATCCAGGCTCTTACGCCATACACTGTGATTCCTGATGCATGTTTTCTTTGACATGGAGATGAGGCAGGTGGCCACCACTTCCCAATACAGTACCTGGTAGTGTCAGATGTCACTCACGGAGGACCACAGCTCTGCAGGCTTTAGCATTGTAACTCATTTAACACACCTGATTCAACACACCTAACGACCAAGGATTCGTGGGCTGAATTTAGTGTGTTAGAAGAAATAAATACTTATCTGTGAAGAGCTGTGGTCATTAGGGACATTCATGTATATGAATAAGTCATGCTAGTGACTGTAAGGGTTTATCATTAACTTTATGCTCTAAAAATTTGTGATTTGCATAAGTTTTATTTATTAACAGACAACGTTTTCTTAGTTCATCATGAAAATGTGTCTAATAATACATCATATTTTTTATCAGTCTTAATATCTGACGTAAACAAAAGCCAGTACTGACCAAGATATACCCACAGTGGTTAATCATTTACAGGATTGGCCAGACAGGGGCCACAACCACTCTAGAATTACCTCTAATTTTACTAAAAGAGAAAACGTTTACAGCTACATTTACATTTAAAGCTAGAGTCACATTTCCAAGTTTCCATGCCATGTTTCCATTCCTCAATACATTTGCTGCAGTCCTAAATCTACCTAACTGAAGTTTTAATGATGGATTCTGGATTTTAAAATGCATCCAATTATAAAAAATATATAATGGTAGAGTGATTATTAACTTCTATGCTGTTTATTATGATGATCTAACCTACACAAGTCTATTTTTGGTTTCAGTGGTTAAAATGAATGATGCTCTAAGCCAAAGAAAGGTATATAAATCATCCTGACATTTACTCTGGTGTTTATATACTCATATAATTCAGATAATACAGGGTATCCATGTAATTTTCTCCCTCACAATGCAACAGTTAACAGGATGGATCATTTTCCCACATCCTTATAAGAAGAAAAACAAAGGAATAAAAACAGTTTGATTATAGTTTTGAGTTGGACAAGAATGTATGACACTGTATTTGTAATAATGCTGTAATCCAGAAAAAATTAATCACAGTGAAAGTTTTATTTTCCTTGTTTTGCTTCACAAGTCAAGAACCATAAATAGTCTCAGTGCATGCTGAACAATAGCTTAGGTGGTGTTTTGGGAAGCTACGCCATTACTGTGGTAGACTTTCAGCCTTGATGCAATTGGCTAAACTTGGTCAGCTCTTCCTGTGGAACGATCAGTGTGGTAGCAACATACCACTTTCAATAAGGAAGTGGAAATTAACTAGCTAATATACACTCAATAACATATAAATATATATTAAGGAAGTGAAGTGAGGTGAAGCAATATGCAAGTGACAAGTGTATCTTTTATCTTTGTGCTGTAGACACTGGAATGTGTTTATTTCTACTTTCTATATGATAGATAGACAGACAGACAGACAGACAGACAGACAGACAGACAGATAGAAAGATGGATAGATAGATCGACAAATAGATTGACAGATAAATGTGCTTTATTTTAAAAGTGCATGTGTTTTTTGGAAAATCACTTTAAAGGCAGTTTTATTAATGGACCACTGGTGGTCACACATCTTGATGATTAACTAATCTTGTGCATTTCATTAGTAATACTTGTGCAAGTAAGAAGGGTGTAATTATTTTTTCTGACCTGGTTTCTGAATGACTACATATTGAAATCTGTTGTGTTTTTGTTGTTGGTGTCACCTGAGGTTATTTGTTTGTTAGTTGAAGTTGGTGAGGATCACACAATTGTTATTTAGGCCCTGATTAATAAAAACATAGAATTGAAGGAGGGTGAACTTTCTTTTTCCCATGACTATATATATCCGCCCCAATATTTAAAACCATTTCAATAAAACTGGCACTGACAAACTGATGTGCTGGACCTCTACACTGTATTGGTAGAGTGACTGGAAATCAACTTACGTGAAAGAGCTGCATACTTACCTGTTGGCATCTCTGGTATTTCAGCAGTTCTCCTAACTAATATACTACACATGCATACTCAGAATAAAATGGCAGCAGCACCTTGCAAACCTATTTGTGCAAATCAGAAAATTATTAAAAATATTCATTTATTTTATGTATTTATTTATTTGCAAAATATGTGTAATAATATAGTTAGAAACATGTAACCCTAAAACAATTACGTTCTTCCCCGCTATTTACCTAACCCACAATACAGAGGTAAAGATTAGCCCATGCCATAAACTATACAACAAAGTCGAACACTTACTGGCCATATTAATAGAAAAACCTGCACACCTGCTTGTTCTAAAACTTAAAATTTACAAATATAAATTTAAAATTCCATTTTATTTGTATATTGCTTTTAACAATGACCATTGTCACAAACCAGCTTTACAGAAATATATAAATATAAATAAATTATACATTGATAAATTTAGCCAATCTAGTGGCAGCAGCACAATGCATAAAATCATGTAGATACAGGCCAAGAGCTTTAGTTAATGTTCACATCAAACATATGGGGAAAAATGTGATCTCAGTGACTTTGACAGTTACAGTTGTTGGTATCTGACAGGCTGGTTTTTTTTTTTTTCTTTTCTTTTCTTTTTTCATTCTGTCAGGAAGGACAGGATATCTTGGCAGATCTGAGTGCAGTGTGTGACATTGTTGAGACAAACATGAGAGAAGGGAGACTCCCCTTTATTTCCATTTAATCTTATTTCTCTCTGGGAAAACTTAACAAGATACTTCCTATGAAAACATTCACTTTGGCATGGTTATATTGCTGTGAGAGGACTTGTTGGGGTTCGACACAATCCATTTACTTCTGAGGATAAAGATGGCACCCTAACAAGTTAATGAGTTTGATGGGAAAATATTTTATGAAATAAAAAGTTCTTATGTTGGAAGTTTGTTATTATACTAGCATTATTAACGGCTTCCTGCTGATATCAGGGATCGTCTGACTTCCTGCTGCTGTCTGCTGGAGGGCCAGTGTGAGACTTTAAGTAATTGAAATGCTGTGCTCCCGGCTGACTGGCCTTATGTAGGCCTAGTGTGATGAGGGATATGGTTGAATTTCCCATTTTCCTATTCCCTTTTGTGAATAATTTCAGAGTGCTCCGACACTCATGATGAGGCCTCATGTAAGATGAGCGCATACATATACAACAGAGTGGGCCAAGCTAAGACCAGCCCATAACATCAATATGTCACATATCCATAAAGGTTTACTGGTTTGCACGCTTGCCTCGCAGCTCCAGGGCTGGGGGATCTCTGCGTGTGGAGTTTGCATGTTCTCTCTGTGCTTCTGGGGGTTCCACCAAGTACTCCAGTTTCCTCCCCCAGTCCAGAGACTTCCGTTGTAGGATGAATGGTGTTTCCAAATTGTCTGTAGTATCTGAATGTGTGTGAGATCGTGCCCTGTGATGGGATGGCTGTGCCTTGTGCCCCGAGCTTCCTGGGATAGGCTCCAGACTCCCCTCAAACCTGTGGAGGATACGCAATGCAGAAAATGGATGTTTAACATTATGTTATATTGCATATAACAGTTTCTAACAAGTCCCCCCCCCCATTGAATTTTTATGAATGTACACAAAATGTAAGCTACTGAACAATATATGTCAACTACTCATATATACATATGGATTTCTTAAAATGAACCATAAACAATCATTTCAACTTTAAACATATCTGTAAACTTGCAATCGGAAATACTAGATATATTTTACAATATTGAAAATGTTAGCACTTGCTATGATGTCATTGTTTTGCAGTGCATGAGCTCTTTTATCAGTTTATCAGGTATGCAACTCTAGTGCATGCTTGAGATTCACTTTACAGGTATACAATTACTGACTGTTACATGGATGCACAGTTTGTCAGACTGCATTCATTAGCTATAGTCTCTGATTGTACAGCTGCAGTCTTTGAAGAAAAAAAAAAAGTTAAATCTTGAACCCTTAACAGGTATTTGTCACGAGAGGTAGGTGAAGACATTTGCAAATGCAGTTTGAAGTTTTATTAAAGATGCTGGCAAACAAATCCAAAAGAGAGTTTAAAAAAAAAAATATGCTCCAAAAAAACAGGCAAAAGGTCAGATGAACATCAATACTGGGAAAAATACAAAATTACAAACTCAAAGTAGAGCAAAGTCAAAACTAGATTAACAACACACACAAATAAAGGTTTGGCAAGTTCAGAAAAGATACAGTACACTAAGCATTACTTTGCAATATGAGTGTTGAACTGGAGTCCTTGGGTGCTTCTCAATACTCAAATTGATGCTTCCTTGTTTCCTCACTTGCAAAATTCCATCACATCATCAACTGACTTTTTGTTTGAGATTGTGGCAGATATAAAGGAGCAGGAGAATTTATATGTCCGTTAGGTTTTTTTGGCAAGAAACACTTCTGCATAGGATACACCTGTGTGTCCGAGCTCCTCTGGATGTTTTTTCTCGTTCAATTAGAGGCTAGATATGTCCTTCAAGACGGTTGATGTCGATCAATTTCTGGGTCACGGGCTGGAGGACGGAGGAGCAAGGAAACAAGGACGCATCAATTACAGCATTGAGAAGCGCCCAAGATATACTGTGCGGAGGTGATTGTGTTCAGTTGTGTGTGATTAGTAATCGGGAGACTGTGAGAGCACCAAAGTCTATAGTTGTTTGACAGCATTGACCTGACCACTCGCTCAGAAAGTTTGACCAATGCCATTTGTTCCCACAGTTATTATGTTTCCCAAACCATAAACAAACACATATAACCACAGCAACTCTAACAAGGATAAAGCATTTACTGAAGATGGTCCCAGAGGATCCCAGTCCTGATTAACTTCTCAAACTCAATGTTTCAGTATTTAAAAGGACTCATCCAGGGAGAAGCCTTTAAGCAATGAACTGTTAAATAAAAAGATCCAGTGTACACAGCTGACTATTCTGCTATTCATATTGAAGTATTATTATTAGTAGTAAGTAAATTAGTATGAATCACACTGTAATGACAGTAAATTGTATAAGAAAACAGTTTTAAGTGTAATAAATGTAATTGTGGAGTCACCAACAGGCCCATGGGAGTTTCAAGAGTAAAAAATCCTCCTGTGCCTGACACACTCGTAGTATCACCACACACACTAATACAATAGTGTCACTGATATGCTGAGAATAATTTACCATTCAAATAATATCTGGTTAGCGGTTGCCCTATTGTGTCAGTAGATGGAGGCTGATGATTCATGCACCACATGGGCTACAGTCAGTAACTGTATTCTGACCTAGTGAACTTTAAAATTACTTGCAGCTTCAGGGTAGTGCTACAAAACAGTTTACATATTCATATCAACAAAGAGTAGTACATTTATTTACTTAAAACACCAAGACAAAATAAAATTTCAGATCCACCATGACCCTAACCAGAATAAAATCAGTTGAATGAATGAATGAAACAATCTGTTTATAATAATCTATATTATAGATTGTTTCATTCATTCTATTATGTTAAACATAATATAGAAAATATTTTATCTATTGCTTACACTGCTTACAGTTTACAAACAAAATTAAAAATAAACTGGAATACTTTTTTTAATAGAAAGAAATGTAATCATTTCCCTCATAATATTTGGTCAACTTGACTTGAACTTGAACTTTCATTTATCATTTGTTACCCTTCACATATGACCTACTTCCTCCTTCTGCAGAAATACTTGACACCGCCTGGAGGAACCATCTGTAGATGTGAACATGATCGTGACAAGAAGGGCAAGTTTTAGGGAGGTCCAGTCAAATATGCTGCATGGTGAGCTTTCCCACAGTGTCAAACCAGCCAGGAACTTGGGAAAATAAACACTGTGGAGTAATACACATGTTGCAGCAGAGTGATGTCTCTCCCTTTCTGCTATTTTACCAACCTGTGTCTGATCTTCCTTTGCATTGACATCTAATTGGTTATATTCACAATAAATAAATCTAATGTGTGTATGTACATTACTGAGACATCACTGCCTAGACATGTCCTTTCCTGCAACTCTAAGGAAGTAGTTGAGTTGTACTAGCTATGAACTGTAGTATATAAACATTTAGAGGAATATCCATCCATCCATTTTCTATACTGCTTATCCTTCAGGTTCCCAGGGAACCTGGAACCTATCCCAGGGAGGGTGGGGTACAAGGTGGAGCACACCCTGGACAGGGTACCAATCCATCCCACTCACACACACATTCACACACCCTTTCATATACTATGGACACTTTGGACATGCCAATAACTCTACCATGTCTTTGGACTGGGGGAGGAAACCAGAGTACCCGGAGGAAACCCCCACAGAACAGGGAGAACAAGCAAACTCCCCACACACACACACACACACACACACACACACACACACACACACACACAGGAATCAAACCCTCAACCCTGGAGGTGTGAGGCTAACCACTAAGCCACCATGCACCCAGGAATAATAATAATAATACGAAGAAGAATAACGGTGATTATTATTATTATTATTATTATTATTATTATTATTATTATTATTATTATTGGTTACAAATAATATCATATGTGAAGGCCCCCACTATCTAAAAAATAGGTTTTCTGTATAGAAGCCTAAAAGAAACCTTCATTAGTGCTCCCTCTAGTGGAGAAGATAGAAAATAAATAAAACACATGCATAAAAAAATAGCAAAGTTAACAAACGATAGTAATATATAATGCTTAAAAGCCATCACATAATAATTATTCATACATTTTAAATTAAAAGTCAAGCAAAGCAAATAACTGCTATAACACTGCTATACAGTATTGTGTTTTTACTCGATTGGTTAGAGAACTGAGTGCTTCCGGTTCAAAGGTTGATGTACACGCCATGTGCTTCTCGTGCCTCGATGTTGTTACGTTTGTGTACAATTTAGTGAAGTGACAGATTATAACTTTCCTCTTTTTTTCCCCTAATATATTGTAAGTGTACTGCAGGTTCAGTATGTCGCATAACACATCTTCGTCCAGTGCACAGGAAAAGGGTAATGGAGGTAAGTGCTAGGCTTATATCTGCACATCTGGCTTATAGTGTTGACCTTTAAGGATGTTTCTTATTTCAGATCAGCACAGTGTTTAGTCCTCAGTACAGTAAGAGGTTGCTGTCAGTTGTTTTCAGTCGCACTTCGATGCTTGCAGTTTCCAGATCCGCGTGTCCTGCAGACTTTGTGCCTCTTCAGTACAGCTGCAGTGAGAAGTGTGTGTTGGAGAGAGGAAAAAACACGGAGCTGTGGCTCATTAAAGCTCCAGCTCGCTTCAAGCCCAGCAGGTGAGGAAAGCAGACAGCATGCTTGATATACACCAATGTAACTTTCTCCTCATGTGCTCTAGAGAAGGAGTTCTCACACTGTTTGCATTCATCTCTTTAAGGATGGATGGATGTTTATAAATGCAATCCATCTATTCAAACATTAAGCTCATGATTGAACTGTTTGCAGCTATTTATTGGAGCCATAGGGCTTTTATTCATGAATCTTTCAATTCACAGAACCCATTTTAAACTACCGTTAAGCATTATTGACCTTTTATTTATAGGCGTGCATGTTTTTTAGTTTAAGTATGATTGAAGTAATTGAATTATTTTTTTTTTTGTAGTTAAAGTATGGCTAAGAGCTCAATTATGAATATAACAACATTGATGGTCCATGATTTCTACCACTGAAACTGTAAGATTTTTTTTTTATTAAGGGAGGACCTGCTGGCTGTGCTTCATGAACCCTTTTTGAGAACCGTGGGTCTAGATGTACAGGTGCATCTCAAAAAATGGGAATACGTATCCTGGAAAAGTTCTCTCTCTTTTTTTTTTGTAATTTAATTCAAAAAGCGTAACATTCCTATATTCTATGTATTATTTTAAGCCTTTTTAGTTTTAATCTTGATGAGTAGCTCATAAATAAAAAATCCAGTATCTCAAAATATTAAAGAATTTATAATACAGAAATGTCGACCTTCTGAAAAGTATGTTAATTTATGCACTCTGTACTTGTTCGGGGCTTTAATCGTTTTGCACAAGTTACTGCATCAATGTGATGTGGCATGGAGACGACCAGTCTGTTGCACTGCTGAGGTGTTGTGGAAGCCCAGGTTGCTTTGATAGCGGCCTTCAGCTCATCTGTATTGTTGGGTCGGGTGTGGCTCAGTCAGTAGAGCGGGTTGTCCACTAATCCACTAATCGTAGGGATGGTGGTTCGAATCCCGGC
>JAFFST010054181.1:131619-153463 GCA_022414735.1 Noturus placidus
TGCAGCTCTGCTACCATTGGTGTGTGAGTGTGTCTCATTTGTAAGTCGCTTTGGATAAAAGCGTAAATGTGTCTCTCATAGAGTCTCAATGGGGTTTGGGTCAGGCGAGTTGTCTGGCCAATCAAGCACAGACATGGCACCCCAAATCCTCCCTGACTGGAAACTTCACACTGAACTTCAAGCAACTTGTATTGTGTGCCTATCCACTTTTCCTCCAGACTCTGGGACCTTGATTTCCAAATTAAATGCAAAATTTACTTTGGTCTTCCCCATGATTGTGCTTGTGTGTACTGAACCAGACTGAGAGATTAAACACTCAGGAAACCTTTGCAGGTGTTTTGAGTTAATTAGCTGATTAGAGATCTTCTCAGGTCGATATTACTGCATTATTAAATTCTTTTTCTAATATTTTGAGATACTGGATTTTTGATTTCCATGAGCTGTAAGCCAAAATCAAGATTAAAACAAAAAAGGTTTGAAAGATTTCACTTTGTGTAATGAATCTAGAATATATGAAAGATCCACTATTTGAATGAAATTATGGAAAAAAGTAACTTTTCAACAATATTTCACCTTAATTTTTTAGATGCATCTGTATGGTGTTGTATATCATGATAATTGAAGAGGTTTTCAAGATGACATGTATTACGATATTTATTATTTCATAAGGTTGCTAAAAATATTGTAGCTCATACTGATGTGTGTGTGTGTGTTTACGTTTACATTTATTCATTTAGCAGACGCTAAATGTAGAGGTGTAAGTCCAATTGTTTTTTTTTTTAATGGGTTGTTTAGGTGTTCACGGAAGAGGTGGATCTTTAGCTGTTTTTTGAAGATAGTGACAGATTCTGCGGACCGGATTGAGGTTGGAAGTTCATTCCACCACTGAGGAACAGCTAGTTTGAAGGTTCTTGAAAGGGACCTTGAGCCACGCTGAGTAGGAACTACTAAGCGTCGGTCACTAATCGATCGCAGATTGCGCGAGGGAATGTAAGCCTTCAGGAGAGAGTTGAAGTAGGAGCATACTGTTCCAGACAAGGTCTTGTAGGTGAGCATCAAGGCTTTGAATTTGATGCAGGCAGCTATAGGAAGCCAGTGGAGGGAGATGAAGAGGGGTGTGACATGGGTTCTCTTGTGCTGGTTGAAGATGAGGCGTGCTGCAGCATTCTGAATCATCTGCAGGGGTTTGATGGAGCTGGCTGGGAGGCCCGAAAGTAGAGAGTTGCAGTAGTCCAGTTTTGAGATAACAAGAGCCTGAACTAGTATCTGTGTAGCCTGTTCGGTGAGGTAGGGTCTGATTTCCTTGAGTTTGTACAGGATGAACCTACAGGTCCGAGCAGTTGTTGAGATGTGGTCTGTAAAGGTCAAGCTGTCATCAAGAGTCACCCCAAGGTTCCTGGCCATCCTGGTTGGTTTGAGTGTGGTTGAGCCGAGCTGTACACTAAGGTTGTGATTGATTGAGGGACAGGCTGGGATGACGAGAAGCTCAGATTTTGCCAGGTTGAGCTTAAGATGGTGTTCCCTCATCCAGACTGAAATGTCCGACAGGCAAGCAGAGATATGTGCAGAGACTGATGGATCATCAGGCTGGAAGGACAAATAGAGCTGGGTGTCATCAGCATAGCAATGATATATACTGCCGTATTAACTGTATTGCTGTTCCAATGGCATATTACCAATATTTCGCTGCATTAACCAATGCAGTTCTAATGTCATATTATCATAGTTTTAAAGGTCTGATTAATATGCCATTAGAAATGCATTGGTAAGACATTCTCTTACATCTGTAGCATCTTAATCCCTTTTATTGTTAGTGTAATGATTTTTGTTTTGATTTTGTGTTATGTATGTGAATGTTTTAAATTGCTACTGATGCAATTGGACTACTAGAACCAATGTATCTTGAGTAAACAAGTACAGGACATGTAAATTATTGTCCATCATACATATGCTACAGATGCTGTTGAGAGGTTGAATACCTGGAATGAAAAAGGTTGCAGTTGATTGCTGTCTAAATGAATGCTTTTCATGAGTTTGCTCTGTTTCCTTTTTAGTCTGGCAGAATTGAAAGTGTCCTTATCAGGCCTGGAGATGATCCAGTCTACTGATGCATCTCCTCAGATCTACAGTGTTCTCTCAAGCTGCTCAGGCCCTACTGACCTCCATCTTCTCACCTCTAGTGATGAGCAAAACGCATGTCCCAGTATTTCTGGCTTTGCTGGAATCCTCAATATCAGTGAAAGTTATGGGGGCTGCAGTGCGGATCAGAGCCCTATTCCCATCCCAGCAGCCCCTGCTCCGAGCTTCCCACCCGGCTTGAAGCAGCGCTTCCATCCCTTCGGCAGCTCTACACCTGCTCGCATGTTTCAGAGCACCAACTTGACCTCTCTTTTGCCACTAACGAAAGCAAAGCTGGAGTCTGAGGAGACTGAAGTCCAGAGTAAAAAGAAGAAGAAAAAGAAGAAACACAGTAGACAGGAGCCCATTGTAATGGCCCACATTAAGAAGGAAGAAATATCTTATGAGTGTTGTGAGCTGCAAGTCCCGGAGCCAGTGGAGGAAGATGGTACAGCAGAGAGAAAGAAGAAAAAGAAGATTAAAAAAGAAAAGACGACACCGGATGAGTTTGCCATTGATGACAGTTTGATAACCAAAGAGGAACCAACGGACACATCATATGGTGATCGTGAGAGCCCTGTGAAAAAGAAAAAGAAGAAGAAGGAGGCACAAGATGAGTACATTCATTAAATGTCATTCATTATATACTCTATTAGGAACACACTTTTCCAGTCTTCAGCTATCCAGTGTTTTTGAAACTGTCCCCATTGCAGCCTCAGCTTTCTGTTCTTGGCTGACACAAGTGGATCCCGAAGTGCTTTTCTGCTGTTGTAGCCCATCTGTCTCCAGATTAGACATGTTGTGCATTCTGAGATGCTTTTCTGCTCACCAGATTTGTACAGAGTGGTTATGAGTGACTGTAGCCTTTCTCTCAGCTTGAACTTGTCTAGCCATTCTTTGTTGACCTCTCTTAATCATCAGTGTTTCAGTCTGCAGACCTGCAACTTAAGAGGATACTGTTGGTTTTTTTTTTTCTTTATTGCACCATTCTGTGCCATATTGTGAACATTACCCGAAGCTGCTGGCCCCTATCTGCATGATATTCTGCACTGCACTACTGCCACATGATTGGCTGATTAGATAATTACATGAGGGAGTAGGTGTGAAAGTGTTCCAAATAAAGTGCTTTAGTGAATGTTTATTTTGATGGTAGAAAAGTTGACAAGTTAGTCATGTTACAACAAACTATATAAAGGCTGAAACACACAAATTAATTTATTGCATCCTTTTTGTCAAGGTGGCATAAACAAATACTGAAATGTCATGCAGAAGACATTTTTAATCATAAATCATATTTTGCTAAAACGTTACTTGTTTGCATACCCTTAAGACAAATTTGTGATCGTTTTTCTTATATAGGAACTTCATATTATATTAGATAATACATGGCTTTGTTTTTGTTTTTTAACACAAAGATCTCACACTGTAGCTTTATATATTAAAAATAATAAAATTACTATCAGTGCATTGTGATGTACAGTTCAAGGTGCTTTATTGCCGAACAACCACTTAAATGGAATTTGCTTTCATACAAATCTGTGTAGGTGCAAATCATCAGTAAAATGAGAAACTGCACAAAACTAATACAAAAAATATAATAAATTGCAAACATTACAATCTAAAAATATTGGACTAAATATTATTTATAATGTATATTTATTAATAGAACCTGTTCTTTAATAATGTATTTAACTACTGTATATCTTTATAGCTATCTCCCAAATCTTATTTCCTCTGAACAGCTTCTGTAATCTGTCAGATGTAGTATTCACCCTTTCCACCTCCATCACCCATCCATGTTCTTCTACTATCTCTGATCTAACTATAATAATTATCAATTTGTATAGCGCTTTTTTACAATTGTACAGTGCTCTATACTAGGTTGCTTGACCAATCTTCACCCATCCTTTTTATTTTATTTTATTTTAATGTCCACTACATGTCCTACACTGTGTTTTTGGACTCAGGGTGAAATCTTACTGTGACCAGCTTCCAAACCACAGGCTGAGCTGGACAAACTCATAGACCATCTCTGCCAGCTGGTAAGTGCTGGTAGGAAGGAATCAGTTTCGGAATTACTGCTGCTATTATTACGTTGTGCTAAACCTCTAAATTAAATCCCAGTTCAACATGTCATATTAGGCTATTATAATACAATATCGAGGAAAAAAAAAGTACTAATTTCATGTAAATTCTCACATACCTAATATGTCCAGCTAACTGTTAGTGTACATGTCACATCATATATTGATGAGAGTATTTTAATTGCATTTAGTATATTTATTTACAACTTTATTTACTCGATTATACAAGAGTGCTCATAGCAGCAGTCAAGGAAAAAGAAGGAACTGATGTGCAGTATTGGATGATATGCTGCGTGACATCATTTGCTGATGTGGGAAGTAGCAGTCACAACCTTGATCTCCGGTGGTACTGCATTAGTAGATGAGGTCAACAGCGAGGAGCATGTCTCAGTGGCCTTTAGGCCAGTGGTTTTCAAACTTTTCACAGTCAGGGACCTCTTTATTTTTTATATATTATATATACACTGCTCAAAAAAATAAAGGGAACACAAACAACACAATGTAACTCCAAGTCAATCACACTCCTGTGAAGTCATACTGTCCACTTAGGAAGCAACACTGATTGACAATAAATTTCACATGCTGTTGTGCAAATGGAATAGTCAACAGGCGGAAAAAATTATAGGCAATTAGCAAGACACCCCCAATAAAGGAGTGGTTCTGCAGGTGGTGACCACAGACCACTTCTCAGTTCCTATGCTTCCTGGCTGATGTTTTGGTCATTTTTGAATGCTGGCGGAGCTTTCACTCTAGTGGTAGCATGAGACGGAGTCTACAACCCACACAAGTGGCTCAGGTAGTGCAGCTCATCCAGGATGGCACATCAATGCGAGCTATGGCAAGAAGGTTTGCTGTGTCTGTCAGCGTAGTGTCCAGAGCATGGAGGCGCTATCAGGAGACGTGGAGGAGGCCGTAGGAGGGCAACAACCCAGCAGCAGGACCGCTACCTCCCCCTTTGTGCAAGGAGGAGCACTGCCAGAGCCCTGCAAAACGGTCAGAAACAGACTCCATGAGGGTGGTATGAGGGCCCGACGTCCACAGGTGGGGGTTTGCTTACAGCCCAACACCGTGCAGGACGTTTGGCATTTGCCAGAGAACATCAAGATTGGCAAATTCGCCACTGGCACCCTGTGCTCTTCACAGATGAAAGCAGGTTCACACTGAGCACATGTGACAGACGTGACAGAGTCTGGAGACGCCGTGGACAACGTTCTGCTGCCTACAACATTCTCCAGCATGACCGGTTTAGCGGTAGGTCAGTAATGGTGTGGGATGGCATTTCTTTGGGGGGCCGTACAGCCCTCCATGTGCTTGCCAGAGGTAGCCTGACTGCCATTAGGTACCGAGATGAGATCCTCAGACCCCTTGTGAGACCATATTCTGGTGCGGTTGGCCCTGGGTTCCTCCTAATGCAAGACAATGCTAGACCTCATGTGCCTGGAGTGTGTCAGCAGTTCCTGCAAGAGGAAGGCATTGATGCTATGGACTGGCCCGCCCGTTCCCCAGACGTGAATTCAATTGTGCACATCTGGGACATCATCTCTCGCTCCATCCACCAACGCCACGTTGCAGCACAGACTGTCCAGGAGTTGGCAGATACTTTAGTCCAGGTCTGGCAAGAGATCCCTCAGGATACCATCCGCCACCACATCAGGAGCATGCCCAGGCTTTGTAGGGAGGTCATACAGGCACGTGGAGGCCACACATATTACTGAGCCTCGTTTTGACTTGTTTTAAGGACATTACATCAAAGTTGGATCGGCCTGTAGTGGGGTTTTCCACTTTGATTTTGAGTGTGACTTCAAATCCAGACCTCCATGGGTTGATAAATTTGATTTCCATTGATATTTTTTGTGTGATTCATTCAACTATGTAAAGAAAGGAGTATTTAATGAGATTATTTCATTCATTCAGATCTAGGATGTGTTATTTTAGTGTTCCCTTTATTGATTTGGGGGGGGGGGGGCATTTTAGGATAAGTTACTAAGGTTAAGAGATGTATTCACAGTTTACCTTTTCTCATTATTTCATTCGTATGGTATCGTGGTATCTCTAGCTGGTTGGAATAACTACAGCTTGTGCAGGAGGTCAGGTTGTATGAGCAGGGATAGTGAGATGGCGCTGCAGTTGTGCAGTGCTCAGTGTGAGCGATAGGTGGCGGTGTTGCTCATTTGCACATCTTCCACCACTGGCGCTATACACTGGAGGATTGCTGTGAGTTCTGCACTGAGGTATGGCCATGTTTTCTAATGAGCATTGAGCATCTGATGCCTGCCGAGTTGAAACCTTCTCTAGTTATTCAAGCACAGCGGAATCCATTTCAGCACAGCATAAATTTCAGCTCCATTCTTTCTTACTTGCACAGTGTAGATACTGTCTTGAAAAATGACCTGTAGTATGAACATCAACTCATGCTCACCTCTACATATCACAAGCTGAATTTTGAAGGAACGTTTAGAGCCAACTTCATTTGTTGTGCGTATAGTAAAATTGTTGGTTGTCAATATCTTTCCTAATCCTTTTGTCTTCTGACTGTATACCTGAAAACAATGGAAGCGGTCATTGTGGTACTATTCCAAACAATTATACTTATTCTTATAGTATATTGCACATGTTTGGTTTTATTACTGTCATGTGCTGTCCTCATAGTATTCACTCATGTGGTGGCTGCTTTGGACACATACAGTACACTCGTATGTCAGTGACTGTGGTTGAATGATGGAACAGTATGAGCTGGACAACATGTGCACACTGAGGCAACAGGATGCAGGGTTTCCTCACCTCTGTTACTCTCCTGCCCAGCATTATGGATGTGATAAGTATTTTTTTTTCATTGTGTGTTGCCGCTGTACCATCAGTGAGATGAGATGCTGGAACAACGCTTACTGCCTGGCAGATAAATAATTGAATGCAGTCTGAAGTTTGGGAGCGACGTGTCCAGACTGCAGAGCAGACTCGAGCCCCTGCACCCCAACTGATGCAAACGATAACATTTGGAGGGGTGTGTGTGTGATACATTTCTAATTTGTGCAGCGTCCATTCTCTCTCTCTCTCTCTCTCTCTCTCTCTCTCTCTCTCTCTCCTCCACCCCCTCTCTCTCACTGCAGCAATCTTTCCTTGCTGTATGCTGTAAGGCTCTCACTCTTTCATTTCTGCTCTCTCTCTCTCTCTCTGGCCTGCGGCATTCAGGGGGGTGGATGGTGTGTTACCATGGCAACGCAGACTTGCCAAGGACCATGGAGTCGCATTCACCAATATGAGAAACCGTTCCCTCATTAAAACATAAAAGAAACCACTTATTTTTATTGTGAGCAAAGCAGCATTCTCACATGGCCTTCCTTTTATGTTTCTACTCTTTATGGGATTACACAGTGTATAAGATGTATGTGTCTGAAGATGTGTGGAATGTGTGTGACTGCGTTTTTGTCAGATAAAACCTGAGTTTCCGTCATGTGGTATGGAGGCACTTTGGAGTGATGCACCAGTTACTTAACTGTATACTAACGGTTTGACAAACCTTTATTCAAATTTTATACGTTGCATGTTTTGTGTGTTTCCTCCCAGCTAATTTCAACTCACATTCCAGATCACAGAGCAAAATTATGTTCTAGTTGAAGTGTGTCTGTGTGTGTGTGTGTGTGTGTGTGTGTGTGTGTGTGTGTGTGTGTGTGTGTGTGTAATGCTACTGTTGCTATGCGCTTACAGACAAGTCAATTCCAACATATGCTATGAAAGCAGCCCCTTTTCTGCTAGTTTCCATGACAACCGCAATGCCATGTTTGCCCCATTGTTGCTTTGCCCACCTTTTTGTGTGTGACTCAAGGCTGAAGCTGTGCAGGGACACTGCCTCTCATTCATCATCTTCCTCTGGTCACAAAGAAAGCTCAAATATTGCATTTTATTGTTGAAATAGTACCAAAGATTTGTAACACTCAGAGATTATATTTCAGATTTTATCTGAAATAAATAAAATCTGAAATACCAGTATGAACAGTTTAAATGAGTGGTTTAGTCATGGACTGGAGGCATTTAAAAAAAAAAAAAAAAGCTGAAGTGTAATATAATGTAGAGTTGTCAGATGTATTAGCATATTTGTTGTTGTCAACATGCTTTGTGTTGTAAAATCATAAAATTTGCACAGTTGGTGTAAAATGCTACGAGTGGGTTTACTCTTAGAAAAATGGTTCAATCTTGGACCCTTAATACTTCTCCCATTGAGATCTGGTTCCTTGATGTACCACTATTTACAAAGGAGATCTTTTTTTGTGAACAGAATGATTCTTACTTCTGCAATGCTTTTAGGAAACTCAAAACATCCTAGACTGACTTTTGGTCATTTCTTTGTCTTGGTACTTGGTATGATGACACTACGTCCACGTCTGGTTTTAATATAGCTACGTAACATGTTTGTGCTCCACATCCAGGCACTGATCCAACAGTAAACCTTCTAGCAGAGGCTCGTTTTGTTGGAGATCAGGGTTCAGTATGGTGGAGAAGAGCTGCATGACCCATCTAGGTGGACCAACTCTGATTCTGCCAGGCCTGCTGTGTGCCATCTGCGTAAGGGTCACACACAAACACACACACACACACACACACACACACACACACACACACACACACACCTCTCCCTTTCGTCTCTCTCTGTTGCAGTGATGATGTCTTCATGTCCTTTTCATACTCTTGGGTGGACTAGATAATCTAGAGCTGGCAGAAAATGGGTCATTAAAAAAAAGGGCTTTTTATATCCTTCCTGTAACACTGTTGGATTTAACCTTCAGGTGTTAGTTGTTGCTAAAATTGTGGTGGAAAAGGGATGTAGGCTAATTATATGTGGCACTGCTTCTTTTTGATTGAATAGAATTTCAATATATTCTTGATGAAGAGACTGGTCTAGAGTTCAAGTCACATACAGTACTTGCAACATGATCGTGAAATCACATCGTATTAAGAGCAATTTTAAGGAGATGTTCATGTTGTTATTTTTGTGACTATCCATCAGATTTCATAAGGTTATATTGTTTCATTTATTCAGAATAAATAGTTGCAATCAAACATCAAGGTCATATAGTCACTGTGATTGCTTACATGCATCTGACTAGTGGACTTTCAGAGATTTGTGTAGCACTAGTACTGTTCACACACACTTTCACACATGCACACACACATTTTCAGATAATCTGGCTCCTTATTTCTGCACTGGGAGGCTCTAGTAAGGGTCGTCTCTTCCCTCAGGTCATCAGCACCCTACAAACTCTTCCTTCTATGGTCTTTCAAAAGGCTATGGTGGCGTTCCTCAGAAAGGTCATAACATGTCGGGGGTTTCTCCTGTGGTGCTACTAAAAAAAATAGATGCCTCCTGTCAGTATTAAAGCAGTCCTCTCTGAGTCTCACTGCAGCAGCTGGGCAATCACTGGACGATGAGCGGGCAGGAGTGTTCTCCCTGAGAGCAGTCTGAATAGCCCACTGAGAGAGTCAAATCCCTCTCAAATGCTTATCATTTGTAGGGTTATGAAGCTGCTGCTGGGTTGTTAAAGATTCCTATTAAATATGAGGCTATTTAGGGACTGAGTGTGGTCCTTCAGCTTGTTGATGTCTGTATTCTGGTCTTCTGAATCAGCCCCTGATTGTTCCCATCCTCAGGATCAGCCCTGTGCACAGTTTCAGTATTAAGAAAAAAATAGTTCAAGTGCAATTGATATGTACTTCATTACTGATTAATAACTATAAATTACTACTAAATATGTAGTTTTAGGTATTCTACATTTTCATCAGTTTACCAGCTTATTTTGCCCTTTCTTTTAACCCTAATTTTTTACTTATTTTTTATTTTATAGTTATATAGTTTAAAAAAAATATTATTATTATTATAATTAATAATAATAATAATAATAATAATAATAATAATAATAATAATATTGTTATTATTATTAATGTTATTATTATTATTATTAATGTTATTATTATTATTAGGATTATTAGGATTGTGGGTAATGCCCTAAAGGGGTAAAAACCCTTATTGTTTTCGTCGTCTTCTTCTTCCTATAATTTTCTGAATCCGTGGCAGCCTATAGAATCACTTCCGGCAAAAAGTTATCAAATTTGGCACATAGATAGAGGACAGTCTGATGTATTAAAAGAGCAAATAACTCAATCCCTCTAGTGCCACCAACTGTCCAAATTTGCACAACATGTTTATGTTAATAATTTTTGAACTTTTGAGTCCTAGAAACAAATTCCTTGGCTCAAGATGAAAATTTTTCTGCCATTTTAAATTTTCTGAAAAACTTTTGAATTTTTTCAAACTCTTCTAGGCCATTTGTCTGATTTGCATGAAATTCGCCTGCATCATCTAGAGATACTTACTTGAAAAAAATTATTCACAGAGTGTTGATAAAACATACTGTTTTCGAATGGTGCTTCAATTAATTCCACGAAGAGCACGCCAAAAGGGACATGAGGGTATATCTCTGTAATGCCTTACTATTTGTCATAGACATCATGACTTGAGGGTGTCTGCTCAGTTTATTTTTAGTTATTTTTAAAAAATATTGTTTTTTTTTATGATTGAAAATGTACTTTTTTTAATATACTGGTGTACAAGCAGGACATGAAGGGAAATTACAGATGGTGAATCTGCTTTGTCACTGTGATTCTAATTACAGCTTCATGCACCTACGCTTAAATCATTAATGTGGAAATAAAATGACAATTTCCCAAGAAGTGCTTAATTTCTGACAGGATGCTGTAAAAATTTATTTATTAAAGCATATGCTCAAGAACAGAAAAAAAAAACAACTGCAGTAATGCAGAACATATCAGTACCATAAAATTGATAAAAGAAATCACTGTACACGCTACAGTGTTTTAAAATCACAGTTTTGCATTGCAATTTTTAAATGTCCTTAGTTTATTTCTTTATGTACATAGCATAAAACGTTCTTAAATTTTTAAAAGTTGATTTTTTTTTTACTCTGAATAAACACAAGTATAATTTGTCAGCTTCATTTGTTAGAAATATTACAACAGCAAGAAACCCGAAAACATATAAAACCATTACAACCACTTTCAGTTTTGACCTGTTATTAATGAAACTGGAGCATTGTTTCAGATCAGCTTAATGATTATTGATAAACAGCTATTTTGGTCATTTAGAAACAAATAGCGATATTCCTCAGCATTGTGTTTGGAAACTGTAAATTTATAGAATCTAGATCACTTGTTAAACAAATGCTTGTCAAACAGTGGCATGTGTTGAAATTAGATGAAATGAGAAATCTGGGCCATTCAGGATCTCCTTACTTGTATATGCTGTGAGTGCGCCAGACCAGCTGCTCATCCGTGGCACAAAGTTCACTTTGGTTGTTTAGATGTAGAGCTTGAGAAATGATCTAGACTGCATACCAACAATTATTGATGACTATTTAATAGTAAAAACATGTTATTCAAAATGATGAATCTTTGCTGGGAATGATGCTTGGAATCTTGGAAGCCGGGGCCTTTTCTTTTCCCAGTTGTAGATTTAGAACAGTGTTTAAATTGCTAAAAAAAAAACAAGTATTATTCAAGCACAGCAATTCAATGAAATGTGTATAATTGCTGAGAGTAGTCAATATTCTACAGTAGCTTCGGTCACAGTTTTATTGGCACTGCTTGAGATAAAGACATCTTCATGCTGAGATGCCATACTATATTTTCTTTTAACAATCCTTTTGTTGCATTTTTAAAACTCTAGCTTGTGAAGTCCTCACTCTTATTGCTAATCAAGTAATCATGGCTCTGTCCACATTTATAGATGGGCCAACAGTAACCAGTGCCTGATTTTAATCTCATCATACATAGTGTCAGTTAAAGCACTTGGTGATCTCTTAGTGATCGGCAAACCAGGTGAGCTACGAACGAACTTATTTAGTTGCATATACTGTAAAATGGTAGGAATGAAACGCATCCATGCACCTTTTTGGTCAATAAGACAAGTTCAGAAAGTTGAGAGTTCTCATGTTTAAAATGCTTTACGAATTGTTCCTGTATTCATTTTCAGGTATTTTTGTATTTATTTAAGTGCATTTGTTTGAACGTTTCTTTGCTATTACACATACCTACAAACATATTTGTAAGAAATAACACTCCAAGTTAAACTTCTGGATGATTTTAAAACAAATTCCATAATCCAAAAAGTATCCATGTAGTAACATATATTTTTGAAAAATTATCTGTCTGTTTTGGCGTGCTCAAATTTTGTTTCATAACAAAACAGGGCTGTTTTATTACTACATTCATTTATCTTTGAAAAGTTTTAAACTAAAACCTGGGTGATGGGGTTGACTGAGGGAAGCAAACTGTGGAAAAAGAGCTTCTGTGAAAATGCTCTATCTTAAAATCCTGGATTAGAGACAGGAGATCTTTGTACGTGTTCCACAGGCCTGATTTCCAGCACTGGGGGTTTATGAAGGCTGAGAGTATAATTGTGTCCCCTCTCACACCACCTCAGAGGGGAGGGCAGTGGGAAAGCTAGGTACGCTGTGCAACAGCTGGGCCCAGACGCTCTCAGATGAAGAATGAGAAGGAAGGGAAAGGCCGAGTAGGAGAAGGGAAATCAGTGTGGCCTCAGGCTGGAAAAAGGTGCACAATTAGTAAGATTAGCTACATCGGAAACAATGGAGCTCAAACCTCCGTTTAGCTCGCTAATCTCAGCAGATAGATACTTAGAAATAACTAATTATTCTACATGATTGTAGATCATGTCGTCACATGACGTCTGACGTCACATGATTATAGATCATTTAGAATTGTTATATACCTTGTAACATTTACTAGATGTACCGTTTTGAATTGTTCTCTTTTACGACTTCTGAAAGTGCTCTAGGAATGCATACTAACTTCCCAAGAATGTTATTTAATAATCAAACTACCTCTATATAATGGGTAGAATAGACTTCATCCTATTATAACCTTTAAGAGCCCTTCTCTGAACACTGGAGGTACTTCTTTACGTCATGATTAGTTTTGTGAGACAGATTTTACATCATGCTGTGAATTTCCCTGGAGTCTCCACTGCAGATCAGTGTGTCAGAAACCAACATGAGGACATGGGTTAAGGTCACTGAGCAATGGCTATCAGAGCGATCAAACTGCATGTTGGCTTGGGAGACATGTCAGGGAAGTTATGGTGGCTTTTACTGACAGGATGGATTGGTGGACAAGAAGTGCAAGTGGATGGAAATGAGCAGGAAAACCACATACATTATTGTTATTGCACAATATTTACCTTCCCAAATTTAATCCAAGTACTTTGTACATATTTGACCCAGAAATCAGAGCACTGAGCAGTTAGTAATGAGTATAGTGAAAGTAGTTTAGGAATGTTTAAAATGCCTTAATGAATTGTTCCTGTATTCATTTTCAGGTATTTTTGTATTTATTTAAATGTGTTTGTTTGAACGTTTCTTTGCTATTACACATACCTACAAACATATTTGTAAGAAATAACACTCCAAGTTAAACTTCTGGATGATTTTAAACCAAATTCCATAATCCAAAATGTATCCATGTAGTAACATATATTTTTGAAAAATTATCTGTCTGTTTTGGTGTAAACCACATACATTATTGTTATTGCACAATATTTAACTTCTCAAATTTAATCCAAGTACTTTGTACATATTTGACCCAGAAATCAGGGCATCGAGCAGTTAGTAATGAGTATAGTATGAGTGAAGGTAGTTTAGGAATGTTTAAAATGCCTTAACAAATTGTTCCTGTATTCATTTTCAGGTATTTTTGTTTTGGAAGCAAACTGGCACAACATGCATCTGAATATTAGTCTCTCTCAAATCTCATGGGCATTATGTTACCTTAATGTCTTATATATTACAACCCAACATAGTCCTCAATTTCGTCCATTCATAAAGACCGATTTCTTTGCACTACAAGTAAATGCTGATGCTAATTATCCAAGCTATATATTTTTTTGTCCTCCCACATCTATCCTCATTTCTCTCCATGTATTCTCACACTACCACATTTAAAGTCATATAGATTTTCTCATAAATTAACTTACCTCTTGTTTGGTTTTAGTACAGGACCGATAGTCCCTTATGAACCCTAGCTTAACAATCTATTCATGTTTCCCTGATAATAATATTATATTGTTTATTTTCAACCTTCACCATATACAAATACTGTATGAACAAAAGCTGCACAGTAACAATCATATTGTCTGATGTTCATCCAGTACCTTTCTTCAAATTAGGTGACAAACACTGACACCAATGGATTTTATTATTAGCAACTAAATGTAGCTCTAACTTTACACTGTACCATCCATTCTAACATTTCAAAAACTTGACATTGCAAAAAACTAGAAATATGCAATGTTTAAAAAATGTGTCATTATCACATTACTCCATGTCAGAAAGGAATAATCATTTAAAATGAAGTCATTTTGGAAAAAATTTTTTTGCTTTTAATTTCTACACATTCTTTCAACAGCGTTGGTCTCGGTAAGGTTGTAAACATTACAGCATTTTGCTTTGCTCCTTTAGATGGGTGCATATCATTCGAAGAATTGATAAGCAAGCATACATTGTCGTTTTCTTTGGGCTCTTTAGAAAGCACGAGGGAGAGTTGGATTGTGATGCTATCAAATCACAAAATAAGGTAGATCAATGTAGACACCCTGAGAATCACTGCTCTGGATTTGACTTTCTTTTTTTTTAATTACTTTTTCTTTTCCTTTTTTTTTCTTCTTTTTTTGTCAGGTTGGACCTGGTCCCGGCAGCCGATAAAGGATGGTGGCGAATTATGAGGGGAGGAAGGTTGACCTCCTCATGAGAACAGTGTTAAGGTGGATTTGGTCGAGTAATATGTTATCGATGAGAACATCACATGGTGTGGAGTGTGTGGCAGGGAATGACTTGGAGGGGAGAAGGTAGTGGTGGAGAGTGGTCAGGAAACGGGAGGTTATGGACGATCAAAATCAACTAGGCTCACAGGATGGGTTTCAGCTATAACATCAGCAGGTTCCATTGGTAAATGGAAACCCTACAGATTTTAGCTTTTTTGAACAGACAGAACATCCATCCATCCATCCATCCATCCAAGCCTGTCAGTCTCATCCATTCTCTCTCTCTCTCTCTCTCTCTCTCACACACACACACACACACACACACACACACACACGAGTCATGCATCATGGTCCCTCCAAAACCGAGCACATGGTTTCAGGCACAAACTTGCGATGTGTTACTTGATGAGTTTGAGTGTAGTGGGAGGTGAAGAATAAGACAACAGAAGACAGGTGATGCTAAAATGAACATTTATAATGACTGTTGTTGCTGTCGGAAAAAATAAAACCTTAAAAAAACGACTTAATATATATTAGCACTAAATTGCTGACTTCACTGGTAATCTACAAGTCAAGAAACACAACTCACTATTTTTACAAACACAATGCTACAATTACATTAAATATTCAATACTTTTCTTTAAGTCAATTAATGAATGGTGTTAAAATAAACCACTAAAATACTAAAAACAAAACAGTAATTCATCTTTTCAGTCATTCCCCTTTTTTTTTTCTAGGTGTTGTCATTTATTAATAATGTAGTTTGAAAATAAATAAGTTCATGAAGGGTTATCAGAAAAGAAAGCTGGCAGCATAGAAACATTAGATGTGGAGCACAAAGCTCAGTTGTGACTCATGGAAATGGTAAATCTTTCGTCCCTGCAGGGAAACAGGACACGCGAGAACTCATGCTCCTATCAAACACATCTAATGGACACAGTTTACTCTCGACACAGCTGATATGTACACTGAGCTCTGATATGTACAACTAGTATCAATTCAAACGTGAAACCTGGTCATTCAATGTAGAGTAACCGTTAGTAGCACAAAACATGTTGACTATGAGTTTTAAATGTGAGAAATGTTTTGGATATGGACTGATGTGAACAGTACTTATGAGCTTGATATGCAAAGCAGTTTGCCTAGATGATAAACCACAAACTAGCTAGATGTGATACATGAGTGAAGCTTGAATCTTAGCAAGAATGTGACAGATAAATGGAAAATCTGTTATTAAATTATCGAATGGACTCTTTTAACGCAGCTGCTATGATTAATCATTTGAACGCGGTAATAAAATATTTTTGCATGTGCGTACATTTTTGAAATCTTTCATTGTTCTATGTAAACTGTCCCTTTTATAATGAGAATTATGGATGTTGCTTTATAGCATGCTTCCTTAATCTCAAACTAATTTCTCTTTATGCCTATCCTATGCCACTTAAAGCACTCCACAATACCGATTTTATGCTGCCAGCCCAATTCTGTTGAACGCTCTTCTGGTTACAGTTCAACAAATTCTGACAAAAATATTTACAATGAAAAGAGAAAATTAAGTTGTGGAGAAGCAATTGGGATCTTTTTTTTAAAGATTTTTTTTTTTGTTTTGTTTTTCTTTTGCTTTTATTCTTTATCTCTTAGAATTGTCCCCGATGATGAGTTTAACAAAAAAACAAAAAAACAAAAACAAAAAAAAAGAAAGAAATCCAATCATATCAACTATAATTGCACAGTCTCTAAAAGGTTTGGAGATGGAATGGAGATTTTAAGTCCAAACAGCTGATGAACACAGAAGGGAAGGAAGAAGGTCAATAAAGTTCATGAGGGGTGAAAAGTTCAAAGTTCAGAAGACAGAAGATGGCTGCGCAGCTGACGTTTACACTCCTCAGCTTTTTTTTCTGAGCATGTTTCTATGTTAAAGAAAAAAAGCTGTCATTGAAATGAATTTTTTTTTTTGTTTTAATGTTTCCCATCGAAAAAACTCAAATGGAGAGACTTGGGGGTGAGGAGAGTGACAAGTGCTCCCAACATTATGGCACACAATCAGTGATGTCCTGGAGGTTGAAGAGATGGCAGAGAATTAGGAAAAGCAGTTTATGAGAGGTAGCCAGCCTTTTACCGTGTTATTCCAGATCTCGCTTTTTACTGGTTGCATTTTTTTTGGGGGGGAGGGGGTAATGTTGAGGCGTCATGACTGACATCATGTTATGGAGTAACATGCTGGCTTCATGGGTGCGTCCGATGGATGTCCAACATACAAGAGAACTCAAAACGTTTGGAATGGTACTGTTGTCATTTGGCACTCAGGAGAAAGTCTGGGAGGGTGTGAGGGAGAGGTTCAGCAGAAGTGTGGGTAGTGGTTGGAAAAAGGGGGCAGTGAAAAGTGCAAAAGGGGGAAAGGGAGAGTAAACAGGATACATATGAATGACATTTTTGTTATACTTGGTCTAGGTTAGAGAGTGTCATACAAACAAAAACAGGTAAATTAAAAAGAGAGAAAAGAACAGTGATATGACAAATGTGTTCTAACGTTGCTGGTGCTTTGATGGTTACAAGCATAAGAGTGACCCCAGGGTTTGTTTAGAGGGTCAGGTGGGGCCGGATTGGAGTTGGAAAAGTGCAATGCTCTAGCAATATGCCCGCATTAAAAGCAATGACCTACTCAACATCGCATAAACCATAAATTTGCATTAAACTGTACTGCATGTGACAAAGCCACCAAACTTAGTAACATGAGACAAAACATGAGCCTTGTTTGTGCATGAGCACCGACAGAGAAGTGCCAAAACATGTTCACACGTAAAGCTGCTCAAAGCACGGAGACAGAGAAAAGTCTCAGTCATACTCTACAAAATGTCTTAATCAAAGCATGGCTGGATGCATGCTTTTATATATATATATATATATATATATATATATATATATATATATATATATATATATATATATATATCGGTATGGACTTAATAGAGAAGTTTTGCCCTCTTCGGAACATTTCTTTTTTTTGTTGTTCAATTATTTGACAAATCAATAAAGTGCTTCTCCAATTTCTGTAAATTTGCGTAAGCTAGCTTTCTCTGATCATTGGAACATTTTTATATCTATCTATATATTTTTATGTTTGGCATTCTCTTTGTGGCACCTTGACAATAAACTCAAAATGCTCATAATGTATCATTTTACTAATGGAGATAGCCAGAGATTAGAGGCTAGCCAGTTATATAAAACATTCACTTAGCAGAATAGCTTTTGGGGTTTTAAAGTCACAAAATCTGAACAGCATAGACAGAGGGCTCAGGTGATACATTTTCACAACTCGTTCATTGTCATTTAGAATTTGGGTGAAAAAAGGTTTGTAAAGTGCGTATCATCAAAATCATGGGTTTGAGCATAATGTGAGTTATAATGTGGCAAAAATAGAAGAAAGCACTGGGCGTAATGTAGCCTAAAAGATGTTAGTATTGGCACACAATATACAAAAACACATCATGCTTTAAAAGTCATGATTGAAAGTGATATGCAAAGTTATGCAGTGGTGAGTACATTCAAGGACAAGACCTCAGTTTTAGTGAGAAAGAAAACAATAGTTTTAAACCCAATTTTAATTAGGTTGCTTTTGCTATCTTAAAAATCACAACCCCCTCTGGACATTTTTTTTTTCACTTAAAATATTCTTATACTTCAAAATTGCAAACAAAAATAAATGTACAATGATTATGTATGAATGATTTCTGCAAATGGTCAACAAAACTTCTCACTTTAGTCTTCGCAGAACTAAAAGACAGGTCATAGTGTGTAAAATAAAACTCCAATGCTCTTAGTGTTGGCATGCAAAGATTTCTTCTCAAAATGAACGCACATCGCCTAATGTTTTCTCTTTTTTTGTATGATTTTCATTTCTTGTTTTTTTTTTTTAAATCCACACGTTACTTTTTGATATCATGCAATATAGACGTGCAAAAAAAGATAACATCTATTTTCACAAAATACATTTTCAGAACTAGAAAAGGCTGTATTAAGAATGCTAATAACATATTAAACTCATGCTAGCCTAAGTCTACGGCAGTCTTCTAGCCCCAGTGATGTAGCATTAATGGCCACATGGCACTATATGCATTTGTCAGGTGAGCAAGATGATTCCCTCAACACCCTTTCCTCTTGTATTAGTTCATGAGGGGCCCGAAAACCTTTTAACTTAATAACACTAACATCTATTTTGTTCCTACCAGTTTTAAAAACGGTCACTTTGCTAGTTATACCTTAACTGTGGTTTGTTTGGCACTTTTCACATTTTTTTTTTTACTTATAAAAGTAAGTCTGCTTGTAGCTAATGGTGTTTAAATCACACCTTTACAGTTGCTGAATCTGTAACGATCTATTTTGGCACGTTCATGTATTCTGTTTAATATAGCAATTATCTTATCATTTAGCATTTATTACACCTCTTAGAACTAGCACACCTCGCTAAACGACTGACCAGATATGTTTATTTTAAATTTTAGTACGTCACTTATTCAATAGCAGCATCTTCACAACTTAAAAAATATTAAATATGCAAACCTACTCAACACCTAGGTAAATCGAAAGCTCCTACACAGACAGAATAAAAGACGAGACAGGACGACATGCTACTACGTATATTGCTTCCAGTACTGATCACATTTTATCTAGCTCCCCAGTTACTAACAACAGAAAAATGCAGACGCCCCCTCCCCCCTCCCCCAATAATATGCATTTTAAGTACTGAAATAAAGGGAAAAAAAAACACAAACAGGAAGCTGCTCCTAGGCACACTATGATGGCACCTGTTCTTAGTGTTCACATTAAAATTTCACAGTAATATCTTGCTTTTCTTAATGTTACTAAACAAATTTCTCTGTAACTAATGAATCCTCCTTATCCTCTTTTTTTCCTGCAAAAAAAAAATGTCAGTGTCTGTGTAAGTGCGCTTGTGGGTGCATGTGTGTTTTGTGTGGTGTTCATGATATGTGACATGAGTCTGGTGTGTTTGTACGCATGTATATAATTATGTGTGGGACGCATATGCACTCTAAAATGCGGAGGCACTCCAGTTTTCTCAACTTTCGCCGCTCTTTACTGGAAAATATGGCAGCCACAAATCATCTTTGCCTTCAGTCATTTGGAAAACACATTGATACTACTGTCTGCTTCAGCCGCTAACATAATTAGTAACTGTGTCATTAGTGTGTTTAACAAGATGCGAAACTATTTCCTTGTCAGCTGAAGCCATAGCTTCTCCTAAAGGCATTTACCCCTAATCAGTAAAACCAACATGTCTTCCTACCAGGGCGCTACACACAGTCTCTTTTTCAAAGCTTGGACCTGCATTGGAGTCTAGGGCAAGCATTTCCTCTCTACTCAGCAACACCTAGGTCACATCATCTTTTCAGTCGAGACATTGTTTTGTGAAAGGGCAAGCAAACATGCACTTTAGCACCAGACATTGCCACCCATGGAGAGATGTGAGAGAAGGGGGTCTCTGGGTTGATGTGTCAAAATGGGAGGTGCACGGAAGTAAAGAGGGGTTGAGAAGAGGTGAGAAAAGGTTGATGGTGTTAGATGGGAATAAAGAAGTCTCCTTACCAATCAGTTCAGATTTACTCTCCCTGGCGTTCCAAATTGAGAAATTGAGAGGAAAACAATTGTATATTTAGTCAGTGAAGAGAGAGCACACTGCTGTCTAGATTCTGCTCTGGGTCTCATATTTTTTTGTTCTGCTTCTTTTTGTTCCTCCAGGCAATTGGAAAAAGTGATAGGTCATTTTGAAATGTTTGAAAATCTCCTTTCAGATGAACTTCAATTAAATTTTTTGGAATGAAACCACAATGACCATGGGTCATTTAAGCTCGACGTGGAATTTTCTTCCCATCATCAACATTAAATATGGGAGCAGGCACCATGAATGCTTGTGGTAATTTAGAGGAAGGCTGGGAACTGAAAGTCTGATATAGTAGCAATATGATACCCAAAGAAACTGGTTCTTCATCATTAGTTAGATGTTTTCTGTGTGTAGCAAACCAGTCTGTCATAAGCTGTTTTCTTCTGACACCCTACACTTCTTGAAAAATTCCACCTTCTGATATGCTATTTGTTTTTTTTGTTTTTTTCTGACATAGAACCTTGATTTCTGGGCCTTCAAGCACGACCTCCACACTTCACAGTGCATTAAGACGAAATTCAGTGTATTCTAAAAACAAAACTATGCATGTCGCATGTCTATTTAGCAGCACATAGGTAGTTCTGATTAGTACAGAGAGATTTTATAAGTTCAAAAGACTTTCCAAAACTAATTGTACCTGCTGTATAGGACATGGATAGCTACTAACTCAACCCATAACCAAGTTGAACAAATCAGAAGACTGAAAATATATTGGGTTTTTTGTTTTTTAATCTCCTTGCCACCATAAAATCATAGTCATTAATAGGGCAGTGGCTTAATAAGTAGCATCTCTGTGCTCATCAGAACTAAAGTTTTGTTCATGTTTGTAGTTGTTCAGTAGTATTTGTTCACAAAGAGACATATTTCTGCTTGATATATGATACATCTCCACAATTTGTCCATAGCCAGTGACAACTGACTTGAGCAGATGTCGTCACTTAGCTCGCTGAAATTAAATATATAATTGCACCACAGTTTCTAATCAAGAAAAGAGGACATTTTTGAATATTCTATAGGATTTCAAGACATAAGGGATTTGCTCTCATGATAATTTTGTTCTTATTAGTACACTCCCTTGAACTTGTGAAATACCCTACCCTTATTTATATATATATA
>JAFFST010054181.1:153483-185438 GCA_022414735.1 Noturus placidus
TATATATATATATATATATATATATATATATATATATATATATAAAATTTGACTTGTGTATATATGTGAATTGTCTAGTTTCACTAATTTGTCTCCCCTTTAGTCAGGTGTGGTTCCCTTTTTAATGTGTGCGCCTATGTGAGTGTGTGTGTTCCATGTATTAATTTTAACGTACAGTACATTATACCTGCTCCTATTCTCTCTGATGGTGCCGACGTTGCAGTTGTCACTGGACTTTAAATAAGACATATATTACACTGTGACATACTATTCAATTCACTTAAATAAAAAACTAAATCCAAAATATTGTCTTTACATTCATGTCAACCTGAATTCACAGATTAATAAAAAAAAATTAAACACCTCAGTCCTTATGGGTGAAATTATATTAATAAATAATATCAATGGTGAGGATTTTTGTAATAAGAGTAGAACTACTACTGCTACTAATAGTATTTAGATTAATACCAGACGCATATCACCACATTGTCTTTTTGCTCTGGTACTAACTTGACCCAAGTAGGTGCATTATGCTTGGCCTGTGTCCCCAACCAGATCTACTAACGTCCCTTCTGCTAGCTAAATCTGTAATAGCATTGCATGGCATGCACCTGGTTTAAAGAGAACACCAGGTTTTTTAGCTAGTAGCTAGAAGAAGAGACCCTAATCAGCTTCCCCTCTCTCCCCCAATCCCAGCCTACTCTGCAGGGATTGGGCTGGTTGGGACTTATGAGGACTTGGACAATGGGTATGGTGGCATGGCGTACCACTGACCACATAGGGGAATCTGCCCTAAGTCTAAAACCCAAGCACTTGTTTGCTGTCTCATCAGGCCCACATGTAAGGACAAAGGGGTAGACAATTAAACTGAGGAATTAAAAAAATAATAATAATCTTGTCAGCTAGGAAGGGACTGGCAATGGGTACAGGGCTGATTCCAGGTAGGCTTAAGTCCAACTGCTCCACCCTGTTCTCCCCCAACCTTACCACCTGCTGGGAGCTGCAGCACGCATGCCAGTCTGAAATACCATTCACCACTGTCCAGAAAAAAAATAAACTCAAAAAAGAAAAACTGAAAAAAGCTAAACCAAATTTTAAACCAATAAAAAATCCTGAAAGATGAAAACTTAAGAAATAAACCCATATATACATTTTACATGTTTTTTCTTGGTTTTCATATTTTTACTCATTCCTTTTCTTGCGAGGTGGACTATTTTCCTTCTTTTTTTTAATACTGAAATATGCACGTAGCACGTAGTGGATGATTTCCTTCGAAAATTGTGCCCTCCTTTTTCTTTCTCTGTATCTTTCCATCCATCCCCCACTCCTTCTTTCTCTCTGTTTTAGCCCACCTTCTGCGGATTGGTGGCCCTCACACCCTGCTCGTATGTGATTCGCTGGCTGATGAGATACTGGGCTGCCTGTGTTGCAGCAGGTGATCCTGTGATGGTGACTTTTCGGTTCCTAGTGCCAGGAACAAACTCTCCCTTTTTTGAGATCTGGATTCGGGCTCCCGTCAGTTCCTGGTACTCCACGAGCGTCTTGCCACCTTTGCCCAAGATAGCTCCCACCAAGTTCTCAGGTACGGCGATCTCCACTACATCCTTTGCACCCTCAGCCAGCTTCTCGGTGGCCAATAATGAACTCGCTACTAGTGGGGAAGCCGCGCTCAGGTACCCATTGGTAGCCCCGGTGGCAGCGGCCAGTGAGCCCAGTGTAAATCCTCCCAGGCCGGTGGCAGGGTGGCCAGCACTGGTGGAAGCGTCGTTGGCATAGGAGGCCAGCAGGTTGGCCGCTGCAGCAGCAGCAGGGTTTGCACTGGCTGCCACAGCTGCTAGGACCCCTGAGGCAGCAGCTGGATTGAGCCCGAGACCCAGGGAATTGGTGTTATATCCGTAACTAGCCAATGTGTTAAGAGCTGACGTGATGGCCAGGAGGTCATTTCCTGAGAAGCTGGACATGGCAGCAGCAGGAAAGGCACCCACTCCTGCCAGACTGGCCTGCCCCAAGAGGCTGGAGGCTGTGGCGGCAGCTGCAGCAGCTGCAGCGGGCATCACCTCTGCTGAGTTAGCATACGGTGAACCTGTTGGGTTGGAGTTGGCCACAGGGCCTGTGACATTGGAGTAGCTGATGTTAAGACAGCTGCTGCTCTGTGGATCCTCCTGGATTTTCTGTACTATTATCTCCACAGCCTTGCGGTTCTGCTCAGGTTCCCCACTGATGGTTACAACACGTTCTTGCAGATTGATACCCTCTGGTTTTTGTGAGAGCTGCACCCATGCTCCTGACTGCTCCATAACTGCCTTCACCGTAGCACCACCTTTACCGATGATCAGCCCTGCTGTGCTGTTGGGCACAATCAGCTTGGCCTGGAGAACACAAGCACAGAAGAAGAGCAAAGAGGAACATCAACACACTGATCACGTGATTAATTTCAGCTACACCAAACCAGTGTACTGAATTGACAATAAAATAAACAACATTTCTTCACTGATACTTATCCTGTTGAATTTAATCTAGTGATTGATTATGTTCAACTGTGTGGGACTATGTTGGCCTGACACTCTTTGGCTCATGTCTGCACTGATGAATTGCCTGTCTAAAAAACTGACAGAGGAAGTATAAACATTGGTTGCCATGGCGTTGTGCATTTGAAATACAATGTTTAAAGTTCATTTGGTACACAAAGTCCTCTCTGCATATTGATCTTATTAAAACAGGGTTCATTCTGCTAGAGGAAAAACATATTCAGGCATTTTTAATCACTTAGGAAATGATGTCAGAAATGGTTAAACGGTTATGGCGCTGTTTGTGCTCATGTTGGAAAAGCTACAAGCAGAGTTCCTATTATGTAGCAGATGTCCCCTACCATAATTTTCAAACAGTCCACTTGACATGAGATACAGTTCAATGAGGACAAACATACATATAGAAAAGGTGGTAGTTACATTAGGCAATGAACAGAGAAGGAAAAAGACATACGCAACGCCTTTAGGTTCGTAAAACACATTGTGCTATTTAGGTTTTTACAGAAAAGAGAACCTGACGAGTTTTACATTAAAATCCTTAAAATGAAACCAAGATTATTACATGGCATAAAAAGTATAAAGTGAGTGAGTGAGCCAGACATGTGGGTTTTTGTCCTCATGCTTTCTGCACTGTGAATCACTGGGTAAAAAGAGGCTCCTCGTGAAAAGCATCGACTCCCAGGGGTCAGTGTTTCCATGGCAACTCGACTCCAGCATTCAAGGGGCGACTGAAAGGGAGTCGGAACAGTGCATAGCAACCAATCACCCTTTTCTACACATGGAAACACAGAAAGACCACACCTGCGCACACATAAACCCCATTAAAATGCGTTCTGCTTCATTTAAGAAATATTTTCTAGAGACACAGGCATACACACTTAAGTGTTACATCATTGTCCCAAACACCAAAAAAAATATGTCTCTTCAATTGTTTTGAAAATGTAGAAGAAGATGGAGGGCGTGTTAACACGTTAATTTATTTACAACCAGAATCTGTCTAAGTAATGCCTATGCTTTTAATACAAACCTATGGGCTTAAAGCTTAAATTTGTATAGAACATATATGATGTATAATATATAGAATAGAGTAACCACCCATACAAAGATGCTTTGTACGTCTGCCAGTTAATTAGTTCCATTTCATACAATGAAACCACCAGGCTGATTTACACAATTATGAATTCAGCATATTTGCACACAGTCATAATGACAGAGAGAGAGAGGAAAATACTTAAATAACAGATGGGAGGGGCAGGCTAACAGAACTGAGAAGGAGGAGTTTGTGTTTGTGTGTGTGTGTGTGTGTGTGTGTGTTTGTATCTGTGTGAACAAAGTGAATAGTAAAAGAGTGAGGAAAAAGGGGGGTGATTGACTCAGTCTTGCACTTGTTTCTTTTGTTTCGTTCCCTTTTCACTTTATGCATCATGCTGCAGTGCGCTACCTGCAGACGCGGCGCTCCAGAGGCTGTTGCGCTCCACTGCTACAGCTTTATCTAAAGTACATTTACATAGAAATTGAAGGCAGGAACCAACAGTCAATTTTTCACCTTAAATGAAAAAGCAGAATTGTGATAAATGGTGAAAAGTCCTTATTTATTTATTTATTTATTTATTATTTTTATTTACAAATACCATTTTTTAAATTCAATAGAAATCGAGTCAGATTGTGCAAGGCATGGGCCACTTTTACCCATGAGTACTGTTAAAATCTGTAAGTCGCTTTGGATAAAAGCGTCTGCTAAATTAATAAATTTAAATGTAAAATATATTGTACACATTTATTGTATCACGTACCAAACATGATGTACTTACATATTCCTGTTACATTTGTCATTCTTATATATTACATATATGAAAATTTGTCAGTAAAAGAGATAGAGTGAACCATTGAATCTGTGAAAAGGAGAATCTGAATATACTTTTATTTTATAGCTTGAAACATCAATTATTAAAATTTTTTTTTAATACTAACACTTTTTAACGAGGAGGGAAAAATTTACATTTTACAACTTGAAATGAAATTTCAGCATCAAATCATCTGCTTCCAATTAAAGTTTGTAACTGTTCTAAAAAAATATTTTTAAGATGTTTTCAAAAAAAGATCACGGTACTGGCGAGATCTCAGAAAAGTGTACTGTGACAATAATATTTACCAGCCCTATTTAATTTTTTAAAAATCGCATTTTACATTTGATGAAAGGTTGGCTCACGGGTTAACGCAAGCTGATTGTGATGAAAGCATCGAGCACAAAGCTGAGAAAAATCTCCCTCCTGTTACACCAAAGTGAGGGAGGGGGGTAAAAAATCAGGGAACGGATAAGAAATAGACAGCATGAAAGAGAAAGAGGGAAGAGGGAGGGTGTGTGAGTGTGTGAGACAAAAAGAAAGAGAGCATGTATGTGTATGTTTGAAAATGAGCACGATCTGCTCCTGGACCTCCATCCGTATGGAACCTTTAATGAACTGTGAGGATGTGTGGAGTATGCAGGGGGTTGTGGGTAATGGGCAATAAAATGCAGTTCAGTCGTATAGGATCTGTGCATTTCTAAGTGCTATTTCAAAGCTACACTTTTTTTTCTACATCTCTGCCTCGCAAAATAAATGAAATGAGTGCAGAGTCTGAGCCCAGCACAAATTCAACAAAGGAAAAGCCTTCTTTCTGCTGAGCTTTTGCTGAAGCTGCAAATGAGCCCTCCTGAGCCTGTACAATGGCACATCTAAAGATGCTATCCAACAGGCCACATTGGCACATGCAGCATCGCGTACAAACCCTCTGGAAACACTTCACACCACTGCTCAAGTAAGCACAAGACCTAAATGTGCATCTATTTTCTAATAGTATTGTGATAAAACCTGAATCCCTCTCTGAGCTCTATCTGACACACACAGTGGGATGAGAATTTGGACAGGGCCTTTAAGGGCCTGCCCAACCCTCTAAGGAAAACAGCAACTGTTCCCCTCCACCACACACACACCGCCTGTCTCTGTATCCCAGAGTGATGTGTGACTCCACAACTGAAGCTGTTTGCACTTTGAAGTCTTAAGCGCTTGACTCTAGGATAATCGCCTGTCTCCTGATCCCAGGCTTAATCGCCCATCCCTGTGCTGCATCTGTGTGCCCTGACCACTGGCATTAATGCAGAAAGCACAACATAACTTTTAGCTGGTTAAAAATAGCACCTTGTCCTTTTTGTCACCTTCTCACTGAAGGTTGGTCAAAGCTGCACTTCTCCAGTAAGGGTCCAGGACTACATTCACAGTCCTCATGCTTTTGGGTCATAAAAGATGCAAATAGCTTCTGACTTTTGCTGTCGTTTTTTATTCAGAATGAAGTGAGGAGTTTGCTTTAGCCCGGAGGATTACTCTCGCCTGTCATTTCCATCCCTCCCTCTATCACACTAAGCTTTTTGCTTAACCTTTTCTTTCCTTTCACATCAACCGCTGTTTAGATGCCACAAGTGAAGAGGAGCAGAGGGCGGAAATTATTGGACCGTAAATATTATACATTAAGAGGACGTGATTAGGACCCACTGAGTCTACTGATCATCCTGCATTATTCAGTTGTGTGCTGGAAATATATCACGGTTAAATGAAACCTAAATTATCATATCCATTTCATACCTCCAACAGATCTCTGTCATCAAAGGTCCAAAAATAGTTTGGCCTATAATAACTACAAATCAAGAGCAAATCCACCTCCTGCCACACCCACAATGGCTCACATTCTGTTCTCTAGGGGTGCGCAGTCTGATCTAAAAACAATACTGCATTATTAAATCTCTGGGATTATCAAAGTGTATTCCTGGCTTGACACAAACTGTGCTGACTCTATACAAAATTAAAGCTAGTTTATGAATTTAATTTGATTTTATTTAAGTTTACTCTTTGATAAATTGCTTATTGACAGTAATAGGTTCTCTTTTTAAGTCATTTCCAAGTGAAGTTGTCACGAATGTGGGATTGAGGCGGAAGCAGGCACAGACTTGCGTTTTAATATTTATTGAAAACGAAGAACAAAACAACGAAACAAAGACACTAAGACTAATCAACATAAACACTATGGAATGGAACAAACACTAACGTTACTATATAGAAACACAGAGACGCGAGTCTAAACAACGAAAGACAAAGACTACGTGAAAACAAGGACTATATACACACACACACATTAGTGCTCATGAACCACAACGTAAAACAGGTGCATGAAAACATGTGACTTCGGGTGAGCAGTGGCTGATGGGACATGGAGTGTACAAACAGACTTGGGTGGAGACAAGAACAAAAACAAACAAAGTCCACGTGTTTAGAACTGTAATTACTCTCTGCTTCCGGCAGAGCAAAGGTGCAGTGCCTGCACCCGGCCACCAGGGTGCACCATGACACGCAACGGCGCAGTGCCTGCACACAGCCACCAGGGGGCGCCATGACCGGCCAAGGTGCAGTGCCTGCGTACAGCCACCAGGTCCGTGACAGATCCGTGACAGAAGTGAATGCAATGTATGACTTGTTCTTAATTTATTATTAGAAGCCTATAATAAAAGATGTTAAAAGAATTGAATATAGAACAGTTACGTGCACAGCTTTCACTGTATTCAATAGAAATAGAATAATAATAAACATCTGACAAACTAATGCATCATCTGTGCTTGAAAGAAGATGAACAAAAGACTGAAAATACAGAGACAGATTGGTTCAGATTGGTAATACAATACCAGTCAAAGGTTTGGACACACCTACTGTCTGTTGTTGATATGAACTATCAAAACTATGAAATAACACACGTTGACCCATGTAATGACCAAAAAGTCCAATTATATATTTACTCTATATTTCGTTTAAGGTTTTAAAGAACCCTGAATCAAGCTTTGCATATATCTGCCATTTTCACCTGGCTTTTGCAACAACGTATGCAAGATTCCTCATGTTCTTCTAAATAAAAAGGTGGGATATAAATTTTTTTTCTTCTGTAAATAAATTTACATATAGGCATATTCATATTCTCAATACAAACTTTCAGATTAAAATGTCTTTACAATCCAGAAAAACATGGATTCATTCATGTGTCAAACCTTTGACTGGTGCTCCATTTGTTACTAAAGTTCAAATGAATGATTTATCGACTGAACAAGTTTCAGGGAACTAAAAGTTGGTATTAGTAAAACAATATTTACCAAAATATAAACGTAAACAACTTTCTTGAAGTAGTACGTTATCACACAACCTGTTCCCTGTAGACATCTACACTACAAAACACATAAAAGGCATTCTTTATACATGTATATTTTATAAGAATTTGATTTATTATTCATTTTTCTAGCATTTTGGACAGCTCACATCATACATTCATCAAAGAATTCTGTAACTCGCCTCTCCAGGGGTCAGAGATGATCAGAAGGTCTGAAGAGACAGAGTGTATATGTAACTCTGACACTGATTAATGAGACATGCAGATTCCTAGGCACTGCTGTATCACGGTTGTTCTAATGTCTACATACACAGCATGGCCCAGACCTAACAGAATTTAAAGATTTCATATTTAAGCAGAAAATTATCAGCAATGTTTGTGCAGAATATAATATTTATTTCAGTAAATATAAAATAATGTTAAAGAGAGGTAATAAACACAAGCTGTTTGTTTGAAAATGTTTGCTTATTTTGGTTTTCTTTGGTGCAAACTGTCCTGAAAAAATAAGTAAGTAATAAATAACTAATGAAATAAATTAATAATAATAATAATAATAATTATTATTATTATTATTATTATTATTATTATTATTATACAGTATATAGAATATATTCAACATATTGATACAGCCATAATGACTAAAGCCTCCCACGAATTAGAAAAATAGAAATATTTCAATATTCAATTTTCAGTATTATGTTTTATTTATGTATTATGTTTATATTTTAGTATAAACTATTTTCCCATCATAGAGTAAAATACTGTTAGTTGAAAATGTATAAAATAATCAGGCTGACAGCAGCGTCAATCAGAGCCACATGAGCGCTTCGAACAAATGCGTCGCCAACTCTACCCCAAAATGACCTACATCTGACTCCACACACACAAACACACACACATAGACTCTGACAGCCAACTTGTAATTCCTTCCTCCAAGAAGAGATCTCAGCCCAACATTTGGGGGATGCACTTCCTTGTCTGACAACCAGTGTTGTGTAACGCTTTCCTTCTGCTCTGGCTCCTCTCCAAATTGGATCGATACTTGACAGAAAAATAGAGTGACCTTTTTTTTTGCAGTGGGTTGATGGATTTGAAGGTTAAAAAATGAATAAATTATTTCTGGCTACGTTCGGCCACAGCAATCTCCACTGCACACACACCCCTGCCTCCCTATGGACCAGACAGGGAAAAGGATGGGTGGGTAGTGTCAGACACAAGTTTCTTTTTTTTCATTTCCAATGTTATAGCAATTTCCCTGATGTTGCTTTTAATTTAGCAGACGAGTATGGCACACTGCTGTTTTTATGTGTGTGTGTGTGTGTGTGTGTGTGTGTGTGTGTGTGTGTGTGTGTGTTCGCTCCAATGAGAACTCTTATTAGATTCAAGAAGCAAGATAATTAAATAGGCTAGTGTTTGGTGGAATCTAGAGGGAAATGGTGGTTTATGTAGCAAATAGCAACACCACTGAAGTCAATCCCCAACCATCCGTATCAATCCAATGGAGAGACATTAATAGAGTGGGGATTATGTATGTTTCTGATATATATATATATATATATAAAATGACCATACTGGCCTGTTCTTGTTACAATCACTAGACTTTTTTAGTATTTCAAATTGAAATACAAATTCAATTTACTGATATTTACGGTGGTCTGAAACTGATGTCTGATAAGATATTCATGCTATAAGATAAATAGTAATAGAACTTCTCCCAACTGAAAACATTCACAAACTGTTCAAATCATGCCATAGGTCCTTGAGCATTGAACTAAACGAGTTTTAAGAAGAAATTGTCCTGTCTTGTGAGAAAAAATAAGGATTTTCCACAAATGGAGTGCAATCAGTACCGACTTAGAGGCATGGAGACTCCTGATTTCCTGTGCTTTTATAGGCCACTTCCTGTAGGGAGCAGGCAACAACAGGATGTGGGAAGCAGGTGTTGCATTAGTGAGGAAGAGGTCAAAGGAAACTCGGCCTTCACCAAGGAACCACTGGCGGGTGAGAGTAAATGGCAGTGGGAAAATGGGAGTAGAACTCTGGGCTGTATTTAAATTGTCATGAATGCTGCCGATTTCCTTTCCTTAAAATCGCTTCCTTTACCTTGTCTGAAAAGGACATTCAAAGAAAACAGGAGAAGTGATTGTCCACTTTCATTTGCAAACTGAAATATGTATTTGAGTGGGGGGGGGATGATGACTTCAAAAGCCTTCTCTATTCTATTCAACAAAGTTTACAGGCTTTTATAAAATATGAAAAGGTAATAAATTAACAGACACTGACAAACTTCTAAAACAGGTATCACAAAGACTTATCCCATGCTTCATAATATAAATAAACCATGAGACGCAAAATCCTCTTGTATATTGTAAAAAGTTGTGTCCTATGCACATCACTGACAGGTCTTGAGTCTAAAGTGTTCACATGGTGCAAATGTTCAATTTTACATGTTTAAACTTTCTAAGTACTTACATGAAAACCTGATTCTGGGAGCATTATTAATGAGCTCAGTGTGTATGATCACAAAATCAGCTCAGGCTCAACAGCTTTATCCTGGTCCATTAAGCCACTAATTCAAACTTTTAGCCACAGAAACTGCATGCTAAGTTAACCTAGCTGATGTAAGTTAGGAAAAAAATAGTCGTGAGAATTATGATATATGTTTGACTGTTAAATAAATTGCTGACAATATGACATTGCAAACTGAGTGTCAGATACAGAAATCCGACTTGTTTTTACCTGAGACAAATGTGAGGTACTTCTGAAGCAGCTACGTAGCAGCCCTGCTAACATAGATAATGTCAGTGATAAAGGTTTAGCTATAAATCGCTGAGAATGTGGAAATATATGTTGAGGCTCACATACTGAAATCCATTGTGTCTACCTGTGAAAACTGCTAGCTAGTTTAGTGGCAATTAGCTAGCAGAATAGAGAAATTGAAGTGATAGGAAAGCATTTCCAAACTGCAAAATAAAGTATATTCATATATTGTCACATTTTGATTTAGTGAGAATAGTGAGAGAAAATGTGCGGCAATGCTCCTATGTTTAGCTATTTTCCCCATTTTTCAATAACATGTTAAACTTTCCATCTTAAATAAAGTAATACTGACACTTTGCTGTGTCTTAAATGCATCAGTAACCTTTTAGTATGATTTTGATGATCATCAGATTATGATCATCAAAATGATTTAGCATTTAGGAAATATCATGATCTGTCCTGTGTCATATCACATCCATAGTATGTTTGCACTGTGCATGCTGTTGTGTTGGCACAAGGAGGCGGTCCTGTCACAGTATTAGCTTTAAATGAAGTTTGGTGTTAGCTGTCCTCATGCCCTACCACCATTTGGCTGCAAGATTAGTGGCTGTCGATCCTTTCAGGAGGCTGGCAGCTGTTGTTTAACATGGCTTCACATCTTATCTTACATCCCTCGGTCAGTGTGCCCCCTGGGGCCCGCAGTAATGAGACACATGCCATGACAGCCGCGCTTCTGACAATATGTGCAGAAAAAAAGTAACACAGAAACCGGATCAAACAGAGTTATTGTTGCTGGTCCACCCATCGCCGTCTGGCAGTCAAGCCACCAGTTTGCATGTGCTCAGTATTATTTATCACAATAATGCCCATTTGATCGTTTATCCTATCATATAAATCAATGATAGCAACATTGTATAATGCTGTGCATGGTTATGAAGCTGTAAAACCGAATGTGCATACAAATCAGTGACACGGTGTGCCCTCTTATGGCTGCTGTGTGGTTGTGTGAGGAGAAGAAGAGACAGTAGAGTCACCATCGCACCAGTGCAGAGGTGTGCTGCCTGTCTGATAACTCCTGTAAATTATGCGCATTAATAAATAGAACGACAGCTACGCAGAAACAGACAGCCTATATCCCCCCCTCCCTTTTCACCCATGAATCCAGGTTATGGCTCTGCAGAGACTGCAACACAACTATAAAAAACATAGCGGTGTTAGCGAGGTGCTCAAGAGAGAATTATGGTTGTGGGAATAAGCGTATCGCTGTTTTAAATTATGCATAAATAGTGACCCGTCTCTCTTTCGCCTGAGGTCAGTTTATTAAAGAGAAGGAGAAATAACCAAGTGCAATCAGTGCTGAAAACAATGCAGTGGTCTACAGGATCGATAGTGCATAATCGAGAAGTTGACCAGTGTTAATAATTGCTTAAACAGCTGGAACACAATCAATGATGTGTGTAATCAAGCCATGCGATCGCAATATTTGTGTGTTTGTTTGTAATAGAAAAGGCCATACTGACCGGTTCATTTTATAACTGAGTACATCAAGCTTTACAATGTGAGTTAATGCGATGGAAATATCGCTCCTGATTATCTTTCATGTGTTTACGAGATGTTTACAAGACTTTATTGGCAAATGTTAGCAGGCCTATGGTCATTTGGACACCTGCATCCCAATTAACACTTCTAAAATAAAAAGCATCTGAATCCTGAAATGAGCGCTAGGAAGCTTTATTCAGGATAACATGCTACATGATGCCTAATAGTTTCAGGGTTTTTTATAATTTATTTTGAGGCTGTCTATCCTGTGCTGCACTGAGCTCTTCTGAGATGCAGAAGAAATAAGAAGAGTCAGTGTCGTGGGCAGGGAGCATAACCTGAGGATGCAACGCCTCACCTGTTTGATGCGGTCTGGGTTGACCGTGGTCTGTGGCTGAAGTATGCTGACTGGCTCTGATTTGGCGGCGCTCTGAGGCATCTCCCGGACCTTCTCAGCTATGAAGTCATGGACACTGTTAAGGGCCTCCACAGTGCCCTGGATCAGACACACTCGCTCAGTCGTTCCTGCCAAAGACAGAGAATGATGGATACATTCTTTAATTAAGCCAATTAATGACACGGAATTCCATCCAATCTGTAAAAAAAAAAAAAAAGATAGTCATGTGGAATTTTCTATGGAAAATACAGTGCATCTGGAAAGTATTCACAGCACTTTTTCCACATTTTTCCATATATTCTTGGTCTTAATGGCTTTTGGAGTTGTATACACAGTGATGTAGTATATTTTCAATTACCTACAAGCTTTCACAATCAACCTTAGCAGAGAAATCTACTTAAGGTTAGACGTCATGAATTTCCCCATATTTGTGGCATAACCAGGATAGGACAGGTTATCAAATAGGCTTAGAAAAAGAAATCTATTGACTGGCAATGTGCAAATCCAGGCACGCAATTATATATGATTTATAGTTCCCTGTTAGTGACTAAAGATCTAGAGTTTTGACATGTGCACATGTACATACTATGAATCGGAACATGCACACTAGACTTCTGAAAGCAGCTGCATTAACAGTGCTACTATTTTAGGCAGTCACAAATGGTCTTCCATTAGATAGATGCCAAAGTTTCCAAGTTTAATTAATTCTGGTCTGATATCAGCTCTCAACATGTTTTAATGGTCACCAGGAGTGTGTCACCAGTGGAATGCAAACAGTGCACATGCCTTGTTTCAGTGAAAACTCCAGGCCTCTGGTTGCATTTCAAAGTGAAGGGTTTACATGAGAGGATAACGAAGTGTCACCCATGCTTCAAAAGCAGCCAAGGATGTGGGTGTTAGATTCCAAAAACACTACAATGAAGACACCAAATACATGAGTGTGTGTGTGTGATATCTTGAGAGAGAGAGAGAGAGAGAGAGAGAGAGAGAGAGAGAATTAGAGTGAGGGACAAAAACCCATAAACTAATCCTCAGCCAGAAACTCTCTAGGCCTTTGGGAGGGTGGGATGCAAATGGGCCCTTATCAGCACTGTGCAGTAAGGGCTTCCGACTTCCTCTAGCCTGCCATTGTTTTTTTTGTTTTTTTGCAGTGAATGTGATTGGGTCGGGTCCCACCTTGCTAGATAGTGCTCTACTATAAATAAACCCAACTGAAGGAATATCACACTCATGGTTCATGTTCATAAAAAAAAAGAGAAAAGAAAGCTTTGCTAAGCCCCTGACAGCTGGTGGCCCAAGAGTAATCTGGGACAGACCAATCAGGGAGGCAGATTACTGAAGCAGAGACCACTATTGTTTTGACAGCAAGTTGAGAAGGGGTATGCTGGAAAATGACACCATGTCAGAAACAGCCATAGACACATCACAGCCAAACACAGCGAAACTTCGTAGTTTGTTAAACGTTAACATAAATGTGCTATCATAGTTATCATTTTTATATTCTATTTAATGTTGATGTGTTGACAGCCTGATATAAAAGGACTTGGCAGGCTGGCTGAGTGTGTTAGATGGCACTGAGGGGCATGAGAAGGTCAGCGGGGATCTTCCATCTCCAGAGGTGCCACATTGTGGCAAAGGTTGAATTTCTATTCCACACAGTGCACTATTGCACTATGCATTGTGGGAAAAGCCCTGTCTCTAGAGTTATTGAAAGAGTGTGAATCCATCAGCAATGTGCGCTGGTCAGTGTGCAAAAGCCATCCAGTTGGATCTCAGCTGTAAAATTTGAATACAGATACAGAATACAGATAAGTCCTGTGGGTGACAGTGTGGACTTTTGGCTCAGCTTTGTGCTCCCTTTCAGCAAGATGTACCTTCCAGGAGTAGAGACAGTCCAACAAATTCATCTACAACCCCATCTGATATACATCAGCATGTGTGGAACTGTCACATAAGGAAATATCATCTGCTTCAGGCACAGTATGAAAAAAGGTCTAGAAAAAGTTATTTACCAGTTGATGGGTTTTATACAGTCAGCTAGGGAATGCCACCATGGCTGTATGGTAAATTGTTTTAGTGGATTTGTTAATTGAGTGAGTCATGCATTCCTATCTTGCAGGGTCTATGTGGACCGCCACTTCAGTAGTCCTGCTACTGGGAACATTTTATAACAAATATTGTTAGAATAACTGAACACTCATTATAATGAATCAAAATTCTAAAGCGTTCTTCACAAAATAAGATGCATCTTAGAGGACTGAGATACAGCAGACCACAGAGCTTGTAAATCATTATGATATTGGATATTTATTGCACCCATTTACCATTTAAGGTGGGGCCAGTGACTGTTAAGTACATACAATTAATACTGTAATATTTGGGGAAGTTCTCCTTAAATTCACACAGCTCTCAATAAAATATCACCATAGATGGAAAAACACTGGTCTTTGTACTGCCATGGGCTCTGTAACTGGAGGGGGTGGGGGGGACAAATGATGTGGACCACTAACAGTCAACCAGTCAGGACATGAAGGTATCTCTGAGCTTTTGAATGGCAAAACAGCTAAATGTCTGCCTTATTGGCTGGATATTGCAAAATTGAATCCTGACAAAGACCATGTCCCGACCAAGACCATGTCACAAACACCAATGAGCTCCTGTAAAAGGAAACATGCTCAGCTTCCCTGAGAGGTTGCATCAGCAGCAGTTCAGAAAGCTGCAGTGGATAACATCATGTGACTCCAAGGATGGCCATACTGGCCTTCACAATTGGTAGCAGTGATACTAACTAATAAGTGAGGAATTGGTACTGCTATGTTGGCAGAAAATAATGTAAAATCGAAATGAATAAAAGGTAAATATAATGTTACCTGTATAACTGAAATGCCCCTTGTATTGACATTCATGAATCTAACCTAGGCATGTGTTTTAGAAGCAGAATTTTGGAGGGAACACTAAGGGTATGGCTGAATTCATTAGAATTTTTTTAGTTTAAAAAACTTCAGCTCAAATCCATAAAAATCACTGACTATAACTTTACAGGGCACTATTCATGCAGCATGCTAGGACTCGGAGAATGAGAATATTCAAATGGAAACAGGACAGTCAAGAATCACTGTAGTACTGCTAGATGAGATCTAATAGTCAGAATAAATTCCCACAGTGACTCATTGGCTCTTTTACTAACACCATGTTCTCCTTTGCACAGTGTGCTCCTAAAAGTCTGTCCTTAGTGAGAGAAGACAACTGTCATTTGAAAAGTGCTGATCACTACACATCCCAATTCAGAGGAGGAGGCAGGAAGATGGATCGATCAGTGGCTTGACAGGGCACTGAAACCACAGATATAAGCACAGAAAACTCAATAACCAATTACACTGCCATGTGCAGCATAACAGATGAGAGAAACTGTTGGAACCAAGGGAAGAGCTGTGTGTATCTGAACATACACAGTGAATGGTGTGTCCAGGAAATTTGATACTTAATCGCCTCCTTCAGAGTCTTCCAACTGAGGCCCACAGGACCTATGGAGCATAGGACCCTGCCCTTGGACAAGTTTACAGATGTTTCCTGACTTTGCAGTCGAATCAGATATGAGAAAGTGTGCAAGAGGTACTGTGAAAGAGGAGGGGCCTGAAAAAAAACAACAATCACCCTTCCCTTTGTATGTTCCTGTCTACCCAACATAAGCCAGTTGATTGTAGTCACTAACCAGATGGGTCCTGTAAGAGACGGCCACTGAAAACAGGGACTTGCATGTGTGATGCACTTTGGTTGTTTTGGAAGGGGGAGGTCGGGGCGGTCCAGACCCTATGACATAGCTCCATCACCAGGGCAACTGGCAAACCCCCTGAAAATATTGTGGGGCAGCTGCAGATGATGTATTGTGTTATTATTCAAAGTAGAGAGGCAGCATGCGAGACAGTGACAGCAAGGCAGCATTACATGTGCTTATGTCATTATGTTAAAGAAGTTTGCAAATGGTTTCTATGCAAATCACTTTATGTCTTTGAAACTGATCATGTAGTTAATGTGTCAGTTCACTTTTGTGCTCCCTTGTGAATGCAAACGCTGCCTCACCTGACTAGACTGGACTGCCGACTTTCATTTAGGAGAGGGGAAAAATGATTCTCTGAACTTTACATTGTTCCTGTGTTCGTTTGTGCAGCACAGATTTTCCTGCCCCATGCAACAGACAAGGAGGAAGGAGGAACAGTGCAGGAAGGATAAGAAAGTCTCCAAAGAATAACAAAAGCCTTGGAAGAAAGGGTGAATTCCTATTCAGTGATGTCAGTTTTATTGAGAGTTTCATGTCCCTACCTCCCCATGACTTCTCTCTTCAGTTTACCCTAATCCTGAACCCACCACAACAGCTTGCCCCCCTCCCACACACAACCTACATGTCGACATGGGGCCCATGGTAGGAAACAGCTGGAGAATCATAACTGTGTAACTGCCTTCATCTTTACTCACAAGCATGCTCTTTCTCTCGTCCATTCAAAACCTGACTTCACACTCTGCTGGGAGGTTTGAAGATAGACAGAGCATGGTCAGAAAGAGACAAGAATGCCATGAAAAGTACAACAAAAAAATATTAAGAGATAGTTGTAATGGTTAAAATAGGTGTAATAGTTAAAAAGACCAAAAAAAAGAAAAAGTAAAATATTTTCATAAACTAAAGAAAGGAAAGTGGTTTCAACTTGTCTTTCCACTGCCTCACACATGCTTCATTATATGGCCAGTTATCCTGGTAGCCTGGTCCATACATGGCACTTTCGAAAATAACAGTCATAAAATATACTATCTGAATTTATTACTAAAGTGCGCCCAATCAAAATGCACATGAGGGACGTTTCCCCTCATGTAACCGTGTAAAAATTTGGGAGTGTTTAGGTGACTCATTGCCTGATGAGGAAGTGACTTAAAAAGTGCCGAGAACAGATGGGAGTGTTTTGCACATTTAAGAAGGAGGGAGTCTAGGAAGTAAATCTGCTGCTATGGTGGATGTCAAAGTCATACAGGGTTCCTATTTTCTTTTCAACTTTTGTGCCTTTTGTGCACTTTACAACCAGACAGTGCTGTAGAGAAATGGTCCCCAACCTTTTTATGACCGGTGACACTTGACAATTTTACTTGGGCCCGGGGGGGGTTTGAACCGTCAGTTAAGGCTTCTGCATGTTGGTGTGCCCGCTAAGACTCACAAGCTCTACTCCTCTCCTCTCCTCTCGACCACTGCCCTAACGCTCTCTGACTCTGGTCGCTATGGTAACGTTTATACATCCCTTCAAAATAAGACACAGATACGTCACAAAAACGAATATAAACAATATTTTATTTTCATGAAAATTTTAACTCACGATAACGACAAATCAATGGGAGCCCTGAGCTTGTTTCTCTGCAACGAGATGGTCCCATCTGGGAGTGATGGGAGACAATGAAACCCGAAGTCTGTTGCTTATGCCCAGTCTACTCTGTTGTTTTGTTTTGGTTGCTGTCACTGCAGAAAACCCCGCTTCACACAGATAGGATGTCGGAAATGGCAACAGCGTTTTCAGGTCTGTGGTGGTGATCTCAGGGTATACTGCCATGACTTTAATCCCGAACACCGGCAGAGTTGCTGTCTCAAACATACTTTTAAGGCCGCAGTCATTTGCGATCTACAGCAGCTGATCTTCTTCTTGAACAGACATTCTAGATTCACCTGGTTTATTGACAAATGGGTCGCGGATCCATTCCTTGCCAGTTCGTGGGTCTTTTGTGGTTGGGAAGTAGCGCTCAAACTCTTTTAAAAGCAAAGACAGGTGATCGTGCACCAGTTGGGAGAATGAAGGCTCTGGCTCAGGCTCATTCTCACCCAAAATCCCGCTAATGTTTGAAACATGTCCAATATGCCTCTGTTCATGCGTCATCCCCACAAATCCAATGTGGCTTTAAATGCAACTTGAAGACAGTTGTCATTTTTCCTTGAAGTGACAGATTGAGTTCATTGAGCAGGTTGAATATGTCGCACAGGTAAGCCAGTTTTCCGACCCATTCCTCGTCACTGAAATGTACTGACCGCTTTTCTGAGAGAAATCTTTGCAGCGGCTCTCGTAATTCAAACACTCTGGCCAGCAATTTCCCTCGGGATAACCATCTTATTTCTGTGTATAAGAGAAGGCGTCTATGCTCTGCGTCCATCTCCTCACAAAGTTGCTCAAACAAGCGCGAGTTAAGGGCTTGTGCTTTGACGTGGTTAATAACTTTAACAATATCATTCAATACGCTGTTCAATTCTGGTGGCATTTTTTGGCTTGCCAGCATTTCCCTGTGATTGATACAATGTGTAGATTCACATTCAGGTGCAACTTCCTTAATCCGAGCAGTTAAACCAGACAGCTGTCCGGTCATGGCAGCAGCTCCGTCTGTGCATATGCCGACACAAGAGGACCATTTCAGATGGAGAATCCGAGAGAATCCAGTCATTTCTCAAAATAAAAGGTTTTTCAAAATAAAAGATCGTTCAGACTCAGATAATACATAAAACGGAAATATTTAATTATTTCTTGTGCGGCCCAGCACCAATTGATCCACGGACCAGTACTGGTCCGCGGCCGGGGGGCTGCGGACCACTGCTGTAGAGCAAAGTATGGTTGCAATATAATAAAGAACTAGCTGTACCTGAGTTGTGTCACGTTTGGACGCAAGGGAGGCGGAAGCAGGCACAGACTTGCGTTTGAATATTTATTGAAAACGAAAAAACAAAACAACATAAACACTATTGCCTGAAACAAACACGAAGGCTACGATACATAAACAGTATGGCACGAAACAAAACCAAACACTAAGACTAACCACAAACACCGTGACAGTGACAGGAGTCTAAACAACGAAAGACAAAGACTATGTGAAAACAAGTACTATATATACCAGGGGTGTCCAATCTTGAAAACCTGCACCCACACCGGCCCTTTCCGGATAAGATTGGACACCCCTGATATATACACACACACACATCAGTGCTCATTAACCACAACGTAAAACAGGTGCAGGAAAACATGTGACTTTGGGTGAGCAGTGGCTACTGGGACATGGAGTCTACCGGCAAATTGGGGTGGAGACAAACACAGTCCACGTGTTGAGAACTGTCATGCACTCTGCTTCCGGCAGATCAAAGGTGTAGTACCTTCGTACAGCCACCGGGGGGAACCGTGACAGGTTGAGTGTCTGTGTCCATTTCTAACACATAATTCTCTGCAGGTAGCCATATTCAGGATAATGCATTAATTAAAAAATTATTTCGTTTCGTTTAGTTTAGATATGCTTCTTAACTTGTGACTTGGATTTACATAGTTATAGTGTTTTTGCAAATTTTTGCAGGTTTTCTTTCAAGATGTCAATGTTACCTCTACAGCCATTAAAGTCCCTATTATTTCCCATGTGTCACTAGTGTTAGCAGTAAACACGAACAGTAGCAATAACAACAACAACAGAACTTAGTACTTAATAGAAATGCTATCAGACACTGCTGAAAATTGGCATGCTGTACTGGGTTTTTTTTTCTTTTCTTTTCTCAAATGATGACTGTGGACCAAATGTCTCTTCAGAAAGAAGGGGAGCCAAATTCAGTATGAGTGCTGCTTTATGGTATGGAAAACTTGGCTAAGGAAATAATGACAAAATGCTGGATCGCTGGTTTCTACTGTCCAGGGGGAAGAGTTATAATTTATTTCAGAATAGTTCCAGAAAATGTTTAACAGAGATTACGCTGAATATGCTTTAATATCAGTTGTGTATTAATGTTCACATATGCTATATCATGGAACGTAACTTTATTCATCAATTAATTATTTATTCAGCTTTTAAGCACTACATACCAGTCCAGCATGAGACCTGAACCCCTATGAGCACATTTGCCACATTCAATATATCTACAACGTCATCCATGCGATGTGTACTAATAAATATTTATATGGAAATATTAATAAGTCACTTATTTATGACAATAAGAATAATAATACTTCTACTAATAATGTATAAATGGAACCTTCACTATTGCTTTGCAGTATTACATGGATAAGTTGTAAAATCCATAGATGCTTTAGTGTTCACTCCTTGTTAGACGGAGTGTTATTTCATAGCCAATAAACTTAAGGTTTACTTGCCCATATTTAGTTACCACAACCAATAAAAAAATGCAGCCTACTGATTTCATTAGGGTTACAACTGAACACTTATCTGAGTATGGTGCACTGGGAATGACGAGGAACTGGGAATCTACAAATGCATGAACACACCCGTTTGTTTTATGGACAACGAACGTACATCCCCTAGCCTATTTGCGTTCTCTGAAGATCTGTATGATAAATGCAGCTGGTGTGAATTCCTGGCCAGCACAGCTGATTCCGACAGTGACTGATGTCCTATCTGGCATTAGGCTGAGGAACAGAAGGAGGAGGAGCCATTGTCTGCTTCACTGTACTCCAGTACCCCATCCTAATCCACGGCGACCTAATTAAGATCCCTCCCTGCCCTGTATGAATTATGAAGCAGTCTGCTCAAGTTGTGGAGTGACAGAAAAGTGTGTTTGTGTATGTGTGTGTGTGTGTGTGTGTGTGTCTGTGTGTGTGTGTGTGTGTGTGTGTGTGTGCAGGACGAAGGAAGGAACATGCTGAGACTCTCTCTTCACACTGCCTGTCTCCACAGCTGGGCTCCTCCTCCAGGGCCTTTAGATCCCTGCTAACACAGATCACACTCTGCACTTGTCTACTTCAACCTGGACCGATCTGGAAAAATACATCACTGTTTCCTCCGCAGGTGAATCATGAATCTTCTAAAATAATTTTTTTTTTAGAAAGAGAGAACATTGCATGTCTTATAAGCAGTAATTAGTGTCTAGTACAAAACACACACACATTTCCATTCAACAGCTATTATGATGTCGTCTTATGTTTCCAAAGTAGGGATTTCTGCAACCAGCAGTGCATGCAATTTGTTCCAAAAAGCCTATACTCATAATTTAGTCTACCCAATTTGTACAAAATCTGAGGTAATTAGTATCCAAGTAGAGAGAGCGAGAAAGACAGAGAGAGAGTCCAGTAAATACTTTCTGTTAATAAAATTTCACGTTTAGAGCACCAGTTAAAAGAAAAATCAGTGTCAAAAGCAGACTTATTGAAGAACATCTGATAACCTACTTTGCTTATTTCTTCATAATGTACAATTAGGCCTTTAACTAGGAAAACCACCATTGTGCCTTACTCAGAGCACCATATTTAGGACTCCTTTTCCTAAGAATTATGCAGTTGCTAATTGCTTCCAAAAACAGCTACACTGCTAACATAATACATGTGATGAGATTTTCTTTCAAAGCAATGAGATGAGCCATGCATTTGCTGATCATATAGACAGTAAAAAAAAAAATTAAAAAGAGGAAATCTTTGCTTGTATTGTGATGGTAATGGTTGGTGCACTGATTTGCACTTTTGAAATGGAAATGACTTCTCTCCTTGGTGGGTACAAGGCTAGCATTCCTGCTTGTGTACATGATAAGATCCCTGCTGTGAAAGTACAGAAGGGGTTGGGGGAAGTACCACTATTCCCTCCCTTCTGCTGGATCTTGATGCTTTTCCCTCGCTGTCCTCAGCTTGTTGAGTGTATTTCCCAATGGTGGTGTTGGGTTCCACACAAGTGCTGCGAACCCAACACACACCTGTCCCTCCTCACCCACAGTCTGTCAAAGTTGTCTAAACACTGCCTGTCCGGGGGACAGCCAAACTTCTACCTCCAAAGCACGCTACATAAAGGGGCCACTCTTTACATGTGGAGTCCAGCATTTCGTGTTCTCTCTCCATCTCGGATCCGGACTTGCAGTGAGTCATACACACAAGGCTGGAAAAGGGAGCCAGGCTGGCAGACAGAGCCAGTACAAAGCTCTGGCTCTTTATCACAACCTTCCAGCACCTCTAAACCCTGAGCCAGGTTTCCATTCACAGTCTGTTCTTTCATCAGCAAAGTCACTACTCCACATGGTCTCCCTCTGCCTTCTCGTCTTGGACCAGTCCACTCTCAGTCCTGAAATCAACAGATGTGGTCCTTGGACCATTGGGACTGAGATCCTTGTGACTGAAATGTGCGTGAGCCCTGAGGTTGCTCATTTTCGAGACCTGCATTACTCACCCCAGCTTTGCCTTCAACAGTGACCTTATCCATGGTGACTGGAGAATGCTTGCCGTTTTACATCATACACAAAATCTGTTCCCTATTTTGTACAGCTGGAATTTCAGTGAGGCAATGTGGTTGTGGAGCCAAGCAAGCATGACCAGAAATCCAGGATAAAGAGCATCAGCCCAGCTATTGGACTGAATATTGAGCATGCAATAGTGCCTTATTACATGCATGAGAACCAAGCTCTTCCATGAACAGCTCGCACACTGTATCAGTGCCTGGACCTACACTGTGTAATGTGCTACTGGATAGTAGAACCTCAGCTGGGATGTAGGTGCAGTCATTATCCAGCCACAAAGAACCGGAGGGCACCATCGGGGTGAAAGGTCTGTGTATTTGCAGACAAAAACTGCAGAGATGCACAATACTTATCATTTGGACCACACTCCCTCAGGCTGAGCTAGGAAAATGTATAGAAAAAAACCTCATCAGCTCTGCCTGTCAAGAGCAGTTTTATTTACCGGCTCTTGCCAAAATGCATACATTATCATCCTGGCTTTGAGCAGGAAGTGACAGGCTCAGGAGTTACAGCACTCCACTCGGAATGAGGAGCATCCCCATTAGTGACTGAACACAAGTGTTTCTTTCCTAACTCAGAGCATGAGTGTAGGAGTCTTTTCACAAGTGAAATTTGGCCTTTCTCCTCTTTCCTGAGATTTGGCATTGAGTACACTGAGCAAGCCAGACAGCAGAAGAAGACGGTAGCTTTTAGTGACAAAAGCGCTTCTGAAAAGCCAGCTTCTCCGGCTGCACCTGCCCTGTGTGGGAGAGGGAGGTGAATCTGTGGGTAAAAAGGACTGAAAGCTCCGATTGTGATGCCAGAGATGCACGTGTGGCTTCTGCAGCACTGGCTACAAAATCAGGAATAACAGTGGCCATTATCTAGTTGAGATGAGCTTCCTAATCTTAAAGGCACCAGTATTTGTCTATATTTGTCTTTGTGCTCTACTTTATTGTTCACATGCTCGCATTTTGCTCTATGAACCCTAGTTTGGCTGTGTTTGCTGGACATTTTTTGGGGGGTATTTGAATTAATCTGGTGAAGGCTGGGTAAGAAAATAGCAATTAGCAATCAGCAAAACAGCAATTAAATATCTCCTTTATGTCTACAGCTTCATGTGTCTGAAAGGGAAGAGCCATATACTCTCATTAGAACAAAAGACGTGTAGGGATGTTGCTATGCTGTTATTCAATATGAACAAACATTTTTAGCCCAGGGCAAATGTTTACTTGCACTAAATATGCACTCAGAAGTAGGAGAATGGGCTTTAAAGGCATCAAATCACAAGCCTGAAACCTTTGAACAAGCTTCATACTTATTACATCCTATGCTTAAGCTGCTTTGCTTGTTTTTTCTCCTTTGCCTCTCCAGAAAAACATATCAATAAGACAAAAAGATCAAATGTAAATTGCATTAACCCTCTCTAGTTCTCATGTAAGTGAAGTCCTGCTATCCTGACATGAACAACAGCTGTGTTACCTAGTCTTGCTGCCACCTTTCACACTCACACCACCTCTAAGTCCAGCTCTAGAGACAAAAAAGGGAAAAAAAGACAACAACCCTCGCAATTCTTATCCAAGGAATAAGTTTTTCATCAAAGCCATTTCAGCAGTACAAGTCATTTCTTTCTCCGGCTTATACATAACCATATATAAACACAGACAACACTGACATTATTGTGGGGTCAAAGATAATTAGCATTAGCTGATGTGTTGCAATTTAGTGAAGTGCACAGCCTGCATGTTGAAGGTGACGTTCCGACAGCTGACAGCTTTCTCGCCCGAAAGAGAAATGAATCATTAGAGACTGATGGGCTAGAGGTAGGATATGGGGGATGTTTGTGGTTGTGGGCGTGGGTGTGTAAGAGAAAGGCACAGAGCGAGTGCGAGACAAGAGGGAGAGAGAGTTACGGGGCCATTGAGTGGGGATTAGAGAAATGAAGAGGGGGGTGAGAATGAGGAGCAGGAGGCAGCTGCGGAACTCAGTCTCTTTTAGGGAGCTCTGGGGGCACAGAGGGGGAGCTTTGTCCCTTATGCTAGGAGGCTGGGTCTGCTCCAAAAGAAACCCACCGCTTGCCCTCAATGCACCTCTTTGTCGCAACTCACCACGTTGGGTTTTAAAAAGAAAGGTGGCCCCCTGCAAAACACAATGCAGCTGTCCATTGTCCTGGACTTAAGTAGGATGCTTTTCTCATTTAAAAGCCCCTGAATGCCTTTAAATAGGCTCAAAACCAAGATATAGCTATGAAATAATTATATATTCATAAACACATCATGCAATGGGAATGACTGCTACAGTACCCGAAAGAGCTGGAGTGAATGCGCAATCAGAGAAAGGCACAGGAGACCCCTGCATCCTGTGATTGCAGAGCGATCTAAACAAGCACAGGCCAACAAGGCCTGGCAAGCAGATGGCTTGATTAGCATAGTTGTATTTGATTTTCATCAAAGCTTGCAGTCATGTAATTATTCTGCCTTCAAAGAATAATGTCTGTGTAAAGGCCGCTGTTGTATGACCTGTCACACTGTGCCTAAAGCTTTCTCATTGAAGCTTCTGCAATAGGTAGCTTTTTTGGTAAAAAGCTATAATTCTCTTGTGCGATGTTGGACAACTGATTTACAAATGTTCAATATGCATTCATCATGTGCCAATATAAAATTTCATATCATGCTAAATACCTTCACGAAAGTCTATATCACAGTCTACCTCTGAATATAATCAAGATGCATAGTAAAAATGCTGCTTATTGCTTATTACTTAGATTGCCACAAAACTTAAGGTTGCCACTCTTGTGTAGTGGGTAAGGAGTATGTTATAGTCTCCAGTGAGATAGATACAAGCAATGTTGTGCTTAAATTTCTCCGAATTAAGGCATTTTTCCCTAGAAATGAGAGCTGGTATTTTGATGTGTCCTCAATATTTTATGTGCTAAATATTATATATCATATAACCTTTTATCACTGCATGCTATATAAATATATATTATATGAGAATATTTAAATAATAGTTTAAAATACAGCAAGACATCCATTGCAGGCTCTTTACTCTCTTCCATATTTCAAAATGGAGGCAGCCCTGCTGCTCTATGAATGGCTTTGAAATAGCAGGGCCTCTCTACGTGATCAGACTTCACAATCACACATCCATCCAGCGACGCAACCACACGCCATCTCTCCTAAATTCCAAGGTGGAACAAGAAGACCGGAGAGAGATGGAGGAGTTCTCGGGTGATCAGGATAGAATGGGACCTCTCGCCTCTGGAGACGTCACTTTAGTTCGCATCTCCGAGGCGACTGTGTGTGCATGCAAACAAAGTGCTTTTTGTGTGGGGGAAGGAGAGGCACGTAAAGAAGGGCATGTAAAGAAGTCCCCCCCCGCAGCAAAAAAAACTGGATGAGCCCACTTTTATAGGATCAGCTACAGCACGTTATTATAGGATTGCCAGTCACTTCAGTCACCTCAGAGACAAATCCATTGTAGACTGTTGGCATGAATGTGAAGAACTAACTAGTGTTTGTCTTATAGATGCTTAAAAATGAGTTTACTTAATTAGAATGTCCATGCAACTAAGTAATATCTTCTCACCTGGATACCTAAAGCTGAATACAAATGGCATGATTCACTTGTACATTCAAATAGATAACAGTACTACATACAGAATTTACAAACTTTAGTGAATAATGTTTCAGTCATTTCTGAACATAAACGATATAAAATGAAGCAGATTAATAAAATGATACAAATGAACTACACAGATCACCAAAATCACCATGGCTAATAAAGGACAAAATGAACCTAGCAACCATGGGTTTAATCAGTGTCTTTTATTATAGCCAAGTTGCATTTAAACACATTTCACTAGGAACTATTGTATGTGATGGATAGTACATATGACATCGCTGGTGTGTGTTAGACTCATCAACAAGCACTTTTTAGTGAAAAGTAAACACATAATTTCCTAAATGTCAAGTCTCGCTATCCTGAACATAGAGGAGGTTCGGACAGATTTACTGATGAGCTCATCAGAAACCGCAGAGAAAGAGAGAAGTGGGTTGCTTTCTCCTCGAGATGTAGTCACTCATGTCTGCTCAAATAGAGAGACGCAAATGTAACAACTGACCTAGTTATGCAACATAACAGAACTTTCTGTATCCCTTAACATGATTTTATATAATATCTCTGTTTTATTGAGCGCGCCATGTAGATAGCATGCTATGTAGTATGTAGTAATTACATTTATACATACAAATTAAATTTTTCCTTGTGGAATCCAAACAGCATGTTATTACTATCACTTTCCATTTCTCACTCTCTCTCTCTGTGCCTGTCTGTCTGTCTTGCAGTCTCACACTCAGACACACACCTCCGAGGGCAGACGGGATTGCCCCTCCCCCAGTCTCGAGGACCTGTGCTGTCAGTAATGTCAAAGGCTCTATTGTCATTAAAAGTGGCCTAGCAATCTTTATTGTCCTGCACAGTTCAGGCCAATCATTGACCATTGAAACGACTGGATATTCAATCACTTCTGTCCTCCATCTGTTATTCTTTCTTTCTCTCCCTAACTCTGCATCTTGGTCACAACAGACACAATAGACAATCATGGGCAGTTCAGAAACTGATTGGTGATAAAAACACTATATTAATTCAATAAAACCAAATTCCTCCTGGTATGTACAGGATATGTTCATTTCAAACATTCACATGCACACTGGAATAGGATGATGTCTAAAACATGTGGCTCTTAGGTAACAATATGAACATAGCGCAGCTGGGCCAAACCATTGTCATGCATGCCACAAAGGAGGGATTGAGGCTCTCCTATTTTTGAACCTCCACACATAAAACTGGCCCATAATCCAAGACCTCCTGCTGACTGTATCTCTCCATCCTCCCCCCTAATGCAGGGCACAGGCGACATTATTCTGAGCCTCTCTGCATGTTATCTTTTGACGCCTGATCTAATGATACTACCCTATTTCATACCTAAGACCAGATAAGACAGGATTCTTAAAATATCTGTTCTATCTCACTACAAGTGAAACTAATTAGAGAAGCTAAATATTGTATTGTGGCTAAGAAAATTGGCAAGGCTTCTACTACACAACAAAAATTAGAGGGAACCTAATGTTTTTCTTCCTTAGATTTATTATGTGTTCGGAAAGTCAGAACAGAAGATGATTGTTAATATTGCAGGCGAAGGTCACCCTGTCAGCTGAAGATTCATTTGAAAGGAACTGTGGCGTGTGCTGCACCAAGGACGACAAGGACTGTGGTGTGAATTATCAAAATGACTTAGGCAGGGGACCAGCTGGACAAATGGGTAAGAGTGATGAAAAACCAAAGGAAAGACACAGGGAGTGGATTGCTTGCTCTCTCTCTCTCTCTCTCTCTCTCTCTCTCTCTCTCTCTAGTGCATTTAGCCACAATCTCATTTCAAGAAGCAAGTGCTTTAGGACAGATCAATACTATTTGTATTGTGCGTGCATAAGGGAGGGTTTGAGCTGGTGGGCGAGGAGGAGTGTGGGAGGAGGCATCGCTCTAACTTTCCACAATTGATCCACTGTCTAAAATCTGCACCAATGTATTTATGGCAAGTCCCATCGTGACTTTTCATTTTAATCGGCTGAGAGGCTTTACATTTGGGCTGAAAAAGGACAGCACCCTTGAGACCTCAGGAGACAACAAAGTGGAGAAGAGACAGATGCAACGACCTTAACTAAGGACAGTGCATGCCATGTTAAGTCTGCGATTCCACATTCACGCGATGACCTCTGGATAGACCACAAAACAAAACGTCTTTCTTCAGCAAGAATAATCCAGCAGTTTGAGAGGTGAGGGTGCTAGGACAGTATGACAGTCTTCATAATCACTGTCAGTATCTTGTCTCTAAAAAGAGTCTAATCTGCACCACTCTGTGTAAGGACTAGCTGAACATGGGGGTCTCAGGCACTGACTGGCACTGAGGGCATCACTGAAGCAGCGGCCAGCCTGTATAACGTCACATGGAAAAGAAAACAAAGCCACGGGAGACCAAGGGAATCTCGTTTATCCTCTAGACACTCGGCCAGGCCCCAGATGCTCCCTGACAAGCCTTCTCAAACACTGTGGCTTTTACACACTTGAATAACAATAACGCCAAGTGAATCAAACACCTCTATATATCGCAATATTTTTGGGAATTTCCGACAAAACTGATTATCAAGGCGCAAATGAGTTTTGATTGCTCCAGTGAAAAATATGGCAAGCAATTTAAACGTGCTCATCATATTTCGAGTGTAAAATCTCATTAGCTGAGCTTTATTAGGCCTAATTTCGTTTGGCGTAGCTTAATATACTTGTTTAAGCACAAATCCCAAACTCCAAACTAAGGCTTTTCTACAGCGTATATTCTTAGCCGATTCAGTCTGCACTAGTCAGTGTTAATTATCCTACTAGTGACTGCAAGAATGATCCTTTTTAGAAATTGATAACATCTAATAATGATGATTCAGATCATTGTGCTGTCACGGATTAAATGACAGACAAAAGAGCCTCAGCAGTGTGTAAAAAGCTAAAAGATAAACAACATCACATGAACTAGGAACATTTCTGGTAAAGCAGGGAACCAAAAAGGAAAAATACAGGCATCTATCTTCCAGGCCAGATATGTAAATTTGTGGCTTTTCATCTTTCAGTCAAAAAGCTTTAGACCTAAGAAGATTACAGGAGAGAAATCAACAATGTTGATAATGCATGGGGGAGGGATGAGTTTGTGTGTGTGTGTGTGTGTGTGTGTGTGTGTGTGTGTGTGTGTGTGTGTGCATGAAGGAGGTGTGAGCGGTTGCCTGAGAATTAGCTACTGAAAACCACAACCACAACCATTGTGCAGGATTAAGACAAAGCTTTCATATTGCACCCTGCTCTGCTCTAAGGCACATGTACTGAATGCAGGATCAGTTGCCTGGATGGCCTAAAATAAAAACCAACCACTGCTCAGTACAAGATGAGGCTCGATTAATCTTCAAGAAATGTATGATGTAACATACATTTAATTTATTTCACACCATTTGTTTCAGTGGTTTTGATCAACACCCACTTTTGCATAACACTATCACATAAGAAAATGCTTAGTAATATATGCCAGTGTTGTCACCTAGGTCAGCATATCGGTTGTAACATTACTGTAACAAGTACAATGTTAAGTGTGTTGTATTTGTATTGTAACTGCTTTGTATTGTTGTTTATTTCCAAAACGAACCCGCAAAACTGCTAAGACGAAAAAGTTTGGCTTGGGAGCTTAAGTTCATATACCTGCTTTCACCAATTATTCCAGAAGAATCAGTGATAATGCTTGCAGACAACCACTGCATATAGCTTGTGCTTTTGAGTTGCTGTGTGAGCTCAAGAATGACAGAAAGTGGGAAAAAAAACAAGCAAAATCAATGTACTAACCAATGCGAGCAATGGCCCAACAAATCCAAGATATTGCTGACAGATAAAAGCTCTCACAGCCAGTGGTCTGGAAATGATCTGGGTGTCTGATAGGTGGTGCCTTTCTAAATTTACTGAATAAAATAAATCAAAGACAATAAATGCTGAGAACAAGGGTTTTGGGGGAATTTCTGTTATGTCACATAACTAGGTGGAATAAGGACTAGGAGGAATGGTGCCATGCTAGTACACACTATCATCACATAGTCTAAAAGCTAGGAAACTCCCACTCTGACCTGATATCAGTGGGTAAAGCAGCACACACCTGGGTATCCAGCATGAGTGAGGATCACTTCATTTTCCTGCCTCCCACACACTCACTCCTTCACTCAGTGACTCATAATACTCACTCATTCGCCCACCTCGCTCTGTGTTTCCACAGATAAAATCATCAGATTTTGTTGTCATAGAGTGCTGTAATTAAATACGTTAATATTCAGACCAAGACTTGTTGGTACCTCATAAATTCTTTAGGCTATTTCAATCCTAATTCTATATTCTTATATCAAAATCTTTCTTAAATTGTATCTTTGGTTATACAGTATAATATTTATTATTTATTGCTTGCATCAAAAATATTAGAAAACAGTTCGGAATGGTGGTGGTGGGGGGGGGGTTTGCATATTAAACATTAATTCAACACTAATAAGTGTGTATATGTAATGAATACAGCAGGCAACAACAGGCAGCTTTATAGTAATCAATTTATTGTTCTAATATTCTTACCATATATTGTATGTTTTACTTACATGTTCCAGTGAAATGTTACATGAAATTCACATAAAATGTGAAAGCCTAATTAAATAAATATATTAATAACTGATTAGTGAATTAATAACTCTGCACTTTATTTATGTCAGCAAAATACACATAAAGAGATAATACCTCATAAATTACTGTTCATTGTATTCTTGTATTCTTCATTAAACATGTTTAAACAAAAATAAATCATGCTAAGTACCATGAGAGTTAAACTGAATTACACTATTTTTTTATATTTAAGCAGACATTACCAAAGAAATGAAGTGGTGTGTGAATAGGTATTTCAGTAATATTATATATATATTATTATTATATATATGGTTCCATGGCCCTATACAATGTTTATATGAAATTGAAATTTGTATAGTAATGTAAAATGTGAAAACACACACAAACAGACACACACACCCACAGACAAAATGACTCAAATACATTTTGAGAAACTGTAGTTACTCTGCAGTTATTATAATTTAATAACACTAAATAAAGTAACAATAACCTAATGTTAATGTTAATGCTCCCAAATAACTGCTGAATTCACTAGTTACTATATGCACCTATTAGCATTAAATTAATGTCCAGCCTAATATGTGAACTCCTATAGTGCAGTATTACCAAATTTGATTATTGTAATACTATGTTTATATATTGTATATTGGCTATATGACATTGCTACTTTTTGGCCTCTGCAAGTTCAGGATGCATACTCCACAGGCAGAAAGTCACTGAAAATTATTAGTGTTGCATCCTAGCAAAGCTTATACAACTCTATATTCGGAGGGAAGGCATCTAATAAATCTTTTCTCCTGCAATAATGAATGCTGGCCAGTTGCGGACCAATACTGCTATAGCCAGCTAATTGCCTCTGAATTAAATGCTGCTAGGGCACTTAGCCAAGATGAAGTAAGAAGAGAGTCTTTGGTGAAGGATAGTGGCCCTTCCGTTGAGAGGTTTCAAATCTGCCTGAATCAGGAATGCCGGACACTGCTCCTAAGCAAAAAAGCCTCCCCCCTACTCACAGCAGGTGGATCTTTTGATTTGTATCCAAGGAAAAGCTCATGCTCATTTCCATACAGATGCCCCCTTTACTGCAGAGGAAGCCCCCCCC
>JAFFST010054182.1:29871-42268 GCA_022414735.1 Noturus placidus
GAAAAATCGGTGTGTTGGTCCCCCGCATCAATTGTAAAATTAGTTGCGCCCATACTCAACGCAAGTTAGGTGATGTATTTTAGCAGCTCAGTCTGTAAGAAATGGAGACAGCAGCTTTTTTTCAGACAGCAAGTAGACACCTAAATATCTAGGCTAACGTCAGTTCCAGTTTTTGACCATTAACTGTAAATTTACATGCACATCCTCCCGCCGAGCTGTGAACCCTCATGTTGTGACAGACTGTTATAAATGCAAGTGAAAGTGAGGAAAGTTTGGCGGCGGGCGGGCGCTTGGACCCCCCCAATGTCCATACCATGGGTTCGCCCTTGCTCTTACACAAGCTGTATACTCACTAATTTACATTGTAGCAAAGTGTCATTTCTTCAGTGTTGTCACATTAATAGATTTTCTAAAATGTGAGGGGTGTACTCACTTTTGTGAGATACTCTATGATGTCATTGGAGACTGAGCGATGCTTGCTGAGACAGAAATTGCAAAGATGATGATTTTAGTAACTCTCACATGAACTGCATACAGTGGGATGATCATTTGATAGAACATCATCTAAGTTAGGAGAGGGAGTGCTAACTTAGAATAAGTTAAGCCTTTCACATAATAAACAGAAGCCGGGACATTGAGATCAGAATTTTTACACTGGTATGTTTAATGCAGATATATTTTGTTATAAGTCTCCAGTATCTGGGTCACTGAGACCCAAAGCAATTCACTGACTTAAACAGAGGTTTGGACATGGTCCTCATCAGAACATTCTAGAATGTCAAGACACAATATAATTTCAGGATACAATAAACCCTTTTATTGTGCAAAAAAGGTTACTTTTAAAAAGTAACTCTGTAAGTCTCAAATGCTGTATCAATTGCTCTTTTTTTCTCCACAACAATTAAATTTTTGCTTGGTGCAGGAAAGCATGCGTTTAATGCGTTTAGTGAGTGTTTAAGCTTAACTCAGCTTAAACAACAAAAGCAGAAACAAATCCATATTCTGTAACGTTAATTGAGCGATTCTGTATACTTTAGAAGCCTTTTAAAGCAGCTTATATCAGTTCTTTTGGCTATTTGTGCCAGACCAATACTAGTCAAAGTTATTCAGCTAGTAGCACAGAAGGAGCAAATGTTCAATATTTTACAGATTTGTTTGTTGTTGATTTGTTTCAAGTGTTTTTGGAGATTGAGATAACTGTGCAGAGGCTATTAAAATGTAGAAACAGTGGAACAGAGGCTGTCATTGACTGAACAAAGACACAGTAAAATATGAACAGGCTCACTTAAGCACGATTTTGCAAGTCAGAAAAGAAAAGAAAAAACAAAGATACTTCTCATCTTGATAATAAAGTGCAAAAAGAAGAAAGAAAGGTGAAGCAACCAGTGCAATCAAAAATGAAGATCAGGGGCAGACAACATGGGCGGCTGTGGCGTAGGTGGTAGAGCGGGTTGTCCACGAATCATAGGGTTGGCGGTTTGATTCCCAGCCCGTCCCGACTCCACATGCCAAAGTGTCCTTGGGCAAGACACTGAACCCCAAGTTGCTCCCGATGGCAAGTTAGCACCTTTCATGGTAGCTGATGGCAGCTCAGCTACCGTGAGTGTGTGTCTGAATGGGTGAATGAGACACAGTGTAAAGTGCTATATAAGTCTGCTATTTAACTACAAAAATACTCTTATCAGATATAAATATTGAAATTCAACATATAACAATCATGATTATTAATGGTAGGCAATGTCTATTTATGGACAGAGATAGGTGATGTGTGATGGACTGCCCAGCAACAAATAGTTTTTGATTAATGTACTGGTTTAAATCAAGTTGACCACTATGAGTTGAGTCAAAAAACCTCTCTTGGACATAAGAGTCAGGATAAAGATATTTCACAGTGCATGTTTCTGGCCCACTTTCCTGTGCAACTATAGAAGCAAAATTATTGTACTACATCAGGGCAAATTGTTGCATATTGTACTTGTAAATAAAGATCCCACAATATAAATTGTAATATGACACAGGAAGACTGCAACACAACAAGACAACATGAGGAACAGAGAGAGAGAGAGAGAGAGAGAGAGAGAGAGTTGCACAAGCCCCCTGTCAAAACAAGCACATTGCACATTGTGACATGAGTACACCTCAAACTGCTTTCGTCTTGAGGGAATACACACTATACTTGTGGATCATGGCCTTAGCATTTTCTTTTGTTATCTTTTTAAAAGTTGGAATCTGAAGGTCACCATTGCGCTAGAGTAAAAATGTAAATGATCCATTCTGGGATATTTCAACGGAGAAACAGCTCCCGAACATAAAATGTATATTTTACTTGCACAAATGTGGGTGAGTCAAATAGCTAGTCTGGGAATAGCTAGTCCATTACTGAACCAATGGTCCTAAAAAAAACACTAGGAGACTGTGGAAAGTTGTGGGGATCTTAGAGAGGGTCACCGCAAATCAGAAGACTCCCCACAGCAGGGATATGACTCACAGCAGTAAAATATTCAACTGACTGGATTATTATAATTGTTAGCAATATCACCCTCCCCTCCATTCAAAGCCTCTTTGGAAAGTCGCAGGTTTTCATTTCACAGTCTTTCCAGCTCCTCTTCTGGATAATCCCAGAGTGTGAGCTCACCAAATGTTGAATGAAGAACTGGGCCAGAGCCTGTTTTTTTTTTTGTTTATCACTGCTACAAAGATATTTTTAACAAAAATTATATGGCTTCACATAAAATGGGCTAACTACTTATATTTCCAGGACCCATAATTTTAATCCCATACCTCACATTTATAGCCTTAATCGCATAAGCTCTGATGTAGTCCTGATGTACATTCCTCACTCTCTTAACTACACTGAAATTTTGTGGGTATTTTATTATTATTATTATTATTATTATTATTATTATTATTATTATTATATATGTTTTTTTACAGTAAATAAGTCTATTTCCTTATTTAGTTATTTTGTAGCTTTGGGTGCACACTGCCAAGAGACAAGCTGAAATATTGTGGTTTTTGTTACAGGTTTATAATTAAAGCATTAACAGCAGTTTTCAATTATACGCATGATCATGTCAATATGGATGGCATGAAGCTATTTTTTTTTCATCCATGGGTTCAAAAACTGCTCATACATAAATGTAAATTAAGTGAGTTGGTTAAAGAGTATACAGAATGCATATATTTTCTTGTGTCAGCTTGCAGTCAGTACAGCTTGTGTTTGCTTTATTGCTTTTAGGTGTGCTTCTCTATAATAAAAAAGTACATATTACAATGAAATTGAATACAATGAAAGCAATTTAAATCAGCCTACTTTTTAAAACTCAGCATTTTGAGTCTCCGTACATAGTCCCCTGTGGTCTGTCTTTACAGATCTGTTTCTCCTGGCATTTGAAAAACAAACTAATGCCATAATCTCAGTTTTTTAGCTGTTTATTAGCTTCATCAAAGCTAAGCCATTGTTCTATATCAGTGGTCCCCAAACTAAGGCCCGCGGGCCGGATATGGCCCGCCTCTACATTTGGCCCGGCCCCCTGAACAATACCAGAAACGCATTATGATTTTTTTTTTTTTTCAGACTGGCCACACAAATCCTAGTCTAGCCCCCGTCAAATAGAAAGGAATAATGGTGAAAAGGTTACGTAAGAGAAAAATTGATTCAGAATGCAGGGTATTTAACCTGCAGTGGTCAAATGATTATTTTTGTTCAATGCAAAGAAAAGGCTGTTTGCCTCATCTGTCAAGAGGCGGTGGCGGTATTCGAAGAATACAATCTGCGCCGACACTATGAATCCCATCACAAAGACGAGTATGATAACTTGCAAGGCCAAATTCGAGCAGACAAACTCTCAAAGCTACAAAGTGGACTGTTAGCTCAGCAGAATACATTTGTACGCCAAGCTCAGCTGAACCAGTCATGCGTTCGGACCAGCTTTCGGGTTGCTCAACTGATAGCAAGCAGCGTTACCCCGTGTGTTACAGCATGTTTTTCAGTGCTAGCTTGAGCATGTTGTCTTTCTTTCTAACTTTGTTCAATTTAATGATTTTTTTTTTCAGTTTTATATCTACTCAGTTGTCTGGTGATAAAAATTGAGGAAAATGTCTGCTGATAACTACAACAGCGTCCGTTTGACTGATATGAGTCATTTGAGTAAGAGATTCTGCTCTGACAACTAAGCTAAACTTTTACCTGTTACGATTGTGCACGGCACAACAGAAAGTTAATGTTAAATGGACTTTTTCTGTGAGGATCCTAGAGAGGGTTATTTGGTTATTATTTATTTCATTAATAGTATTATTTATTTCCTGACTTTTTTTCTGTGAAGATCCTGGAAAGGGTTATTAATATTTGGTTATGTGTGGCTTTCTGGAAAACAATAAATGTTTACATTTCGGCACCCCTGAGAGCGTCACCCTTTTTCTGTTACAAACTGACCCCGGCCCCCATCAGAGAAGGGAAAAGTTATGTGGCCCTCACAGGAAAAAGTTTGGGGACCCCTGTTCTATATTATGTATTCTCAGTTGATGAATATGATCTACAATTTAAAAACAAACAAACATTATTACTAGTTTATGCCAGCCTCTGATGAATCAAGTATTGTGTTTTTTTTCTCTGTGATGCAGTATGTGTTCTAATATTTTGGCATGAATATGAAGATAAGTAGCCAATGTATACTTTTAAAGCCACCAACACAGTGCATCCTAGTAATTATATTTATATTTTAACATTTCATTGTGATTGATGGTATTAACCTTGCTTTTCCCATTAATGCTATAACTGTAATTTCTGAAGTATAACCATGTAATAAAACAGAAGGTGCTGTCCTAATACTGCTTTCCTTTTTCTCAGGGTGTGAGCCAATACCGGTGCATTATTTACAGTGGGGAGACCCTGAACCTATTGCTGCCGTGGCCTTCGCTTGCCTTGGTCTTCTAGCCACCATCTTTGTGACACTCGTTTTCATCAGGTTCCATGATACACCAGTTGTGAAATCCTCCAGCAGGGAGCTTTGCTTCATCATCTTGGCTGGCATCTGTCTGGGCTACCTTTGCACATTTTGTCTCATTGTAAAGCCACATGTAGTTTACTGCTACCTACAGAGACTGGGCATCGGCCTTTCCCCTGCTATGAGCTACTCTGCTCTGGTCACCAAGACCAATCGAATTGCTCGCATCTTGGCTGGCAGCAAGAAGAAAATCTGTACCAAGAAGCCTCGCTTTATGAGTGCTTGTGCTCAGTTGATCATAGCTTTCATCCTCATTCTTCTGCAACTGGCCATCATAGTGGCACTCTTTATCATGGAGCCACCTCAGGTGATCTATGACTACCCATCAATCCATGAGGTGCACCTCATCTGTAATACAACAACACTGGGGGTTGTAGCACCATTGGGCTACAATGGGCTGCTCATCCTCAGCTGCACCTTTTATGCCTTCAAGACTCGTAATGTCCCTGCCAACTTCAATGAGGCCAAATACATCGCCTTCACCATGTACACCACCTGCATTATCTGGCTGGCCTTTGTGCCTATCTATTTTGGCTCCAACTACAAGATAATTACCATGTGCTTTTCAGTCAGTCTCAGTGCCACCACAGCCTTGTGCTGCATGTTTGTGCCAAAGGTCTATATCATGCTCGCCAAGCCAGAGCGTAATGTGCGCAGTGCATTTACCACATCTACCGTGGTAAGGATGCACGTGGGTGATGGCAAAGTGGCTTCATCAGCTAGCCGGTCCAGCAGTTTGGCTAAACTGTGGAAACGCCGTGGATCAGGAGCAGACAATGTCAGGTTTGTTGTTATGCTAAATTATTGTTATTATGTTGTTTAGGTAACATTTACAGTAACATACTTGTAGCAGAATTACCAGGTAGTTGATGTGATTAATATTTACATCATTCTTACTATATTGGATGTTTATAGCAATGGCACACTGTACATGGCACATTTTTAAATAGGGTGAAAACTATATTTTCAGAGAGTTACACTGATAACAGTATATAACTGTAAAAACACTGTTATGTCAATTTTACAGTTATGTCATTTCAACACATATTTCAACACATATTTCCAAATATATATCTTAAATAAATATTAGTGCAAAGTGGGGGAATAAATATTAAAAACAACTTATATAAACCATTTCAGTTCATTTAAGAACATATCAAATTACACAGTAGGAACTTGTTTATAAAAACAATTAATGTACACAAAGAGAAACTATTAAAATTGAACAACAAAAACAGAAACAGTGTGTCACCATCCTAGAAACCACAAGAAAAAAGAGACAATTATTACAATTCAGTCATGGGAGTCCTATATTGTTCCAGAATACCAGGTGTACCACAGTATCAAACTGTATCAGGTGTACCACAGTATCAAAATCTTTCTTGTAACCTCTGGTTACATACCATACATTCTGTAAGGAATCATACAGTGACGTTTTTTTCTGTATAGGAAATGAAACAGCTTTAATTTGAGGGTGTATACAGTAGTATATTTGGTGAACTTTAATAGCAGTCACAGACCTGAAGTCACCTCATGTTAGTCCTGCCTGTTTACCAAATTTACATAGTCTTCAGTAAAAGTCATGCTTAACATTGCAAAGCTTATAAGACCACTAGCCTGCAACCCACAGAGATCACGTGATACTGAGCTTCAAAAGCAGCAATTTTCCAATTTTCCTGCACTTACTCCTGAGACCATTTTAGTCCCTCTGCATTCCTCTAAACACACTCCATGCAAAAATGTTTCCAGAGATGGCTTTTCTTTTTCTTTTTTTTTTTTTTTAAATGTTGACATAGAGCATCACTAGCATACGAATAATGATTTAAGCAATTGAATACAAGTTCCTCAAACACTTAAGGTATTCAGATACCTGTGCACATCCTTACTAGACACATTGTTGCACATATATGAGGAGACCTAACAAAGTCACAAGTGACATATGACAGAGTATTTACAATAAATACAGACCTTCTCTGGAACCTCACCAAGTTCTCGCTATGCTAAAGCTGGTTTCGAATGATAAAGAACCATGTGGGTTATCTAAGGTTCATAAAACTACAATTTTGAACCTGCATTCCATTACACCTCTCCTAATCAGAGATCACCTTTATAACCTATGCCACAATGTCATGCAGAACTGACACAGAAGGACTGGAAATGTGTTCAGAGTTAAATGTTAAATTTATAGAACCAGGAGAAGGTGAATGGTGATGTGAAGATACAGTAGCATTGCAGACTTTATTATACCTCTAAGCCCATGAGGAGCCCATGAGGAGAAAACACTCTTCATAGAATGGTATGTCATGGTAGGGGCTGGGTGTCCAGTCAGTCTGAGGACAATGGTGATGATAATGGTGATGACAATCCCATTGGCTAGTCTTTATTGAGACAAGGGAGCCTCCTGTGTCTTGCATCTGTGACAGATCTCTGTAACTCTGTTAGTGAACAGTTGGCTTCAGTAGCGGATTACCAACTTCTGGCTAAGTATTGCAATAAGGCATATATTAAGAATTAAGAATGCTCTGCATGCTCACTGCAAGGACAGTTGATTGCAAGGTAATAATTTCTTTGAAAAACTAAGTAAAATAACTCAATAAAATGCTCAGGTCTGTGTGGTCTTATTGCCAAATTCTGTGCAATTTGGGAAAATCAGCAGCAGGGGAGCATATAAAAAGTGAATCATTAATTATACACAGGTGTACATACATTCATGAAATTACCCACTCCTCCTTATCCACGCCACCCCTCTATTTACAAGAGTCTCATGACCATGTCCCTGTCACCACATTTATTGGGATGTGAAATGTAGTCTCTGCTGTACTCTCTGTCTAATGAACAATATTTTTCCACTGTAAAGCATCCATTGCTAGCTTCTGTCCTTCATGGACTTGTTCTGAGGATCTATTTAGTGATGGGGTGCTTTTCTCACATGTACAAAATTGTAAGTTATTACTGCTTCTGCATTTGGTGCTTGGCCAGTGGACATCTGGACATAGTGATTCATCTGGTCAGACCACTTGAGAGGCAATACAGACATCATCAGTAGACATGTTGCTCTGCCATATGCTTTCTGATTCTAAGGAAAATTATAAAAGTCAGCTTACTTAGCAGACTAGACCATGAACAGTGCTTAGTACAACAAGGGACAAGCAGTCAACTAGGCTAGTGATATGTAGCCAAATGCCTAATAGTTGATCAGATATTAGGAGAACTGTGGAATACTTTGAGATAGCACAAAAGTTCATCCAATTTGCAGGTAAATGCCCTCCAGTTAAAGCTGAAAGTCTGCAGTTTTAGGTCATACGCATTACTTAATTTAAACTCCTATGTATATACAGTTGTAGACTGCTAATATAATGATAACTGTCACTGGCAACATTTATGGACCTGACTGTATATGTCCAAAATCTAAAAATGAATTTAACATTATTTCACAATTGTTTTACATGTACAGATACGAATATGCCTTGAAATTAAATTATGGATATTGCCATTTATTTGAAATGTAAATATTTGTAAAGACATGATTTATAAATTAAGGAATACAAGTTGTAATCATTCTTAGTACATCATATTATGATTCTAATTCCATAGATTTGGCATTCAATTTTCATATTTTTGGACTAGTTTTTTTAGATTAGTTTTTGTAAAAAAAAAATAAAAAAATCAATCACTGATGACTTGGAATAATGACAAAGGAACACCACTATTCATATCGTGTTTTAATTGGGCTAAAGCTATAATGGCTCTGATGACACAGACTAACATTTATGTCTACTGGTCTGAGTTCATGTTATCTTTCTGCAGTTCAAATGGCAAAACGGTTACTTGGGCACAAAATGAGAGAGGCTACCGGCCAAATCTGTGGAAGAGGATCTCTATTCACATTAAGAGAAAAGAAGAGGTTAATCAGACAGCTATCATCAAACCTTTCTCCAAGGGTTGTGATGCACCTTCAGACTCTGGGATAAAGGTGTCATATGAGAGGCCACAGAGTGGCCAGCGCTACCCTGTTACCTACTGCCCACACACACCATCTCCACTGCCCACTGTGTGCCAGCGTGGTGCAATGCAGCAGTGCTGTGAAGATGAGGAGGATGTTAGAGAAAGGCCTTTGCCGTTGGCAGCATTGCCTACTTATCTTACAGAGCGTTTACAGCAAGGTGGGCCATTGCAGACATCCATTATGGACCAGATCAGCAGTGTGGTGAACCGCTTCACTGCGAACATCAGCGAGCTCAATAGCATGATGCTGCCATCTGGCTCTCCTTCAGGCAGTACCATAAATGCCTCTGGTCCCTGCTCACCCTCCTTCAAGTTGCTTCCACGAGAGATGCAGCGCTCAACAACGGTAACCACCTATGCAGACGTGGTGGCTGCAGCTAACGCTACCCCTCGCTCAGCGGTAGGCATAGCAGGAGGGATAGTCACAGGTGGAAGCAGCAGGGCATCCCCTGCTAGTCTCTCTAATAGCACCTATGACTCCCTATATGCAGTCAGGACCACGGAGTTTGAGGAGCTGGCTGCACTATCACCTCCATCCCCATTCAGGGACTCCTCAGTGGGCTCAGCTAGTGACTCTCCCACCTGTCCAGACTCAGAGCTAGCTCTGGATGAGCGCAATTCCCCAAAGTATGACCGACTGATGCTGCGCAACTACAGCCAGAGCTCCTCTTCACTATAAATAGCCTTCCAGGTGATCAAATCTCATGCTACCAAAATAACCACCACTGGCATGCGGGCATTTTAAATACTGTTATGACATGAATTTCAAATCAGGTTTTACTACACTGTTGCAAAGTATTGATCCACATTGCTGCAGAAGTCACGAGAATTGGAACCAAGGCTATACTGAGAAAACGATCAGGGATAAAACAGTGCTTGAGGAAACTCTGCAGGGATTTACTGAAAGTAGCTGAATAGCTCCTTTAAGTTCGAACAGCATGGACTAAAATGTTCTTTGTAAGCATTTGAGTGCCCCAACAGAGATGTCAAAGCTAGAAGGCTTTTAATGCACAAACGCTTGTGTTTAGGAAAGCTCAGTGAACTATGGATTGAGGTAATATACAGTGCTTGACATTCAGCCAGTGATCACATTCCAACAATGTTACACAATGATACATGTAAGATAATACCTTATGTGACAATATGGAGGCATTGCAATATTTGATGGTTGTGTATAATGCTGTCCTTTGACTAAAATGCTTACTATAGCGCATATATAATGTACAGTATATCTTGTTTTAGTTAGTCTGGGACCCGTTCTACTGAACTATTCTTTAAATGGCATTATTTTCCAGGTGACTGTGTTTCAGTGACAAGTATCACTAAACAGTCTTGTCTAACACTTCAGATCTAATTGTTTAGTGAACAGAGATGCAAAGAAAAAGATAGAAGTCATATTTTAAAGATGTTATTTTAATTTAATAGAATTTACTGTTAGGCTGGCTGTGTGATGTGCAACTTAAAGAAAGCAAGGCTTAGTGAATTAGTAGACAAGCATTCAAGTGCACATGTTTGCATTTTGTTCTTTATAGTAATTATGAACTTTTGAATGTGAATCAGTCAGATATGCTTTCTTTTAACCCTAATGAAATTACATATGTCTGTTTATAGACATTATTTGGACCAAACAGATTCTCTTTTAAAAAATATTTTTTATTCAAGGCAGTGCTTAAACTTTCTACTAATCATGTGCACTGTGCATATCTCTACAACCTTTAGTCTATTCAACATTGTGCAATATATTTACTAAATGGATGTACTGTAATGATCATTTATGTCTGCATGCAGAACACTGCCAACAGCTGACTCTATAAGTGTTATCTTTTGTATATTTTCTATAAGTATTTTGCATCTTTTGCTCTTTGCCTTTTTTCAAAGAATGTAGATATGGCCTATAAGTGTGAGGTATTTTTCTACAACATTTGTGTTGATTTAGCTTGTAATATTACTGTAATACAGTGAGCTGATAATGATCAGGTTATGCTTTGTGATAGTGGAATGAATGTATCTTGTATAAGCTCTTATAATAGTTTTCAATTCATCTATACAGTGTGAAAATTAGCTCTATTCGTTTTTTTTTTAAATTTAATTATTATTCTGTTGATTTGTGTGCAAAATTTTAAATAGGCTTCTATTGAATATCATTAAAAATGTCAATTGCAAGGATCTATTTTCTGTTCAGTACTATGTAGGAAGATAAATGGTTAATTGATTATTGTAGGCTAAACTGGATTCTGACTCTGCACTTTCTTTTGTTTTTTCTTTCTGTTCCTCTTTTCATTTCTTGACACCTCCCTCGCGGGGGCCCGTCATGCGTGTGGGTATGCACGCGCACATATGACTGGGCAATTACAATGCTGGTCTCAAATCTAATTGGCTAAATATTAAAAAAAAAAAATCACTTAATAACATTATTGCAAATAATATTCATAATAAATAATGACGAATAATTTATCAAACACTGGATTTTAATCATATTGTTTTGACGATATGAACAATAATCCTAATCATTAGGTAGTTGTGCTGTCCATAGAATAGGGAAACCTTTGCCTGTTATGTTGCTTAGAAACAAAAGCTTACTGTTATGGAACAACATTGCGTGCTGGAAGAAGTGTTTACTATAGGCCTAAATATTATTCTATAAATAATACATTCCAATATTTAATGAACACTGGAATTTTATCGTATTTTTCTGTCACGGTTTTATTACATATAGCCTATAGGAACTCTTTTGACCCTAGTAAAAATAAAAAATAAAAAAATCACTGAAACACATTTGTTTACCCCTCAGTAGCCTAACCAACCAAGATATGAGTGAGTAATGAGTGAAAACGTCTATCATGTATTTCGATGTAAGGGGTAAATCCTAACGGGAACCAGCAAAACAAACATAATAGTTCAAACATTATCATTTTTGTTTTCTTTTGGCCCTACTGAGATTCATACTCATACGCAGGCACGCGCGCGTGATACTGAGATACTACTGAGATACACTACCTACCTACCTACACACTACCTACTGAGATTAATATTTAGTGTATTAATCTCACATTAATACACTACTACTGAGATACACTACCTACCTACCTACACACTACCTACTGAGATTAATATTTAGTGTATTAATCTCAGATTAATACACTACTACTGAGACACACTACCCACCTACCTACACACTACCTACTGAGATTAATATTTAGTGGATTAATCTCACATTAATACACTAATACTGAGATACACTACCTACATACCTACACACTACCTACTGAGATTAATATTTAGTGTATTAATCTCAGGTTAATACACTACTACTGAGATACACTACCTACCTACCTACACACTACCTACTGAGATTAATATTTAGTGTATTAATCTCACATTAATAC
>JAFFST010054182.1:79993-90284 GCA_022414735.1 Noturus placidus
CACACACACACACACTCACTTACAAATGAGACTCCCCTTCCATAAATGGTAAATAAATGTCTCCTAACAAAAACTTTATGCTTTTTAAATGAATCTTTTTTCTTTTGTTTATTAAACTTTTAATCTTATAATATCAGGAGAGTTCACCACACAATTCTCCATGTATGAGCTGTTACTATAGAAACAATAATGTATTAGAACGAGCGCATTAAAAGTAACCTATTGTTCATGTTACAGCCAGGACTACTGTCCGAGCTGTGCTGTTATTCAAAAATAATGCTGACCTACTGACCGATCAGATTCAAGAAGTCAACCATGCTGCAGTATAAACATTTCCCAATTCACCTACACCTATTCCTTAGTTAGATTTTCACATTTCAGTGAATGCTAAAATATATGGTGTTCAAAACCTTTTTACTTAAAGAGTACTTACTTACTTACAGTAAAAAAAAAATTAAAAAAGGTTAAATAAGCAAACAGAAAGCTGGGCCCATTTCATTGATTTAATTTGCCATGGCAGAATATACCCAACAAAGCCAGCCATTAGGCACAACTATAAAACTTTTTACTGAGCATTTTGCCACAAGATTAGTCAGAAACATTTGCACATCGGAGATAATTTGCCCACAGCTGAGGTTTTTTCTATTGGCATGAGCAAATTCATTCTCCAGTGACCCTTTTAAAGCAATATGAGTGCATACAATTCAAAACCGATGCAACTGCAAACTGCACTTTACTATGAGAATTGTGATATTGAAAGATACTAGTCATTTTACACATTTTCCATTTGGGGTCAGTTACTGACCTGAAAAAACCCAGCCGAACTGACAAACAGCCATACGACCTGACAAACTATAGTCCTATGGTAACTATGGTAGTTCTTGTGGTCCTTTGCATAGGAACATGCATATATTTAAATCTAGATTACTTTTGATAAATCACAACATTTTGTGAGTATGCAGCTTTTAGACAATGTCTATTGTAAAAAGCGTTATACAAATAAAACTGAATTGAATTGAATTTTATACAAGGGTCCCTGGATATGTAGGACATGCTTTTTTAACTTCCCTCAAAAAAAAAACAAACCCTGATGCCTGATGATTGTGAAACAGTAAAACATGGACTTAGTTGATAAGAGCAGAGTTGATAGTTGATAAGAGCAGAGATGCAAAAACTGTCACTGATAGCCCCGTGTCTGTCTAGTTGCTATTGAACTGACACATAAAAATGGTTTTGCTTCTCTTTCAAATAACTGTAGAGAAAATGCTCCTGTTTATGTGCTCCTACCTAAGTAGGCAGAAAAAGACGATGTACAGGCTTCCATTTGTAGTAAGAAACGAGGCAGACTGCAGGATTTCAGGGATGAGTCTCTTCTTGTAGTAGTCTTTTTTCTTTCTTCTTAGGATAGCTGCAATCTAGAGAAGTATTACATTTGTAAGAAATTTACGATTTGATCAACAGCCAGGCTATTCTCTGTACTCATTTATATAATTACATGTAATTTGGTTATAGAATGGATGTATCCTGGCTTAGTTCTCTTCTCTGTAATGTCATGAACTTCCCTATGGGGTCTGAATAGCTGAGTCACTGTCTGTCTTCAAATGAAGATCTGAAGATCTACCTATCCACTGAGCACTGCACTTTAATGAGCAGTAAATAAAAACAAAATAATAAAAAGCTTGACTTGTGCATTTTTTTGTTGCTGTACTAACTCCTCTCCAGAGGTGGACAGTAACGAAATACATTTACTTGAACACTGTACTTTAGTACACTTTTTTATAGTATCTGCACTTTATTTGAGTATTATTTTTTCTGGAAGCTTGTGAGTTTAACTTCATTACATTTGACAGACAAATATTGTACTTTTCACTCCACTACATTTCTATCTAGTAGAAAGTCGTTAATATGAAAGTCAGTGTATGATTGTTTTTTTTTTTGCAGGTGACAGACCTGCTATCAATAATCACTCTTGTAGGGTCACGTGTAGTGCAGTTAAATGATTTCCCAGCATTTTCTGAACACTGATCAGTTGGCAACATGGAAGACGGGGCGCACGGTGGCTTAATGGTTAGCAAGAGTCCCGCCGGGGGCCGTGTGTGTGGAGTTTGCATGTTCTCCCCGTGTGCCCTCCAGGTGCTCTGGTTTCCTCCCCCAGTCTAAAGACATGCATGGTAGGCTGATTGGCGTGTCCGTAGTGTATGAATGTGTGTTTCCCTTGGGGTTGGCGCCCCCTCGCGGTATCTAGCCAATTAATCCTCTGAGATGCACTAGGAAATGCATCACAGAGGATGTCGTCCATACCTGGCTAGGGTGGACAGGACGCTAAAAAAAAAAAAAAAAAAATGGAAGACGGCAGTTCCTCGGCGCAGTGCGCAGTGCGTACTTAGAAAATCTGTTCCAGTTTTCTGAAAATGTTAAAAATTCATTTCGTTTTAAATGTTTGCTCTGTTTGCCTATAACAAACCATATCACAGTCCTTTTAATTTCATGCTGTTACAGTTACCGACCCTGCCAAAATGCTCTTTGTAATTTAACATCCTCGAGGTCAACTAGGCAAGTTCAGCGAAGAGCTTGACATGATGCTGTCCACCATCCCGAATGACGGAACTCCTCTTGTGGTCCTTAGTGACTTCAACATTCACCTAGACAAGCTGCATGCAGCTGATTTTCTTGCCCTCCTGCCCACGTTTGACCTCAAGCAGTTTGCCACCCCAGCAACTCACAAGGCCTGAAAATGTCCAGACCTCATACTCACACGTAACTGCACCCCACAAAATCTTTATTACTCCTCTCTACACCTCTGACCATTTCTTTATCCAGTTTTGTACTTCTCTCCCCTCACTCCCCTCACTGTCTCCACCTTCTATCTCCTTTCGTCACAATCTTCGCTCCCTTTCCCCTTCACACTTCTTCTCCATTGTCACAAGCTCACTTCCCTCTGATAGCCACCTCTCCTCACTGGATTAAACACCGAAATTGATATGCTATGTTCCACTCCAACATCTTCTCTTGACAGCATCTGCCCCTTAACTTCCAGGCCAGCTTGCACATTACCCTCTAGCCCTTGGATCTCAGAAGCATTGAGTAACATCCGAGCCAAACTAAGGGCAGCTGAAAGCAAATGGCATAAATCTAACAATCCAACTGACCTAGCCAATTACCAAACACTTCTCTCATCTTTTCCTCATAGCATATACACTGCTAAAACCATATACTACTATACTAAGGGAAGATTGGCAGCTCTCCCAACACCCATACTCTCTTCAAAACCTTTTCTTCTCTGTCCCCCTCCTCCCCCTTCCCCTACCTCTCTTTTCCAACAAGGTTACTTCAATCAGGAACCAGTTCTTCACCCCAGACACCCATAGACAGGCTCCTCCTCTGTGTAACTCTTAACTGTCCTCCTTCTCCCCTCTCTCAGAGACTGGTGTATCAAAACTCTTCCTCTCTAGCCATCCCACAACCTGTCCTCTAGACAAGGGGGTTCCCAATCTTTTCCAGGGCAAGGCCCCCCAAATGCCATTAACATTTGACCGAGGCCCCCGCTTTGCAAGATGTCTTTAAAACACATTAAAAATACAGACTTCTGAATATATTCCCCTTTTTTATTAATGATTACATCTTACATATTTACATTACATTACATTAGGAATTGTTAGCGTGTGTGTGTGTGGTTGTCAGAGTGAGAATTTATTTTTCCACACCAAATTGTTGAGGCCCCCTGGCGCCCCCTGGCGGCCCCCAAGGGGGCTGTAGCCCCCATTTTAAAACCCCTGCTCTAGACGCAATCCATACTCACCTTCTTCAGTTCAAATCTTCCATGCTACTACTATGCTACCATATCTTTAAGACATCCCTCTCTACTGGAACATTCCCTACCTCATTTAAGCAGGCCCGGGTTACCCCACTGCTTAAAAAACCGACACTTAACTCTGCTGTAGTTGACAACTACAGACATGTGTTCCTCCTCCCTTTTCTTTCCAAAATCCTTGAACGAGGTGTTTTTAATCAACTCTCCATTTTTCTCAGACAGAACAAACTCCAAGCAGTCTGGTTTCAAAAGCAGTCACTCCATGGAGACTGTTCTGCTTTCTGTCACTGAAGACTTAAGACTGGCAAGAACAACCTCTAGATCATCTGTCCTCATGCTACTCGACCGCTCTGCTGCTTTCGACACTGTGAATCATCAGAGCCTCCTGTCAACTCTCTCCAGCCTAGTCATGACCGGAACGACTCCCGAATCCTATCTCTCAGACAGATCCTTCAAGGTATTGTGGTTTCGAAAACTTAGCAACTCACAACTGGGTTCATAAAATAAAAGCATCTGCTAAATGAATAAATGTAAAAATGTAAATGTCGTTTTTGTTTGGATGTCAATAAGTCTTGCTCTTTTCCTTTTTCTTTTAAAGCAGTTGGGCAGTTAAACAGCTACAGCTGTGTCGCCGGGTTTAAAGCAGGTTGGATTATTTTATTTTTTTTCTGATAGGTTGTATTTACTGCAATTTCACTGTCTGCTTGATTCAAATGTGGATGAATCATAGATTCACACATAGATGGGTGCACACTACCATGCTGCTTTTGTAGGGGTGGGTCTTTTTTGTCAATTCAGTTGTTAAATTTCTATAGGTTTTATAACATTCTAAAAGCTTTTTATTCCACAGATACTACAAGCTAGTCAGTGTATTCAGTAGGCTGCTTCAGAGGCATAAGATATTGTAAGTATTACATACAACAATGCAATAATAATAAAATGCGTTGACAAAAAAGGAAATTGACCTTTGACACGAGTACTTTTAAAAGCAAGTACTTCTGTACTTTTACTTAAGTAAAAATCTGCCTTTACAACTTTCGCTTGTAGTGGAGTAATTTGTGATCAATAATTTGTATCTGTACTTTCACTCAACTAATGTAGTTGTGTACTTTGTCCACCTCTGCTCCTCTTTAACAGGGTTTTATCTTGACAGTGTTCTTAGATCTAGCATGAGGACATGCGTTTGATGGTCATTATAAAGCATTTCTGTATCGTGTGCAGAGCTCATAAAAAACAGCCCCAGCATTCCCAAAAGGTTCAAACAGGCATGTTTACTGTCACATGGGCAGATGGATATATGAAATGTAAGCATGTTGATTGTGTAACAAGCTGAATTATTTCTTTTTTTTTTATCAGCAATTGCTGTTTATGTTTTTTTAACTCCTTAGCCTGAAAATATTACAAATCTGATCTTGAGCACCCAAATAAATGCATTTTCCTACTCAGTTTCTAAAAACAACCTAGAGACAAATCTACTGACTTTTGGTGCTGATGTTAACATCTGTTTGGCACTCAAGGCTCTCAAGTTCACAAGATGAGCACAGTTGAGTCACTACCAGTTTTGCAGACTTCAACTACCGTATTTTCCGCACTATAAGGCGCACCTAAAAGCCTTAAATGTTCTCAAAAATCGGCCGTGCGCCTAATAATCCGGTGCGCCTTATGTGTGGACTGAGTTCCAAAATCTGTTAAAACGTTGTGCGGCTTTAGTTGGCGTAACAACCGTATGCGCCTTATAACACGGTGCGCCTTATGTATTGGTCAAGTACAGAAATGGACCCCGTAATTGAGACTGCGCCTTATAGTGCGGAAAATACGGTAGTTGCATGACCTGATGTTGGTGCTGATGTTAACATCTGCTCAGCCCTCAAGGCTCTCAAGTTCACAAGATCAGCATGATGAGCATAGTTGAGTCACTACCAGTTTTGCAGACTTCAACTAGTTGCATGACCTGATGTTCCCAATAACCAATCACAGCTCACCATTATTTCCACGTGACCAATCATTGATAACTATTTGTTTGTCCCACCCACACACTTCATACTCTCTTCTTGGCTATATTTACAGTAACAAAAGTGAGTTAATTCATCAGAAATCATTTCTTCCATGTGTAATTCCAAACCATTCATCATATATATCAGAAATGATATATTCTGCAAATATGTAAATAGCTTGAACAAGACTAACTTAGAAATAAGTTATAATCTATTATTTTATATTCTGTAAAACTATTGTGCTCAAATGCCTTCATAAAATGTACTTACTTCAGATAACACGAACTGATATGCAAATGACCATGACGATTCAACTGATATGCAAATGACCATGACGATTCAACTGATATGCAAATGACCATGACGATTCAACTGATATGCAAATTAGTCTGATAATGCATGCGTTAGCTATTTTCCCCTGAAGAGACCAAGTAACACCGTTGTTAAGGGGTTGTTGTTGTTGTTAGTTTATCCAACGTTGTTCTGTGTAAACATTTGATACGTACACAGAGGACACCACTGACGCCGTTACACAGCACAACCTGTTCCCCTGGTCATTTGTGGACACTGAGCATTGGACCTTGAACTCTTGCACAACGTAACCTGCTTTAGTTAATCGCATGTATGTGTAGTTAACATGTAAACACTGTTCAATCTTATTCCCTGAGTGACAATCAGTATTACACTAGCGAGGTCACGGTTTACTTGATCAGGCGCACAGCTGTTAAGTCATGATTACATTAAAAAACAATAAACTAAAAACAGCTTAGGGTTTGGGGAAGAAGTTTAAATTATAAGCTGCTTATCTACATAGCTTCCACAGATATAGACAACACGGTGCAATCGACACATAAACTAGCAGTAATCCTTGCTTTTTTTATGCTAGCTACAATACTAACGTTAGCAAGCTCGAGTCGGGACCCTCTATTCAGATACATGTACAGAATACTCACTAGATATAATGGGGCATAGATTTTGAGAGAGGCATCCAGAGCCCCGGCCGCGACTTGCAGTGATGAAAGTGTACATGATGAACTCCATGTATGTCCTATCTCATAGCAGTTGTGCGGTATGGACTTACTGAGAGCAGCCATGTTAAGTGAAGAGCACGGGGACGCGCACTCAAGGGCTCGTCAAAGCGCGCTCTCGTGCCTTAAAGTGACGGAAAGCTCAATCACAAGTAGAATGCGTTTTACTTTTAAAACTAATTTAGTGTTTATATGCAACCTAAACTACAAATTGAGTGCATAATATTCAGCCAGGATAATGCTGAAAGCTTCACTTCATAAGAAGTCCTCTGAAATGCTAAAGAAATGTTAGAATGCTATTGCTGCCAACAGTGAATGAATGCCAAAAAACTTTGTTCATTACTCAAAAAAAAAAAAGGAAATTTACTTATTAAATGGACATCAGAGAAGGGTTTTATCTTTTTCAGAAATGACAGACAAAAACAAACCACCAATAAAATACTCAAAACAAACTGACAGCTCAAGTGCCATTTATTGGGACCACGAACTACAGAGGCATCATTTCCTGATTCCAAAGCTCATTCTAAATGGAAGAAAATAATACAAAAATGTGTTATTAAATAAACCGCCGAAACGTTTAAGTGGTGAAGCAGGACATGCCAACTTAATCATCCTCGTCCCAGTCCTTCTTCTCTTGTGGAGCTTTGGGTCCTCCTGCTGGTTTGGCCATGATAATCTGTACAGACAAGGCGACACAGAATCTTAACACACTAAAGAAAAAAAGACAAGGTGGAGTCCTTTAGTACGGTTAGTCCAAATCTGTTAACCACATCCAACAGTGCTTCAATTCATGCAACATGCAATCTTCCTGAACATCATGAATATCATGTTCAATTCAAACTCTTTGATACAGTGACAGTTGTTAATATGGTGCCATCCAAGTGTCGAAAAGTATCAACATGTAAGATGAGTTCAAATTAGTATCCATTATTATTATTAGTAGTAGTAGTAGTAGTAGTAGTAGTAGTAGTATTACACCGTCTTTTTTGTTGCAAAAGCAGTTAAAATTCCTGACAATTACTAAAATCCTTCCCTTTTACATAAAGTGAATTAAAATTGATCTCATTTAAAAAAGTCAACACTACACGTCATGAACATACAAAAATAACTTTAATCCATTGTAATAATAGTTTTACTAATGACGGTCTCTCCTATGTGGTACTTCATATAGTGTCATTCTAAATAGAAACAGGGTGCAGTCAAAACAATGTGTGTTCATGCAATCCCATCCAGCAGTCCCACACTCGAGTGGTTAAACACACGTAAAAGAATAGGGCACCTGTCCCATTTCTGGGGTTTCTCATCAATGATGAGTGTCAAATTTATCAGGCGCTTCATCCCATTCGTCTTTGTCCCAGTGGCCTTGCTGTTTGGGAGCTTTGGGGCCCCCAGCTGGTTTCGCCATTATGATCTGACACAGTGCATCTTGTTAAAAATCTGTTGACACTTACTCTTGACACAGGCTTAGCAAGAGTATTATATATCCATAAAAACTGTTGCCTATTCTTCCACATTCTCCATTTCCTATTATGTTCTAAGCTACACAGGTGTAGCTAATCACAGCTAAGTGCTAGTAACACTTAAGTAACAGAATTTTGCAATATTCAATGTAATAAATTAAATGAAATGTAGACTGTAATGAAACCAGCAGATTTTCAGTTGTATAAAAAGGTGGAACGTATCAGCTATACAGTGGAATATGATGTAGAAGCCATTACTCGAAGCCCATCAGGGGTCAAATGTAATTTGGTAAGCCAAAGATTTAAGTCCAGATCATGAATTTAAAAAAAAAAAAAAAAAAAAAAAAAAAAAAAATACTGGCAAACTGTTGTGTGGATGAATACTGTTGGTGACCAATCAGTGTGAGGTAGCAGCTGACCTGATCAACACGGAGGACCGTGATGGCAGCATTTGTAGCCAATTTGATGCCCCAGTATTTGACCAGGTAGGGGTCCAGAATGCCTGCCTCTTTGACATCCTTCACTGCAGGCCCTTCACCCTACCAAAGGAAAAATAAACAGTTTAACAAACAAGAAAGTCAACAGAAATACAAGAAACCCAACATAATAGTCTTTTGTTCACATTCCTGATTGCACGCTCACCTCAATATCAAAGCCCATGTTCTTGTTGCCCTCGTGGTGAACAGCATACAGTTTGGAGATCAGCTCATTACCCTTCACGCCCGAGTTTTCTGCCAAAGCACGTGGCACAACCTCAAAAGCCTCAGCAAATTTCTTAATGGAGTACTGCTCCAGACCTGGACAAGACTGGCAAAACATACCAACATTTTTAGGGGGGAGAGTGAAGGAGAAAGAAAAAAAAATTGTATAAATCACATTTAAATGTTTATACACAAACATAATATTGAGTTATGTTAAAAAAAAAAATTTAAAAAGAATGGAAAAAAAAAAACCTGGGAAGCGACAGGCTTGGCATGCTAGATCAGGTTATAGACATATTGTGAACCATTTGTTTTGTGTTTGCTATTCATTGTATACTAAAAGTATATGTGAGCATCATGTGTCCCAATGAATTGAAGACTTGAAGTTGGTTAAAAATAAAGCTTTGTCTTGATAAACTATTAATGCCTGGGACAAATCCTCTTCAGTTTGCTTAAAAATATATTCTACAAATTTTCCATTTAGTTTCTAGCAACTGTCAAATAAAGTTAACATTTCACTTCTGAATATATGCATAACTTGAATTTAAAAAAATCACACTGACATGCTTATACGCATGATAAAAGAAGAAGTACATTTCAGTTTGTAATGATACTAGGCAGTAAATTTTACCTCTCCATAGGACATTATCTGTTTAGCCAGTTCAATTTCTGTAGCACCAGCACCAGGACACAAACGATTGTCCTAGGAATGAATAAACAAATGAATACACAAAAGTAACAACTGTAAGATGTCCAGGTCTGTTCTGAACTATAGGTTTAGTTTTAGCCATAAAATGACCAAATACATTGTCAGCTATCTGAACAGACTTACCCTGACAAGAACCTTAAATGTGTTTACTCCATCATCAATGGCTCTCTCAATATCATCCATCAGGTTGTCTGTGGAGCCTCGAATCACCAAGGTAGAAATGGCTCCCTCTTCTTTCTCTGTTATTACAGACAAATACAGTTGGCCAAGAGTAAATTAAGCAGGTTAGGGGTTTGACAAGATTATATTGTGAAAGTTTCAAGCACTCCCATTCATAAGTCATGTGAACTTGGACCGGCTCCAAACAAAGGCACATGATTAAATGTACAGTGGTGTGAAAAAGTGTTTGCCCCCTTCCTCATTTCCTGTTCCTTTGCATGTTTGTCACAAACCAATTTAAACAATAGTCAAGGACAACACAAGTAAACACAAAATGCAATTTGTAAATGAAGGTGTTTATTATTAAAGGTGAAAAAAAATCCAAACCATCATGGCCCTGTGTGAAAAAGTGATTGCCCCCTAAACCTA
>JAFFST010054182.1:92956-107898 GCA_022414735.1 Noturus placidus
AGCTCGAGCTCAGTGAGGTTGGATGGAGAGCATTTTTGAACAGCAGTTTTCAGTTCTTTCCACAGATTCTATAGAAAATATACATGGAATATATACAACTCACCTATCTATGATGTACTCACCTATCTATGATGTAATTTGTATAATTCACCTTTGAATATGTTAGTGAAGTATCCAAGTATAACTCACATTTAAACATTTAGACTTTTCTTACAGCATGATTAAATATTTAGACTTGATTCAGTGTATAAAATGTAGAACAATGCTTTAATACTTCATTGGAATATGAACTGAATTCTTGTACCCCTCGATGCAATAAGCCCTGAGAGAAAGCAGATTACCCTAAGTATATACGTTTGTGTTTGTTTAAACGAGGCTATCTGGGGCAATAATAAAAAAAAACAATAAAAAAAGCAATAAATTTGGAACTTTTCCGGAGCTAAGTAAAGGGGAGTTTAACCAAGGTAAACAAAAGCCCTTGAGCTTGCAGATTTGAGATAACGGAATTTATGGGAGGTTAAAGTGCCAGGACAGGACTGTCCGGCATTTAGAGACTCCCACCGCTTAAAAAAGATTAACCCTTTGTGGAAACATGCAAGTTACTGCGCATGTGATACACACGTTTCAGCCTATGGGAGTAAGAAACTAGCTTAGGCGATTGTGATTGGTCTGGTTGGTTAAACACCACGCCTAAGGGTAATGTTGCTGCTTGAGTGGGAAGTTTAAAAGGCCACGTCATGTGAAAAACGTTGTCCTCTGCAGACGACCATGCTTGTTGTGTTTGCAATAAAGCTCTTGATTTTTGACAGAAAAGCTCTCAAACTCTGAAAATTTCTTTTTGACTTAAAGATTGATTTTTATCTACAACAATTCTCGATTGGATTCAGGTCTGGACTTTGACTTGGCCATTCGAACACCTGGATATGTTTATTTGTGAACCATTCCATTGTAGATTTTGCTTTATGTTTTGGATCATTGTCTTGTTGGAAGACAAATCTCCGTCCCAGTCTCAGGTCTTTTGAAGACTCCATCAGGTTTTCTTCCAGAATGGTCCTGTATTTGGCTCCATCCATCTTCCCATCAATTTTAACCATCTTCCCTGTCCCTGCTGAAGAAAAGCAGGCCCAAACCATGATGCTGCCACCACCATGTTTGACAGTGGGGATGGTGTGTTCAGGGTGATGAGCTGTGTTGCTTTTACACCAAACATAACGTTTTTTTACGTTGCTGTGTTGCTTTTACGCCAAACATAACGATGATTGTTGATTCTTCACAAAAAAATTACAGTTTTATATATCTCAACACACACATTTTAAAAAAGGGATACAACAATGACAATGCATCCTGGAAATGGTTCACACTCGAACAAAGAACTCTTAATTATGCATGTGATGCAGTCACACTGTTTGAACACCAGGGGGTCCAAGACAGCACAACCCATAGAGTTAAAATATACCATGCATGTCACATTCTTTTATAAAAAGCCTCAGAGATCATCTGCACTTGTGAAGTGTCTGATAGTCCAATAGCGCCAGATTACAATCACCATTATGTGTTATATGGTTACACAATCACGTTCTAAAGGTTTAAAAAGAGCTTTGAAACAAGGCAACAGAAATCGGTAGTTTAGCTAACTTTGGAGCGCTCTTTCTGCTACGGAGCTCATTATGTACAAGTTAATCATTCTTCCAGGTCAGACAGACACATTGTTTACTCAAATCAAAATTTTTGGCAGAATTTATAAATGTTTGTTTTGGATTTTTAATATATGGTGAACCTGATTGCAATATTGAACCTCCGTTCGTAGCAATTTTTTATTTACTTCGTTTTATATAGACAATACTGTACATAGTTTTGCATTGTGTCGTTTCAGTCAATTTTTCTTCACAATATTTTGAGAATCAACTTGAATCAAGAAGCCAGTATAGTGAATCAAATCGTGTCCAGATTGGATCATTTCTCCTTTAGTTTTACATGAACACTACATGTATACATATTTTGAACAGAAATCAAATTATATAACGGGCATCAACTCGTTTCAGCTTATAAAATTTTTTAAGCCTTTTTCAAAATGTCTGCAACAATGAAAACTATATATTAAAAATATTATATTATTACTACCAACAAATGCACAGAGTGCATTTTAAGCAATACACTCACCTTGGTCTCAGTAACCATGCAGTCAAACGGACAAGAAAACACAACTATCTTCGCATCTTTAACTGATGTGAGGTCTCCTTCAGTTTCCTTCTTAAAGACCATACCATGCAGCATCGATGAGGCGTGCAATCCACAACCCTACATGAACAAAATCAACATTTGAAACGAAAACAGGCCAGTGACTGTAAAGGCGTAAGCTAAAATACAGTTTTATATACAGTCATATATTGATATTTACAGAAATGTTTGTATTATAACTCACCATAATCTTGCACACTCTCACGTTATCGACATTGAAATTGCCGGTCTCAGGGAAGATCGATACTGGGGGGGAGGGGGGCAGCACATTTAATGAAGGTAATGAAGAGATCATGAAGGTAAGAAAATACACACACAGACACATTAAACTCTAAAACATTAGGAGAATAAATGCAGCGCTCACCACAGGCTTGTGCGATAAGGTCGGCGAGAAAGTCATCATTTCCATACTGTTTGCTCATCACGGCTGTGCGGATCATGGCTTTGGCCTCAATCATGTTGTCCAGGTTCTTAGCAGAGGCGCAAACGCAGTCTGGAAGAATTTCCAAAGCCTTCTTACAGGCCAACTCATAGCCCTCAATGACCTGTGTAGGCAGAGGGTCGAATAAAATAAAGTTCCATGCTTCAATGGACTCTATGAAGTGAAATTATTTTCTTGTCCATAAAATCTCTTCTCTACATAAATGTGCAAGAAAGTATTCCTTAACGGAGTATCTGACCATTATTGTTGTAGCACGTCCATTAGACACCCTGTGTTAAATGCTAGAAGTAGGGGTGGGACAGCATTAAGAATTCACTGTGTACAGTATATCCCATTACAGTTGCTCTCACGAAATTTGCTACAAACCACAAGCCCAGGCAGTGGGACAAGCATGTCTGGACTATCAGTTTTTTTTTTTTTACATTTTTTTTTATTTACAGTTGCCAGGCAAATAAACAAGATCAATAGGCTGTTAATTCTAACTAAGGAGCACTTTTTTTTTACTTCGCTCAACCAACAAGAGAAAGAAAAAAAAATTTACTCTCTTTACCTTTATGAAAAAACTAATTAAATAAAAATCCTGACATTTGTTTAAACCCATCATGCTCCAAAGTGTTAGACCCCAGTGATGAGAGGCATGCTAATATTTTTCTAAATCTTTTAAAATGCAGTCTGGCTGTTAGCAAGAATGATTTTTATTAGACATAATGTGTTTGATTGGATGCAAAAAGGAAGACCTCTGAAGATGAAAACAAGTAAACAACATACAAAACACAGTGGTAAGTGGTACAATTAAGGAAAATATTTCCAAGAGAACATCTGACAACATTATTGCTCACTGGCTTTTAAAACAGTGCAGCTATTTGCACCTGGCATGTCTGTTCTCTAAAACCAACCTACAGAATTTTCAATATTCTTGTTGTACATGTTAAGCAATGTGCCACACCCTTTTTTGTGATGTCATTACCTGTACTGGTATAACATCAACAGTATAGCCATTTCAGATTTACAGTGTGCCAAGTCATGATTATTTGTGATCACTACAGAGATCATGACAAATTGAATCCCCTCACCTCTGATACAGAGAGCCCCATTCGGAGCAGCTCCTCTGCCATCTCTAGCAGAGCACCAGCAAACACCAAGACAAAGTTGGTCCCATCCCCTACTTCCTGCTCCTGCATGTGGGACGCCATAACAATCATCTTAGCAGCTGGATGCTGGACCTAGAAGAGAAAGACATAGCATTATGATTTATATGATAGAATTGCCAAGAACAGACATGAAAAGACACAGTGGGTGCTTTTCATTTCTTTAATTGCACCTCCTTTTTTCATTTCCTGCCCTCCATTCATCGCTCCTCCCTCCATGGAGTCAGAGAACTGATGCACAGAAAAGGCTGAGGACAGCAGCAAGAACAAATGCATTCACCAAATAAGATGTTCTTGTTCACTCATAGCACTTTAAAGAGACTTTAGTGAACCAACTTGGCGTTTTCCCAGCTGTGTTTTAAAAGAAATACTTTCTTGTATAATTGTAGAGATATTGTGCTTTTTAAATCATTTTCATGTGTTTGAATGAAATGAAAAAATGTACAAGGCAATTGATCAATTGAAAAAGTACACGGCAATGAATTTAACAGCACTTTTATTAAATAATAATAATAAATGAATAAAAGGTAAATATACACATCAATATATTCTTCATTTAGTAACATTCTTCATCCAACACAGCATGTTGCCTTTTCAAATACCGTGACGATGTCCAAGCGCTAGTTTGGGTACCTTTTAAGCTTTGTTGCTTTGCTGTACTATGCATACTGAATTGGACGTTGTGCTTTCAGGTGGTGTATCAGACCTGCTGTAGAAAAGTGCTTCGGTGATGTAGGGCCTCTTGAAACACCAGCTGAGCAAAGACTGCAAAATTGCTATTTTGACGTCCTTATCAGAAACTTTGAAATATCTCCACACCACAGACATGAGGACATTAACTGATTATTTAAGTGATTCGAGATGCAGCGTAAAAACATTACATTTTTGTGCATCCCTACTAAATAATCCTGGTATGTGTACATGCCATGATTAAACATGGCCGTTTTAGCCGTTTTTCCCCTTTATTTTTTAAAAGCAAGGCAAATTAGTTTACTTTAATTGACATTTTATTTGTACCTACTCTTTATTTAATTAAGATTATTGTTGTTGGGTTTTTTTGTGGTTTGGGTTTTTTTGTGGTTTGGTGTGATGTAAACCTCTGATGCCAGAGGTTTACATCACACACTTCCACCTAGGAAACACTTGTGAATCCTCACTCTACAAGCCTACAAGTCTCTACAAGAATCTTCGACTCCACTGAGCACATTTAAGCATTGGTACATCCTTAAAGATGGCAGCTGTCAATCAATTTCTCACTCATGGGATAACGGTGGAAGGAATGAAGAATCAAAGAGGCATCAATTAGAGCACTGCAAAGCACCCTGTGTTTCGCACCCTGTGAACACTTCATCCAAACTCACCTCAAGCTCTCTCAGAATGGTGGCAGCATCATTGGTTACCAGGAGTTTCTCTAAATGGTTAATGACCATTTTGTTCATGCCTGGCAAATATAGAATACATTCATTAAGAGCAATAAACACAATAAGTTAGATTAAGATACAAAATCCTGACGAAAGGAAACAGTCTGTCACCATTTGGTCCGTATGCAGTTCTTGTAGTCTGTGCCAGTTCTTTGCATGCCTGGATATTTCTGTAAACTGCCTCCTCTAAACCTGAATAATGCTGATTAGAAGAAAATAGTACAAATTCAGTACAAAATTATAAAGCTTTATAAAGTAGATAAAATTCCATCTGGGGGGGGGGGGGGACAAACAAAGATAAAAACAACTGAAAAACCATTAAAAGTATGGCTGGGTGACTTGATATAAAAATGTAGTGATAAGTCACATCAAAAAACTTTCATTTAATAAAAAGATAGACAGCAAAGCAGGTGATCTTGACCAATTTACCATGTGACATTTATTTCTCCTCTCCTCTATTATATTTTTAATAATACGAGTTAATTTAATACATATCAAATCAATAATAAATTCAATACTACTGTATTGCTGGGAAATTGGTCAGACCCATATGTCGTGATGTATCGTGAGAACCGTGATCTGACGTTTGCGTCACATCGCCCAGCCCTTATAGAGCACAGGCTACAGGGAATCTGAGCCACAACGTTTCCTCATTTGGTTAAAAATAAATGAGCAAGTAAATCAGTAATATTTAGAACACAACATGTTACAGAATACTGTTATGTAGCGCATGGAAAATAACACCATTACTGAGTGCTAGTACAGCACAATAAATACAATATAACAACGAGTTAGCAGCTAGCAGGCTAACTAGTTAGCCGGCAGATGCACATGCTGAAGTTGCAACCAGCTAGTGTAACAAAAAGCATCTTATATATAATTTTATTTTATTTTTTTTAATTATGGCCCTTAGCTAAAGGGAAATATCACGTTAATGAATTACTAATAGCGCCTAGTTTGTCTAATTTGCTAAATAATTGGTGTAATCGGTAGCTATGACTCCTGAGCCCGTGTTCTAGAAATCTCCACCCACATGATTCAGGCTAACGCATTTGCTAGCTAGCTACTTAGCTAGCCATTAAGAACAGACCGCTATATCGCTCATAAACTCAGTATCCTAACGAACCTTACCTTCGCACCATCCTTTAACATTTGGGCAAAGCCCGGTGCTTTTGGAACGTGAAGGGCCATTTTTCAGAGTTTGAACAGCCCTGGTACGAGAACAATCCGGACTGGATGCTGCGAGGAGCCGTTCAACAAGGCAAAGCACGCAGCTAAGAAAAGACCGGGCGGATGACGATGGCAGAATCATAGATCATCCTCCAGACAGGCCAGATAGGAGATCAACGATTGAGCCAAACGCCTCCTAGAATTTGTTATTGGTGCTCAGTGGTTAAACTAAGATGTTTTAGCCTAAAATCCAACCAAGCCATAACATGTTTACAAGTAAAACATTTTAATCCAGACTATCTGCACTTTTATTTTGAAAAATCCCAGGCATGCCAATACATTTCACTATAAACTATAGTTGTAAACTGCAGTCACATGTTTTCCTAACATAGTTTGACAATCCCAAAATCTGAAATGAAACATTGTTTTGACTAGACAGATTTATTATAAATGTATAATAATAATAATAAGAAGAAGAAGAAGAAGAAGAAGAAAAAGAAGAAAAAGAAGAAGATATAATTGGGGGTTCAGTTCCTGCCACTCTATGTGTTTGCATGTTCTTCCTATGCTTTGAGGGTTTCCTCTGGGTACTCCTGTATCCTCCCCAGTCCAAAGACATGTGTTGTAGGTTGACTAGCATTATCCGTATTGCGTGTGTGTGAACTAAAAAATATTCTAACAATAAATTCCTCATTACATGGAATCATCTTTGTGGCACAAAATTATTATTTAGTTTATTAAGGCAACAATAAAACAAACAACCCATTTTTGCTTGTGTTTGCTTTTTCATGGTTTTTCCAATGTATCACTCTAAAATGTTTTGTAATACCTTATTTAGAAGAATAGATTTTAATTATTACTATACCCTATACATGTGTACAGTGAAACACAAAGGACTTTGTACAAAACTGCTCAACACTGTAAGACAACATTATAAATGCACTGGACAAAGCAATTCACTGTACACACTATTTAATTGCATTCTTCAAGTGTTCTTTGCATTTGTAAGGGTGCTTCCTAAAGTGGGTCTATCTGGAACTGTCTGTTAGTGAATTACATTAACATTAAGGGTTTCACTCAGAGGATCAAACCATCCATCCATCCATCCATCCATCTTCAGCCGCTTACTCCTTTTCAGGGTCACGGGGGAACCTGGAGCCTATCCCAGGAGGCATCGGGCACAAGGCGGGGTACACCCTGGACAGGGTGCCAGTCCATCACAGGGCACAATCACATACACACTCACACACACATTCATTCACTACAGACACTTTAGACACGCCAATCAGCCTACCATGCATGTCTTTGAACCAAAGATGAAAATACATAATAGGGGAAAATACATTATTGACATCAGATTAAAAAAAGAAAAGAAAAAAAGAGGATTAGTCATTAATGGGCTCAATTTCAAAACAATGGCATCACTTGGCCTGTGTGTGTATGTGTGTGTGTGTGTGTGTGTGTGTGTGTGTGTGTGTGTGTGTGTGTGTGTGTGTGTTACTCAGCACTGATTGGAACAAAGGACATTTTTCTTGGCTAAAGTTATGCGTTCGAGCCGTTTAACTGGCAACTGTGTAGGGGGAGTATCTGTAGTCCTAGTGGGCAGCACACACACACACACACACACACACACACACACACACACACACATATATACTCGCACACACAGAACTGCCATGTTTCTGAAGAGTAGACGAGATGTTTCTTATGAAAATGGTCTTCTTCTCCTCTCTGGCCCTCATTAGCTGGCCCAGATGATTGCATGACAAGCTCACTGTGGAAAGCTCTGACACGTCCTGCATGCTTTTTCTGTGGAAGGAGTAACTCTTGAACCTTGTTAAGTTTAAGGCCTTTCTAAGAAGTAAGCGTTTGTTGCCAGGTAAGTTTTAATTTACTTATATAAATAGCCCTAATATTTTATAGCCAGACCAACAGAGTTCTAAAGAGTTATTTAGCTTTGCTGGCAATTTTCAGAATTTTATGTTGTATCTCTTCTGCAACTGATTTGATTTTTTAAAAACTATTATTATTTTTGAAGCCAAAATGTTTCGGTACATTAAGTGGTTTGAGTTATGGCAGATAATTAAATCACGTTTAACAGTTTATATGCATCTCATTCATAAATGCATCTGGATTAAATGATAGAAAATGCTTTGGTCAGTGCAAAGACAGTGGAGATGTGTGACGTCATCTTCTGGCTCGGAGGGGCTCTACTTCTAATTGTTTAATCCATGATGCAGCTTTGGGCACATGATGAGATCCAGTCATTGCCCCTGAGAGGTGAATGATCTCATGTTACAGCTGTGTATTAATGGAAACTCACTTTATGTCCCCTATGTTGTCATACTTATCTCCCTTCTACAAGGAATAAATGATCACCTCAGCAAGACGAATCACCTCAGACAAACCTGAAGTTCAAATCTCCTTCAGCCTTGATGAGTCCTCAGGTATGTTGCTTGTTTGGGTTCTACATTTATAGGTGTTACTTAACTGTTTTGCTTTTTAAAGGGTTTTGTCCTCTCAACCACATCCCCCTCATCTGTAATGGCATACACTGCATGCCTCCCACCAAAACAGCAACCCGCAAAAGCCAGCACAAAGCCCTTCCCGTGCCGGATCCGTTTTTGTCATTCTTTTCAGTAAAACAGGTGCTCCCTCTATTTCGGTTGATCACTGGCATCTTACAAACAAAATATCTACCTAGACACAAAGCCAATCTGGTCCCTGCTGTCAAAGTGTTTTACGGCTACTCAGACGAATGTTTGGAAGGCAGCTGCAGCATCAAGTTTCATCTTTAATACCTCACTGCTGTGTGATTCACTCATTTGCTTTTATAACACTGGCCTATATTTAAAGGCGCTCATTATACGTCAGACTGGATTTTACATTGTTTGTCAAACTTAAAAAGCTCTTAAAATGTTATACCATAGTAGAGTGACCATAGCAAGAGGCTGGATCTTCTACACTGGGAATTACTTCATCCCTACAGTGTCTTAATCGAGTTGAAATTCTATATCAGGCTACAGTTGAAATCAGTGGCCAATTCTGCTTGTGTATATCTCACTTATAATTAGTGCCATGGTCAATGTGTGACCACACCCCATTTTTAGCTGGTTGCATCACAGGATTCCTGAAGTGTGTACCCTGCCCACGTATGGACATAGCTTGCATGATAGTGGCCAGTGTAGACAACTTGTCTGTCATAGTCCTCTTTAAAGAAGGCTCATCATCAGGTGTCTAGGAGATCGTTAGGACCAATCTGTCCACTCAAGCTTTAGTTTATGTGTACCAGACTAGCAGGTGTTGGCTGATGTTCCTCTTGCAGTGACAGAAAAACAGGCCTGTTTTGTTTCTATAAACATAGCCATGCTGAAGGTCCTCAGTTGTTGGTTTGGCACTTAATTTTATAATTAGTAATGATTTAATTACTCAAACTATGAAATATGTAACCAGGAGTCTCTGTGTATGCTCAGTTTGTGGGAAGGGACAGAGGAGGGCATGCAGAAGCACCTCTGGCATTTAGTATGTTTCTAAAAGGGTATCTGGCCAGTGGACAAAATTAGAGTCATTACCATTTAAGAAATTAGGTTTTAAGCAATAGCCGTAGTGTTACAATCTCGCAGATCCAGTTTCTGTGATTTTATCCTGAGTTTGAGTTACAGTCTAAATTGAATTTTGCATCTTTCCATGTAAACATGCATTTCCATTGGGTTCTCCAGATTCTTTCCACTTCCCAAAAGCAATTAGGTAGACTGTCCATGTAGGTGTAGGTCAACTGCAGTGTAGGTGGACTGTCCAAGATAAATTGCCCCTAGGCGTGATTGAGTGTGTGAATGTGTGTGTGCATGGTGCGCTAGATAGACTGCTGTCTCATCCAGGGTGTATTACCAACGTGCACCCAGTGTTCCCCAGATCCACCGCAACCCTACCCAATAACCAATACTTGGTATCCCTTCTAACATCCTCAATGAAACAGAGTTGCTAAACTGATTGTCTTTATTAATACAGAGCTGACAGATGCAGAGGATCAAATTCCATCTTTCCCTGACCTCGAACAACGCCTGCAGGTAAAACTGAGTAATTGTCTAAATGCACTGGTATATTGATGTAAATCACATTTCTGTGATTTAGCTGTTTTTGGTAATTTGACATTGGTTTTATGAATAGTCAGTAAGTCAGTCAAGGGAAGCGGAACAAACATTGCAATACACTTATTATACCACAGTTTGAACAGAAGAGGGCAGTAGTATGTGTTTGCAGTTTGTAGTTATTAAATGGAGAACTTCTGTGAGAACTTCCAGTACAACAGTGTTTCTCAATTTCCTGGAGACCCTCTAATAACCTCACGTTAATAATTACCATTGAATCTTATTAGTAATTAGCATTGAATCATATTACCCATTAGTACTGAATAATTGTATTAAGTACTGTTAATCTTCACTAGATAAAGTCAGGGATCTTTATTGCTTTATTGTACTATATTCTTTAGACTAAATTAATTTATTAACATGACCATATTTCATATAGGACCTACATTATAAACTGGTCATAACCAGCCATTAAATGTAGTTATTTGTTGAGCAGTGACTGCTATTATACAACAAACTCTTCAGTGGTTTCTGCATGAACTTCATGTACAAACAGGAATATGCATATGCAGACAGGTGATTAATTACAGTTAAAACCAACATAAAGTGTGTTATTAAGGTTGTGGGCCACCTCAAGCAACCTGCTTCAATACACCTTGGGATACTTTCGATAAGTTTCTGGAAGTGTGCTAGAGGGATGAGCATTCTTCCAAATGATATCCCCTCAACTGGTGTTTTGATGATGTTGATGGGGTAGAGTGTTGTCCAACGTGTCAGTAAAAAAATCTCTTATAGCAGTTCAGCTGAATTGAGATCTGGTGATTGGGAAGGTCATAGCATATGATTTATATTTTTTACATACTCATCAAACTACTGTGGATAGGGGCACTGTTATTCTGGGAAAGACCACTTCCATTAGGATAGAAATATTTCATAGGATAGGTGATCAATTGGAATAACTTTTTATTGATTTTCACTAACAATTCCTTCAAACATTAGAGCCAGCAGCTTTCTTTCTTTAAACCGAAGACCCAATAATTTTGAAACATTTTTAAACATTGGGAGCCAGGGGTAGTTAAATGTAAACATACTGATATCCGTTTGTGGGGCCAAGGTATAGCAAAGGTCAGACAAATTAATTAATAAATGAATACATATATACATATATACACACATAAATACAGTATCTCACAAATGTGAGTACACCCCTCACATTTCTGTAAATGTTTGATTATATCGTTTCATCTGACAACACTGAAGAAATGACACTTTGCTACAATGTAAAGTAGTGACTGTACAGCTTATGTAGAAGAGGACTCCAGTGGCAACCTGTGAAGCTCTGGTGAACTCCATGCCCAAGAGGGTTAAGGCAGTGCTGGGAAATAATGGTGGCCACACAAAATATTGACACTTTGGGCTCAATTTGGACATTTTCACTTAGGGGTGTACTCACTTTTGTTACCAGCGGTTTAGACATTAATGGCTATGTGTTGAGTTATTTTGAGGGGACAGCAAATTTACACTGTTACATAAGCTGTATACTCACTACTGTACATTATAGCAAAGTGTCATTTCTTCAGTGTTGTCACATGAAAAGATATCATCAAATATTTACAAAAATGTGAGGGGTGTACTCATTTTGTGAGATACTTTACATACATACATACATACATACATACATACATACATACACACATATACAGAGCCAGTAATTATGTAACCAGATTCTGAAAACAAATGCGTATAGTTACACTGACAGCTAAGTGCTAACTAGACTATTAAGAACAAATTAACACAAACAAAGTCACTGGAAGGGAGAAACTGTTGAGCTGGAAAAGGAGGAAGTAGTCAGACAGAAAACCTCAAATGAGAATCTAAAGCAAAAGGAAACAGGAGTTGTTCAGGACAAATTACTATGCTTACAGTACGTCAAGAAGATGTCTTTTCTCTGTAAGTGCACACAGTGGAAGTACATCACTGAGTCAGCTGTACAGTCAGACCTGCAATAATTTCAGATCCCCTAATTGAGCAATCTTGTATTATGTTTTTACTAGAACTCAAGCCATTATAGCTTCATTCCCTTATTTATAAGGGAGTATATATATTTATATAAATTTTTTAATGAATTAATACAAAAATAAATGCTCTGTGAGATATCAGAAGTTGAAGTAATATTTTGGAGTAGTTGGCTATGAGTCATTTTGAAAGCAGAAGTCCTGCTTGAGATGAAGCCAAAACTTTTTACAGACAGTTTCCTAGACAATATGGTTTGATCTGTAAGTGGTGAGCTGGTTGATATCATGGAAAGTGATATTTTCTGGGGGGATTTTTGTTCCATAGACAGCCCAGATTTGTTCAGCACTAGTTTTGTGGACAGCTATTTAAATAATAAAAAGTTTAAACATGGAACAGAAACCGCAGAACTGGCTGGCTGGCAGAAACCACAACAATGAGTGGGTTATACCTCTTCTTTTCTGACTGCATTGTGATTAGTGTTTGAACTTGCTCCAACTCTCTCATGTAATATTGTGTCTTGTAGAATGGTGGAACCCTAATAGTTTTGTATTACTGTCTGTCAGCTCCTTTGACATCAGTATTTATGACATCTGTTATTTCTTCATTTTAAGTCACGTTGAATGAATGGTTATGTGTGTGTGTGTGTGTGTGTGTGTGTTGGTCTTGTGTCCTCTTCATTTCTCCAGCCAGTGTTGCCATGTCAGTCTCTAAAGGAGTCTGTCCAAGTCTACAGAGACCATTGCAGAATGGCAAAAGAGTTTCATCAGGTTAAAACAGAAATCGCTCTGCTGGAAGACAGAAAGTAAGTGCGAAGGCTGAGAGCAGGGAAAACCCTGTACAAGGAAAGCTGATTTTCCACTCTACCCATGACACATTTGTGCGTACATATATGCAACAAACTGAAACTTGATAAGTTTCATAAGGGAACAAGGAAAAGAACAATTTCGGATTCCTATTAAAGTTTATTTCAGAGACTCTTCACCGTGATGCAACATGGTTTGTCTGGTGTGCTTCCTTAGGACACATTCCATTTTGACTGACAAGGGGGATTTCCTTACAAGTCATGCTGTGCTGAGTAAAAATAGGCTTGTGTAATCATGACAGCCTCTTACATACTGTATTGTGGCATGCAACACTTGTGTTTTTCGAAAATGGCTTGTGTTGCCTGTAGCAATCAGGCATGATTACTTTATATTCAAATTAATCTTTAATGTAAGAGTTAAGCTAATTTATGAATTTCTATTTCAAACTAAATTAGATAGTTTGATAAATTGATAAATAAACTATAGTTGGTTCAATTAAAAAACAATCCATGTAATCTTTTCTTGAATAAGTAATATATCAACCTATCAGATATAATGTGGACTTCCATAATAGCATCTTCTGTCTTTTGTGTCACCCCCACTGGAATCATTGGGATATCTTGTAAGGCAAATATGTGAGCTTTCTACAGGCAAGCAGGTTTTAAATTACAAAAGGTTTATAACTTACATTATACCACAGCATTGTTGAATTCTCAATTTGATTGGTCAGAAGATGTTGATTCACTGGACAACAGAGATTTTGCTTCTTGGACACTCTTGGGTGTATCTTATAGATTTTTGCCTGCTGATCACGAAAATCACCTTCAAATTTACCTATCACGTACCGTTTTTTAAAAATCTTAATTTGTTTGAGATTTCTTGTCATATTGTATTTCGCTCACGTTATACGTATCCTTTTGTGGCTCAGGTATGTCCAGGCATGTACTCAGGGCAGGTTGCGTAACTTTTGTGGAACTGATACAGCTTGGACATACCCGGGCATGCCTAGGCTCGATAGATGCTGCCTGAAAAGGCTATAAAAGCAGCACGCATATGCAGATGATAGCCTACATATTACGTTGATATCAGTTTGTATGTATTTTATTGCGACTGTTTCAAATCATAGCATTGTCTAATGTAAGTTACGTTAGAAGTAAGCCAGTTATCGACTTATGATGATTGGTGACAGCAGAAATGTCTCACCAATGTAGCAACAGCCGTGATACGTTCTTCTACATTTGTGGCGAGTACACGCTTAAGCCTCAAAGACGCACAATGACTGGACTCGTTAAGAAAGCATATGAACTGTACTTTGGTTGTAAGACTGGTGATCAAGACAAAGCCTGGGCTCCTCACATTTGTTGTGCAAGATGTGCTGTCGATCTTAGAGCTTGGCTCAGAGGTACTCGGAAGGCAATGCCGTTTGCTGTCCCGATGATATGGCGAGAGCAGAAGGATCACGTGACAGACTTTTAAGTTTGCCAGACTAATGTTTCTAGTTTTTCTGCTAAAAATACGAAATCAATTGAATACCCAATTCTGCCTTCAGCCATAAGACCAGTGCCACATGACGACAGTCTTCCGATACCAGAGCCACCAGAGAAATGGAGCTTAGA